>AWOL01S0013898.1:53447-102221 GCA_000715115.1 Nicotiana otophora
GGGGGGGGGGGGATCAACAGGATTATATTCATAATAGTATTAATCTCAAACAAGCCATTATGCTCAGATAGTAGCAATGGAAAACTTCTCATAGGATTAAAAATCAGATTTAATTTCAGAATAGCAGAAGAGAGAGGACTGAGTGCAGTTCAAAACAAGCATTGGATCGGGAAGCCAAACATGGGAACATACAACATTAAGTCAATTATACATAGACACTTCAAGTGAGGTTGTAATATTATTGACATGGGGGCTTTACATGTTATAGAATCAAGTTAGCCAAGTCATGAAGGGAGGGAATTATAGACAAAGGGAAGTATTATATCAAAACAAGTTTAACTCAAGTGTATAGTCTAAATTAGTATCTAAATGTAAAATAATCATACTCAGCTTCAAAAATTATCAATTGACTTATAACTAGAATGATTAGGTCTTCCTTTTATGGAAGATAACTAGATATAAGCTTCACATAGTCAACAGTGTCACAAAAGTGACTAAAGACAAGAAAGCACTACACCTAAATAGGTCTTGACTTAAACATGCAGCTGAGGGTTACATCTAAACATGAGACATCTAAATTTAACTTAACAGCGACTACCAGTCAACTATAACAAATATGATTATGATATACTTTTTATGAAAAGGAGATGACTTAATCTTAGTAGAATATATACGGTAGAGTCATTAATATTCATAAATTTTCACCTCAACAAGACTGTTTCAACAGATGCAACCAATAACTAGATGAAATCATGTGAATGTCATAGTGATAACCCAAAAGTTCCTTCAGAGTTAGCAAGTACAGGTATAGACAAGGAAAGCATCTAAACACTTGGATTTTCATGCTTCAGTAAAATGATATGAACTTATGAACTTTCAGATTCATCTCAGTCAGAATTATCAAACAATAAAAAAACAAAATGCAGGGAAATAATATGTAGAGGTAGAGATCACAACAACATTATTAATGAAAGATTTTGAAGTTTAGTTAAACATGAGTAGTCATTCAAGGCGCATTACAACTTAATCATGCAGACCGTTTAAACTCTGAAATGAAAGTCATCAGTAGTTACATAATAATTTGATGACCATTAATTAAAGACTTAAGAGGTATGACAAGTGATCATAAGCAGACAACATTTTATCACGGACAAAGAATAACATTTCTATACTGGCTATAGGTATCATAAATGACTATAGTTCACAAACGACAACAAGCATATTTATAATATTCAGATAAGACGAACATAAGAGAAAAGTTAAAGGTATGCTGGCCTTTTTGAGGGCAACAGACCACACATGGATCCTTCTTAATTGCCTAGACCAAGATTTCAAGCTTGAAGCAGTGAAAGCACTCAGGAAACAAAAGAAAAAGGAAAGCAGTATGAAACCATAGGTTTTCTTTGAAATCTCAGAATTGCTCTTAGGTGGTCGTCTAGTTGGTGATTCTAGGTAGTAGTAGATGATGTTAGGTTGTGTTTACAGTGTTAGGTGGTTGTAGATGACAACATTAAATGCCCCATTTTATAGTGCCATTAAAGTTCTAGGGTTTCAATCAGATTCAAAATTGTGAGTTGAAAGTGACTAAAGATTGATGATGATAGCAAAATCTAGTGAAAATTTGTGAGACAGAGGGGAAACAATGGTGAACAAATTACCTTAGTAAAGAAAGCTGACCATTGAAGGAAAAACCTATCGGTCAAAGCTTCAATGTCCAGAGGTCATTGTATTTGACCTCTGGACTTCGAATAATCATGATGAGGCTCTGAAATATGCATACGCATGGAAAGAAAACAACATGCATCAAGCCCAGGGACAGGATGAGTTTTCTGTATGTTGATTTGAAAGAACAAGGAAGAAATCAGATTAATTGGGTTTGAGCTTAGGATTTCAGAACTGGGCGTTTGAATTTTGAGGATGAAAGTGGAAAATAGTTGGCTGGATTCGCGGATAGAGAGATAGAAGAGATGATTCTGAGATTGATGGCTGATGAAGATGAGAGAAAATAGAGAGTTCAGGAAAATGAGGGCGGATGAGTCTTTGCGAAATGATTAAGGTTTTGGGGGGAATAGGGTTAGTCTCTAGGTTAAAGACGAGAGATAGAGCCTGGGCTGTTTGATCTGATGATCAACGGCCCTGATAATTCGATCATTTAGGATTTTTAGTGGAATTTTTGGTGGCCGTTGGATTAAGAGATTTTGGACAGTGGGGATGAGATCTCGGGGGACGGGGGGTATTAAAATCAAAAGAAGAATTGGAGAATAGACGTGAGCTGTTGATCAGATGGACCAACGGCTCTGTGAATGTGTTTATTCTGTGAGTTGTAAAGAAGTGTGATGTGGCGCACGGTAATTGGTGCACAAGAGATGGCACATATCTCCACAGTGGAAAGAGAGGAGTGTTTAGAATGTGTATATTTCGGATTGGGCATGTTAATTGGGCTAAAATAAATTAAAGAAATGTCCATTTTACATTTGATTGAGAATTGAACTTGTAGCCTTTTTTTCTTTTAATCTCCTTTTGAATTTAATTTAAATAAATTAAATAATTTTCAATAAATGCGGTAAAATTATAATTATTATATATACTACTAATTATCCTAAATGATTCTTTACAAAATAATTTGTTTTTTCCCTAAATTGTAACACTATTATAGAATTATTAACCTAGTAAACTATTTTACTAGAAATTAAGGAGTAATTTATCAAATTAATTATAGAACCTATATAATGTATATATAAAATTTATTTTAATAATCTTAAAATAGTAAGAATATTTGTTATTACATAATATTAATGCTACGCGATTAATTTTAAAACTAATAATTAATTAATTTGTAAAAATATATATTTATTACTATAAAATAGTGTTAAAATAGTTATTGTAAATTATAAAGTATAAATAAATTAATTCAAAAAGGGAGGGTCAAAAATGGCCGTCAACAGTTGCCCTCTTTGACCGAAGACGATGAAAGAGTTTTCGGGCAAAGAAATTTAACCAAAGCCAATTTTGTCTCGACTTTAGGCATGTATTGCAGGAGTGGCATGAAGATTATGAGTTGCAGGATTGAGTTAAGAAAGATCCTGGGAAGATTTTGGGAAGAATATTGGAAATATTGGGGTCGAATTCTTGCTTTGAATTGCTTACATACCTCGGGCTTAACGAGGATTAGGCCTCATGTAGTTCTGGAGTGATGATTCTGAGGAAGCGACACTCGTAGGAATTGCCCCAGTATCGCATTATGACGATACAACGAGATGGAGGATTGGGTACTCGTGATAACTTGAGTTTGCGGCTTGATTTGAGGGATTTGAAAATTTTGAGTCTCACTAGTCGTCTTGAGCTTGGATCTATGGCCTGCTAATGGGTTTACTGTCCCCATAGCGTTGTGGTTCAATCTACTGCTAAGAAAAGTTCCATGATGTGGTATTTGTTCCTGTAAAACAAATGAAATACACGCATACCAATATATTGCAATGCAGAGTATATTAAGATACAATGTAAATGATGTAGGAATGATGATGCATGGATGCCGGTGAATCGTTATTTGGGATCAGGATGATGGGATACTTGATCTTTACTCGATTTGTTAACCGGGCTGTGTACCGTTCCACAGCTATCGGAGCATTTGAAAATTGTTTCCGCTTGTTGGGAGAGCATGATTGGTAAAGTGCATCTCCGCTTGTTGGGAGAGCTTTGCATTTAGAAATGTCTCCGCTTGTTGGGAGAGCTTGATTTCGTAGAGTGCGTCACTGCTTGTTGGGAGAGGTTTGTACTGATATGTAAGGTAATTTCCGCTTGGGAGTGATTGATTAAACAGTAATCATGCCTGAAGCTGCGTGAGCAAAACGTTAAAACATTCAAAGTAATAGCCAAGGAAATAAAAGCATTCCCAAGAGATACTCTTGACTGCGAAGCTAAGTTGCGGCAATCGATTGGCAAAATATCGGTGACGAGGTTTGCAACTATCTATTATGGAATCCGTTGCTACAAAGCGGTGATGCGAGTGCTTTATTGGCGAATTTTGCAGTTTGCTATGTACAAGGTTTCGATTTGCAAAGCCGATGTTTGATTTGTACAAGGCGCTCCGATTGATCGAGCTGACAGTTTGGTGAAACCGATGACTCGTTTGTACAGGGTGCTCTGATTAGTTGAGCAGATGGTTTGCTATGTACATGACTTCAATTGGTGTTGCCGATGACTCATTTGTAGATGGTGCTCTGATTGTTTGAGCAGGCGATTTGCTATGTACATAGTTTTCCGTATCAGCTGTCTGATTCTGAGTTACCTACAAAGTATTCAAAGGTTGGCTTTAGCTGTACCATAAAAAATTCAAGTAAAGAAGGAAGAGATATAATCCTAGGCAACTGGAGGATTCGTCATTTGTCCAAGTGTGGTCTTAGTGCTTCCTTGATCCCTATTGACCCTACACTAAAAGAAAAATTCTTAGTGGTGATGGAGAAGTTGGTTTGTGTCGACCACAGTGTTGGTTTGCCCCGGATTTCGACGTGATTACGCCACGCAGTTTGGTAGATGGAACAAATTACTGTACATATATTTTGTTTTTTAGAAAACATTTTGAAAATACTTTGTTTTGAAGGCAAATGTTATCGTTTCGAATTATGCCATGTTACGAAAGGTTCTCCACATGTGAGCATATCCTATTGAAAACTTTATCCTATTGATGTCGATCTTCCGTGATGCTTCTGACAACGCGGCTGCTTGCTGTCGCGACATCATGCTAATTCGAACTAATGCATTACAAGGCTTTCTTTAAGGTTATGACCGAACCCTTTCAGGTTGCCTATGTATCAAAAACAGAATCAGGTCTGAACGTAATTTGTGGATTATGATAAAATATGATGAAGATGACCGAGCCTGGCTCAGACAGCCTACGTATCCAAGTGGAATCAGGTCAAAGCATAGTTCGATTACAATAGATGCAAAATGATGAGATTAAGAATGAAAATGGTCGAGTCTGACTCAGACAGCCTACGTATCCAAATTGAATCAGGCCAGAACTTAGTTCAATTACAAAAGATGACTGAATCCGATGAGGATTGCCTACGTATTCCTTTATGAGGAAATCAAGTCTGCGTAGTTCCTGAGTAGCATACAAAGTGATATTTGGTTTTTCTATTACAAGATAAAGGAGGGAAAAGAAACCAAACCCTACGTGGGTTGCCTACGTATCACTCAGTGGGAAATCACGTTGAACATAGTTCTGTTACATCAAAAACCTACTATTTGTCTTCAAACATAGTATCTCTTGATTGCGTCTGAGTTGATAGGCTTCGTGTTGACTCTTCCATCCATTTTTGCCAAGATTAGAGCTCCACCCGATAGTGCTCGGTGAACAACGTAAGGACCTTGCTAGTTTGGTGCGAACTTTCCTTTGGCTTCTTATTGGTGGGGAAAGATTTTCTTCAAAACTAGCTACCCTGGTGTGAACTGGCAAGGCATCGCCTTCTTGTTAAATGCACTGGACATCGTGTTCTGATATAGTTGACCATGCCACACTGCATCCATTCTTTTCTCATCGCATTAGTTGCTCCTGTCTGCCCCTTATCCATTATGCATCATCCAACTTTGCCTCTTGAATGACTCTTAGAGACGGTATGTTGACCTTTGAGGGTATCACAAATTCAGTTCCATATACCAACATGTACGTCATTGCCTAAGTGTATGTTCTCATGGTGGTCCGATAACCTAGTAAAGCAAAAGGTAGTTTCTCGTGCCATTGTTTGTAATTGTCCACTATCTTTTGTAGAATTCTCTTGATATTCTTGTTGGCTGCCTCAACTGCCCCATTCATTTATGCTCTGTAGGTTGTCGAATTTCGGTGGACAATCCTGAACTTCTTGAAGATTTCTCTCATCAGGTCGCTATTAAATTTAGCGACCTTATCAGTGATGATAGACTTCGGTATCCCAAATCTGCAGACGATGTTGTTTCGGGCAAAATCTGTCACTACCTACTTCGAGACGGCTTTGTAAGTAAATGCTTCGACCCATTTAGTGAAATAGTCGATAGCAACCAAGATGAAGCGATGTCCATTTGATGATGCAAGCTCTATAGGCCCAATCACATCCATGCCCCAAGCGACAAACAGCTAAGGTGAACCCATTATGTTTAACTCATTCGGCGGAACCCGGATGAAATCCCTGTGAATCTGGCACTTGTGAACCCGTTCATGTGGGCCCCGCATGTTCCTGCATATATCTCCTCCAATAATCTAGTTTCCTCGGCAGCGTCTACATATCTTAACAAACCTAAGTCCGGGGTCCTCCGGTAAAGAACTTCCCCGTTGAGGAAAATGTTGTTTACCAGCCTCCTGAGGGCCCAATTTCGACCATTAGTAGCATTCTCCAGGTATTCTGTTTTTGAAAGGAATTTCTTGATGTCGTGATACCATGGCTTACCATCTAGTTCTTCATCTAAATGTAAGCAATTGGCATGTTGAGCCTTGATCTCTACCTCGATAGGGTCAATGTAGTTCTTGTCTGGATGCTGAATCAAAGATGATAGGGTTGCAAGGCCGTCGATGAACTCGTTCTGAATCCTGGGGACGTGCTTAAACTCAATCTTTGTGAACTTCTTGGATAACTCCTTCACACAGTGTAGTTATGGAAATATCTTAACATTCTTGGCGGACCATTTCCCTCGGACTTGGTGTATCAACAGATCGGAATCCCCTATGACCAAAAGTTCTTTGACATTCATGTCAACTACCATTCTGATTCCAAGGATGCATGCTTCGTATTCAGCCATATTATTGGTACGAGGGAATCTTATCTTTGCTGATGCTGGATAATGCTGTCCAGATTCAGAAATCAGGACTGCCCCAAAACATTATCCATCCAGGGTACGATTCTACAATATCCTCTCCAGAAAATAGCACTTCTTCATCGGGAAAATACGTGGTAAGTGGCTCTTTATCCCCATCCACCAGATTTTCTGTGAGGTGGTCGGCTAAAGCTTGCCCCTTGATATCCTTTTAAGTTATGTACACAATGTCAAATTTGCTGAGTAGAATTTTCCTTTTAGTTGGCTTTCCGGTAGGCATCGGCTTCTGGAAGATGTACTTGAGCGGATCGAGCTGAGATATCAGATGCGTAGTGTATTCCGACACTTAATGCCTTAGTTTCTGGCCAATCCAAGGAAGAGAACAGCAAGCGCATTCTATCAGAGTATACTTGGCGTGAACTTCTTACTTAAGTAGTAGATGGCATGCTTCTTTCTCCCAGTTCCGTCATGTTGGCCAAACACACAGCTGAAGGCATTATCCAAGACTGACAAATAGAGTAACAATGGCTTCCCGAGTTCGGGGGGAACCAACACTGGTGGGTTTGAGAGATACTCCTTGATTCTATCGAAGGCTTTCTGGCACTCTTGTGTCCATTTTGTGGCATCATATTTCTTCAACAATTTGAAAATGGGTTCACAGATTACCGTGGACTGGGCTATGAAGCGACTGATTTAATTCAATCTAGCCAGGAAACTCATGACATCTTTTTTGCTCTTCGGTGGCGGTAATTCCTAAATAGCCTTGATTTTTGATGGGTCTAGTTCTATCCCCTTCCTGCTTACAATGAAGCCCAATAGTTTTCCAGTGGGGACTCCGCGCACTTTGTTGGGTTCAACTTCAAACTGTACCTTCACAGGCATTCGAATAATTTCCTCAAATCGTCCAAGTGCTCCGAACACTTCTGAGAATTTATGATGATGTCATCCACATACACATCAATCTCCTTATGTATCATGTCGTGAAAGAAGGTTGTCATGGCCCTCATGCAGGTGGCCCCGACGTTCTTGAGAACGAACGATATGACTCTATAACAATAAACTCCCCAAGGTGTGGTGAAGGTCATCTTATCTGCATCATCCTCATGCATCATGATTTGGTGATACCCAGCAAAACAATCCAGAAAGGACTACAGTTCATGCTTTGCATAATTGTCGATGAGGATGTGGATATTTGGAAGAGGGAATCATCCTATGGGTTGGCTTTGTTGAGATCTCGGTAGTCCATACATATTCTGATCTTTTTGTCTTTCTTGGGTACTGGGACGAAGTTTGCCAACCAGCTTGGATAGTTGCTGACCCTTACTACATTCGCTTCTATCTGTTTGGCCACTTCTTCCTATATCCTCAGACTTAAATCAGGTTTGAATTTCCTAGGTTTCTGCTTGAGTGGCGGTCTGGTAGGAGGGGTGGGAAGTCTATAAGAAACAATGTAAGTACTTAATCCTGGCATGTCACCATAGGACCACGCGAACACATCAATGTACTGTCAGAGGAGCTCCATTAGTTTTTCCTTATGCTCGGCTTCTAGGTGAATGTTGATTCTGATTTACTTTACATCTTCTTCACTTCCAAGATTGACCACATCTGTTTCTTTGAGATTGGGCTTTTTCTGAATCTCCAACTGCTGGATCTCCTGCGAGAGATTGTCAGGCATCATGCTCTCATCATACTCCTCATAATCTGGGTCATTGCGCTCAAGTGTTTCGTAACATATCAAAATCGTGGAACGCGGGGATTTAGTACTTTGATTATTGAAAATAAAAGCCGTATAAATAAAGCAGTAAATAAAGTTGCAATATTTGAGAAAAATGATTCTGTTTATTTCATCAAAAGAGGAGCATCTTAAGCATTTAACATAGGCAAATGACAAACAGATACAGACACGCTGCATGCCTCAATTGACCGTGCGCTTTTCAAAAGAAAACTTATATAATTCCATACTACCAAGACTCCCGGTGAGCCAAAGATAGACTGGTGGTCCAATTTTGTAGCTCTTCCCCTGGTTCGGCAACCCCAATAGTTGGTGTCTTGATGCCAGTCCCATCACAACATTCTTCAATCATATTCACGAACAACTTTCCCATCCCGTTGATGATATCATCTTCGGATACTAAAATCTGTCCTAGATTTGCAATATGCTCTGGCACTAAAACCTTTTCTCTGGAGATAACAATACGAGCTTTCCCTTTCGGAGGTTGATATCCTATGCCAGCCTTTCCTTTCTACACATTTTGTTTAATTGGCTCTGTGATTTTGTCCGACCTGGCTCCCAACCCTGTTCCTGGCCTGTATCCATATTTCATCATCTCCTTCATAACCATCTTGGATTTATGAGGCGACTGCATTCCCAAGTTTTGTTCAGGCTTTTCTATCTTGGTAGTCTGTATGATTTCCACCACATTGAAAGCACCTCTGTCTAGCCCTTCAATGAATGGAATAGCATACTCAAAATAAGCGGAGTGACCCCACTAGCCATGAACCACGATCTCCTAACATCCACACTCAAATTTCATACATTAGTGCAAAGTGGATGGGACGGCCCTTGCCATATGTTTCAAGGGCCTTCGTAGCAGTAAGTTGTAGGAAGAGGATATATCTATTACTTGAAACAATATCAAAAATTCGACCGCCCCGATCTACAAGGCCAAATAAATTTCTCCAATAACATCTTTCTTCGAACCGTTAAAGGCTCTTACCCTCACGTTTCTTTCCTTGACTTCCCTTAAATGAATTCCTAACTCCCGTAGGGTGGAGAAAGGACAAATGTTGATTCCTAACCCTCTATCGACCAACACTCGTGACACCACTTTGTCCCCACATTTGATAGTGATATGAAGAGCATTGTTGTGACTTCTGTGTTCAACAGGAAGTACCTCTCTTCTGAAAGTGATCATGTTTTCTTTGACCATTTTTCCAATTGTCACGGCCAGCGCTTCACTAGTGGTGTTACTTGATACACTTACCCCACTTAGTACTTTCAATAGCATCCTTATGACTATCAGAACTCATTAATAGATCCATAATTGATATCTGTACTGAAGGTTTCTTCAGCTACTCCTCCATATAATACTCTTTGTTTGACATTATTTTCCGAAACTCGGCGGCTTCTAGGTCTGTTATGTTCCTTCTTGGAATTTTTTCTCTTCCTAAGTTCCCTTAATTGTCATCTTCGGGAGCGTAGCATCTACCAGACCTAGCCATACCATGGGCTGCGGCAAGTCTGTCATTTTGGCCTTTCCCTTCTGTTGGTTCGTCTAAAGTACAGTTTTGTACTTCTGACTTTCTTCGTCTCCTGTAGCAACGACAGGTTGTCGGTGATACATCTGAACAGTCACTGTAGGTCTCACTTGTACTGTAATCATTGGAGCTCTTTGAGGAGGGATCCTAGTGGCTTCTACATTTCTTATAGTGACAATCGTTCCCTTTAGGTCATACTCTTCGTCCAATGTGATCATGTTAACTCCCTTATTTTAGTGATTTGGCAGCGGATTGTGATTCATATTGGGTGGTGCCGGAGGATGGCTCTGCTCTTGATCAGTATTTCAACCTTATTTTAAACTTAAAACAATCTTCAGTATCATGTCCAGGTATATTGGAATTATACACACATCATTTAGTGGCGTCAAAATACTTGGAGGGGTATTCAGGAACCCTTCCTTTGATCGGATGTATCAATCATGCTTTTCTCAATCATTAACAATTGTGCCAGTGGCTCAGTAATCCGGGTATAATTGTTAGGACCCCGCTATTAAAAGTTGGGACAAGGCCGGTGTGCATAAGCAGGTCGGTTTTGGTGAGTAGTGGTTTGGACATGAGCATATGGTCGTTGTGGGTTTTGGTTGTTGTTGGCTTGAGGAGGGTTGTATTGTGGTTGAGGGGGTAATATGGCTTGGTGTTTTAGACTGGAGCGTAAGTAGGTGGTGGTGAATGGTTCTTTGGGGAATAAGAAGTTCTTTCGTGATACGAGTTGGGTTGGTAGTAGGGGACGACTGGTGAGACCTCCTATTTCTTCTTTTTTTCATTACCGATCGACCCAGATTAGATGGTCTTGCTGGCCGCTTGAAGTGCTGCCATGGATTGTACTTTACCTGATTTTATGCTCTCTTCTAAGAAATCTCCCATCTTGACTGGCTCAGGGAAATTCATTCCCATCATTCCCATCATCTTTTTGAAGCATATCCCTTCCTAGGCTCTAATGAAATACTTGGTTAATTCACTGTCGTCCAACGGAGGTTGCGCCCTGGCGGCCTCTGACCTCCACCGACATGCATATTCTTAGAACGACACATATGGTTTTTTATACAGGTTCACTAGTGCGAACCGATCAGGAGTGATCTCTGTATTGAATCGAAAGCGATTCACGAAGTCCTCCACAATATCTTGCCAAGTTCTCCAATTTTGCGGATCATGTCGAGTATACCAGGTGAGTGCCTCTCCCATCAAACTTCTTATAAATAACTTCAAACTTAGCTTCTGATTCCTCCACACTCCGACTAACTTGTCACAATATGCCCTCAAATGTGCGTGGGGATCACCCGTCCCATCCAAGATATCGAACTTTTGGGGTTTATACCCTGCTGGCATATCCATATCTGGATGAATACACATATCCTTGTAGTCTAAACTTTCACTTCCCCGGGCAACTTGGAGGGTCTTCATTTGCCTTCTCAAAATTTGCAACTGCTTAGATACTAACTCTTCTTCCTTACGCCTGGCTTCCCTCTCCATCTCATCGTATTAGTCAATCTCAAAAGGCACTCTGACCGTGACAGGTGCTGTAAAGGTAGGTTCCAAAATGGCATATACATGGAACATGTACCGCTCATGGGCGGCGGCATGTGCCACAGGTATGAGTTGCATTGGTAGTAATAGGCGGGTTTTGTGATATCTGAACGTACTGTGGTACGTAGGGAGTGTTGATAGGGGGATTTTGTGGGTTAGCCGGGGGTATCACTTGAGTGGTGGGAGCTGAAGTTGGGTTGTTGTTGTTTCGGCGTGATGTGGAAGGAAAGTGGTAAGGGAGTGAATCCAAATAAGGGAATCGAGGTGGTTGAGGAAGTGTTGTCATGGCCAGGTGCGCTAGTCCCCTGATATGTTGTACCTCCTCCCTTAAAGACTCCATTTCCTGGGCCATCCTGGCCATGTGTTCATCATTCCTAGTGTCGTCTTTTTCCACCGATCGCCCCGAGCTGTCGGCTATGACTAGAGCGTGTTTAGTTGCGTTTTATGTGACTAACATCTTTCCCTTTGACCTTAGATTGTATGGTGGTTTCGCCAGTTTCGGTCGACATAAACCAAATTTATTTTTCTTTTCGGGGATAATAGTAAAGCAAAAGAAAAATAAGAAAAAGGAGCAAGAGTCAGTTTCTTCATTTATGCAAGCAGGAAGTCACACGTAGCAAATAATTCATGCATTAAGGCTAACGCGTGTCCTAGAATTCGCAGGGACCTCTCATTGCCGGAGGTAGGCCTAATTCGCAGATATTTGACAGACATTTAGACTTGACACATTTAGATCCTAAGCAATTTGTTTTCCTTGATAATTTGGACTGATACAAGTGGGAACAAAGATTACATCATTGTTTCATAGAACTGCATGGGCTTCGACAACTCACCCTTTGAGAAAGTAAAAGCAATAACTAGGGATAAATTTTCCTCTGAGCCATTTTCCTTCCCCTTAGCCATTTCCCATATCATCCTCTTCTTATGGCTCCTCTTGCGAATCCCTCTCAGGGTGTCTTCCTCAAACTCTTCCTCATCATTGTTGAACTCTCACTCCTCATTCGGATCTTTTTCTGGCTCTATGCTAGACTCTATTTAGATGCACTCCACTACCAGATCATCATCTTCAATAGATGGCAACATGTGGTCAATGGATCCTGGGACTACTTGACGGTGTATTGAAGTGGTCACAAGGTAATGTGGCAGAATCTCATGGTAAATTTGCAAAGCAACCACCACGTCCTCTAACCAGGCTATACCCTCTCTGCTTAGCCGGGCCAACTCCTCCGCCTCATTGATCCAGATGTAATACTCAGGAGTACACCACGAGTTTTGACCCGTAGGCATTGTGACCAGGTCGTTCCACTCTTTTTAGAGCCTTCTTACCCTTGGAATTAGAATTTTCCTGTTGTAATCATCCTCGTATACTGTTGTCCTTGTCCACATAAGCACATCTTAGATCATCCCGAACTATCTGAGGACCCGTAGGGGTAAGTATGGTTAAATACCTTTATGTTCGATCAGCTCAATCAAATGTTTCTGAGGAGTCCTCAAGATTACCTTTCCACCTAACACGGATACCTTCCAGTTGATCCTTTCCCCACTCAGGTTGGTCAGCATTTCCCTCCACTCTTCGTGCCCATGTGGGGAGTCCTAATGTCTCATTCTTTTGTTGTAGCTGCGGAACATATTACTGACACCCACGAAGTAGTCGATGGTGGCCTCTCGGTTGAAGAAATGTTCAATAGCCTAGATTTGAAGCAACAAGTTACAAACTTTAAAGAAATCATACGCTCGTTCACAAGTGAACAAAGCCCTTAGCATGAAGCTAACACCATCGGCACCAAAGTAGATTGAAGATTGCCACGAAAGGTCGCCAGAACCACATGTAATAGGTTGATATTGATCCGACTCCTTCATTGCAGGAAGACCAATACTCTCAATAGTTGCATTGAGAAAGTGATAGGCCTTAGACTCTCCCACATTTCTTGATCACATTGAAACTCTCTTGAATATCATTCATAGATTTTATGGTGCCCAAATCTATCAAACAGCTGGTCGAGGCTCATCCATCCATCCTCGATAATTCTGAGACTCTTACTGTTGGCCAGGCCTAAGGCATTCAAGAACCAGTGACCGGACATAGTAAAAGGCAATTTCAGCTCCCTTTCATTAAATGGAAGCTCCATGAAACTTGTGACTTCTTCCAATATAGGTACTAACTAACAATCTGCAAATTTAAACACCACCTTAGCCGGATCCCAAAATTCTACCAATAGGAGAGTGAGCACCCTGTCTACACGGATATTCAGCAATACAGTTAATGCCCCCAGGTGTGTCTAAAGCTTATCTCCATATTCCCGACGAATATTCTTCCACCACTGTTTCAATTTATGTGGTTCTCCGATTACCATTCTAATCTCAGGGATGTTTCGGTTGATTTACATTTTTCTGGGGTGGATACAAGAATGATGTTTGGTGAATGCTTGCTTCGAATCTTTATGTGTCTTGTCGGGTTTGTTTGTCTTTCCACAGAAGTCATGTCGTTGGATGCATGACCCGTTGACATTAGGGTGGCTTTCCTAATTGTGTCTTGGTGCCAAGGACCAACTCACCTAAGGTTCATGTAGTATGACCTAGTTTACTAGAGTAGAGTGTTTTCTAATTTTGGGTTGGACTGAAGGCTACGAGAAGTTATGTCAGTTGACCTGACAAAGGCATTCTCTGAAACTAGAGAGTTTTGAAAAAAAGGTTCAGAGGTGTGTAAAGGACAACCCTCATGTGCTATTGTGTGTGATAGTGTACAACCAAGACTCGATAGGAAGAAATATGATGACAGTGTATATAAGCAGTAAAAGGCAAAGGTGTAGCACTAAGCATGATAATAAGCATAAAGAGCGAATAAAGTAGGTAAGCACATAATTTCAATTTTATCTATAATTAAAGCAATGTACAAATAAATCTAGATGCTAAATTAGTCTAAGTCTGCTAAGGTCAGAAACTAAGTTGTTGTACCCTATTTTGCACTAATCTAAACAAGATTCAACTTGTGGTTTCTCTATTGTTGATAAAAGAGAGTCGCCACCTAATATTTAAAGGTATACTAGGTTGCGTATTTCATTACTAAGTCATATTCATTATTAGTCTGCTAACCGGTGAGATTATGAGTAAGGGTTCTTGTTCTTCTAAGCGGAAGGTGTTAGGCACCCCTTAAAATCTACCTGAGGTAGCTGCAAACGACTTAGCCTAATTTTAAGGGATCAACTATTTGTACTAGGCTTAATTACCATTAAATAGTATGACTTACTATGTATCTAAGGGATAGTATAAAAACAGATGTGAGATTTTAGAGGAGTGTGAATTTATAAAGGAGTTTAAAGATATGTTGAAAGAGTTTTGAAATATGTACGTAAATGGTCCATATTTGTAAAGCATGCAAAAAAAAGTTTGAGTTATAAAACACTTGGTTTATAGGATGGGTGTAATTCTAAGAGGTGTTTGTAAATGTGAGCCTAAGATATACCTTGATTTGAAGATATAAAGAAAGATCAGTTCGTTGAATATCCTTCAAGGTGACAGTTCTTCATTTTTGCGAAATTCTGATTTGCCTCTTGATAGTAAAGCATTGTGATTCAGATCTGATTTCTTTCTCGAAAAAAATGAGGCTGTTGTTTTTCGTAAGTTCTGGGCTTCAAAATATTTTAAGAAAAGAGAAGGTGGGTGCGAACATAATAACGATATGAGCAAATTAGAATTAGCGAAATAAGGATTAATTACTTAACTAATTCTTTTAGTCCTATGTTCTTTAGGGATTGCCTAAGTTCTATATGACATTAAAGCATAAAATAAAGCATGTGATCTAATATATGAGTGTTATATACATGATAACAAAGATGAGATAAAGCAACAAGGTAGTAGATATAAGGTAATGAAGCAGTAAACTAGATTAACAGAGCAATAGATAATAACGAAAGGAATTGAGGAAAAGAGGACTGGACTCTGGTAATTGGGTCTCAAGAAGGAAGGCCCGACAGTAAAGAGATGTAGCTACAGTTGGTTTTGGACTCTCCAGAATAATGCAACAAGGCTGGGATTAAGACTGAGCTCCTTAGGAACTTAGCAGGCTCAAATGGATGTACATGTTCAAAAGAGAAAGAAAGTCGTTAGATACCTGCCCCAAATATTCAACATATTCAACCATGTATGCAATATATATAAATAACTGACTAGAACAATGAATTAAAACATCAATACTCAAATACTATGAGAAATTATACTTACGTGGTAATTATACATGGTAAATAATTTAGATTGGTTATCTTTCGATGTCATTAAACACTAAACACCTAAAGAACCAAAAGTGTCAATGAATTAAGGGCTAAGGAGGGAGTTCTACTCAAGGTCGATGCCCCCTTTGAATCCCCTGGCACTTCAAAGTACTTAAGGGGCTCAAGGCCTAGGGCAATGCTTGTGCCGGGGGAGCAGCCCAACCTAGAGTTAAACTCCACCCCCAAATACCCCTAACCACTAACGACTTATTTTTCCCTATGGGTTTAAATGTCAATGAGGCTCTTTCAATGTAAACTATATGCTATAGTATCCCTTACCACAAAAGTATACTTTCCCTTCTAACAGAATAATATAATGGCACACAAGCAGTTCTACATTTACCTAACACCAGATAAACAACCACATATTAGGTAAATTTGTAGGTCAGACCTTCAAGCACACATAAGGGAGAAACAATATAACATACTATTATATATCTAAACATTAGGGATAACACATTCAAAAGAAAGGAAAAGAGCACTCAGTTCAGGCATCTGTGATGACCCGATAGGTCATCTTATGTTTTAGAAATTAATTATGCGCTTTGAAACCTTAAAAAGTTCATTTTAGCCTTTCTCGATTTGCATGCACAATCCGACTGTTTTTCCGCAAAGCTTTTATGTGAAAATTTGAGAAAATATGAAAGTTTGCCTTAAAAATCTATTGAGTTGACTTCGGTCAATATTTTGAGCAAACTGACTAGGCTTGGTGTTTCGACGGTCCCGGTGGGTCCATATTGCTATTTGGGACTTGAGCATATGCCCGGAATCGCATTCGAAGATCCCTAGCCCGAGTTATCAGACTTTGTTGAAATTTGAAAGTTTGAAAGCTTAACGATTTTGAAAGTTTGACCAATGTTTGACTTTGTTGATATCGGGTCCGTATATTAGTTTCGGAATCCGTTATATGTCCAATACTATATTTATGACTTGTCTGTCAAATTTGGTGAGAAATAGAGTTGGTTTGATGTGATTCGGACATCTGGTTGTGAAGTTAGAAGTTCATGAGTTTTCTTGAAAATTCCCTTTGATTTGATGCTAAATTCATAGTTCTAGGTGTTATTTTGGATATTTGATCGGGCAATCAAGTTTGTATGATATTTTTAGACTTGTGTGCACAATTGGTTTAGAGCCCCGAGGGCTTGGTGAGTTTCGGATAGGCTACAGAGTGGTTTAGACTTAGAACTTAGCTGGTGTTCTGCAATATTTGGTACTGGTCTCTGATCTCACAATTGCGAGATCAGTGTTCGCATTTGCGAACATACCAAATACTACCAGGCTCGCATTTGCAAGCAAATTCTTCGCATTTTCGAAGCGTAACTGGGTCAGCATAAGTTCGCATTTGTGATCAAGAGGTCGCAATTACGGGGAGGCCAGAGTTAACATTTGTGAACAATACCTTGCATTTGCGAATCGGGGCTGGGGCAGGCTTGGTCGCATTTGCTATCGATTTGATCGCAAATGCAGAAGATCAATGTTTGCAATTGCGAACAAGTCATCGCATTTGCGATGAAAGCAGAGATGGGAAGGACTTCATATTTGCGATGGTTTCTCTCAAATCTGCAGCTAATCAAAATGGGAATTAGACGGGATTTTGGTTCATTCTCTCAAATTTTCAAAACAAGAAACACTAGAGGCGATTTTTCAAAGAACCTTTCTTCCCCAAATCATTAGTAAGTGATTCTAAACTAGTTTCTTTCAATCTTTCACTACATTTCCTAAGATTTCAACCAAAAATCTTGTGTTTTCATGGTGGAAATTGAGGGTTTGGGTAGAATTAGGGATTTTTATATAATGTCTATTTAGACCTCAAATTGAGGTCGGATTCCAAAATAAATTACATAATGGGGATTTAAATCCGACCTCAAATTGAGGTTGGATTTAGACCTCAAATTGACCTTAAATTACATAACGGGCTCGGGGATGAATGGGTAATCGGGTTTGGTCCGAATTTCGGGATTGGACCAAGCAGGCCCAGGAGTTAACTTTTGTTGAATTTTACAATAATGACCTAAATTGAATCCTTTGCAATCGTGGGTAGTTCCTAAGGCTTAATTTGAATCGTTTGGTTGTTAATTTGCTAGATTCTATTGGTTCAGAGGCTTGTTTGAAAGGCAAAGCTTTGATTGAGCTTTGAGTGGACCTTTTGGAGCGAGGTAAGTAACATGATTAACCTTGACTTGAGGGATTAGGACTTGTTTATCTATTTGCTACATGTTTAGATGTTGGGTACAATGTATATGTGAGGTGACGAGTACTTATGCGTTGTTGTCAGGTTAAAGCATGCGGGTGGGACTTGTTCCTTGTAGTTTATTGCTTACTTTGATCTTGTTATTCATGCTTAGACTAGTTACTTACTAAATTGATCGTTCTTATCATGTATACGGCTTTTGTGATAATTGAGTAATGATTCCAAAGTTGAGATTGGCATTGTGGAACCATTGTTGAAGTAAGGCTTGTTCTTGTTGATTTTATCTCCCTGCTATTACTTGTTCAATGTTATGTGGTAAGGGAGAGTGTTAATGCACAAAGGGTAATGTCGTGCCATATTGTGATTGTTCATGCACAAAGGGTGATGTCGTGCCATATTGTGAGTGTTAATGCACGATGGGTGATGCCGTGCCATGTTATGAGAGTAAATGCACAAAGGGTGATGCCATGCCGTATCTATTGATTTTTATTGTGTGGTTGAGAGTAAAAGCATGAAGGATGATGACCTGCAAAATTTCTTTATTGTGTTTAGTTGTTTTCACTGGTTAAAAGCATGTTGACTATTCTGGTTATCATTTGCGTTGTATCTCTTATATTATGTGGCCCTTTAGCATGTCCCCATCCCAATAGTACATGTTTAGCTGTTATTTTTGTTTTCTTGTACATATACTATTATCTGCACAGGTTTATTATATGGGTGTCTTGTGATAGCCTCGTCACTACTTCGTCGAGGTTAGGCTCGACACTTACGAGTACATGGGTCGGTTGTACTCATACTACACTCTGCACTTCTTGTGCAAATTTTGGTACCGGTCCTAGCTGATCATGAGGATTAGTATCTTGGACTTGCTTATTGGAGACTCAAGGTAGATCTGCTGGCATCCGTATACCTTGGAGTCCTCTTCTATATCCCCTATTTTACTGTTTCTTTTCATTCAGAATAGTTGTATTTCTTTCAGACTCTGTTTGTAGAAAATCTTAGAAGCTCGTGAGTTATGACTCCAGATCCGAATTGTATCCGATATTATGTGCTTTATGTTATTCCGCATTTCAGCTTTTGCTTCTATTTAGTTTAATTGATTATGTTAGTGAAATTGACTAAAATTGGTTTAAAGAATCCTCTAACACTGTCTTGCCTAGCAAGTGAAATGTTAGGCTCCATCACGGACTCGAAGGCGGGAATTCCGGGTCGTGACAAGTTGGTATAAGAGCACTAGGTTGCCTAGGTCTGACAATTCACGAGCAGGCTTAGTAGAATCTGGAGGATCGGTACGGAGACATGTGTACTTATCTTCCAAAGGTTATGAAGTTTAGGAACCCTTCTATTCTTCTTTGTCATGCGATTTTGTTCTCTTATTGCTAATTGAACTATTCTACTCTTATCCTCTCGCAGATGGCAAGAACATGTACCGCATCTTCAGCTGAGCAGCAGCCAGAGCCCCCAGTGGCAGCTCCTACGAGGGATAGAGGTTGAGGCCGAGGCCGTGTCAGAGGTTGAGGCAGGGGCAGAGCTCACCCCGCAGCTCGAGCAGTAACACCAGCAGTGGAGCCTCAGGTAGAGTTTGATGAGAAGGTTCCAGCCCAGACTGTTCCTGTCAGACCAGCTCAGGTCCCGAAGGGGTTCATCGCCACCCTAGTGCTTCATGATGCTTTAGTCCATTTGGTGGGCCTTATGGAGAGTGTGGCCCAGTTGAGGATTAGGGCATCCGATGTCCCTAAGACAACTTTTCAAACTCGGTATGTGCATTATGAGTTTCTAGTGATGTACTTTGGGTTGACAAATGCCCCAGCAGCATTTATGGATCTGATGAACCGAGTGTTCAAGCCTTATTTGGAATCCTTTGTGATTGTGTTTATTGATGATATCTTGATCTACTCCCGCAGTCGAGAGGAGCACGAGCAACATCTTCGAATTGTACTTCAGACTCTGAGAGACAGCCAGTTATATTGTTATGTTTTCAAAGTGCGAGTTTTGGTTGGATTCGGTCGCTTTCTTGGGGCACGTTGTATTAGCAGAGGGCATTTAGGTAGACCCTAAGAAGATTAAGGCAGTTCAGAACTGGCCTAGACCCACTTCAGCCACGGAGATCCAGAGTTTCTTGGGATTGACGGGTTATAACCGTCGGTTTGTGGAGGGTTTCTCATCTATAGCAGTCTCATTGACCCGGTTGACCCAGAAGGGTGCCCCATTAGATGGTCAGACGAATATGAGGCGAGCTTTCAGAAGCTCAAGACTTCTTTGACTACAGCACCGATGTTGGTGTTGCCCATAGGTTCAAGATCTTATACGGCATATTGTGATGCATCCCGTGTTGTGATCGGTACAATATTGATGCAGGATGGCAGGGTGATTGCATATGTGTCGCAGTAGTTGAAGGTTTATGAGAAGAATTACCATGTCTATGAATTAGAGTTGGCAGCCATTGTTCATGCGCTGAAGATTTGGCGGCACTATATTTACGGCATGTAGTGTGAGGTTTTCATGGATCATCAGAGCCTACAGTATTTGTTCAAGATAAAGGATCTCAATTTGAGGCAGAGGAGGTGGTTGGAGCTATTGCAAGACTATGATATCACCATCTTGTATAATCCCAGGATGGCCAATGTGGTGGCCGACGGTTTGAGTAGAAAGGCTGCGAGTATGGGCAGCCTTGCGTATATTCTAGTCGGTGAGAGATCGCTTGCATCAGATGTTCAGGCTTTGACCAATCAGTTTGTGAGGCTGGATATTTTGGAGCCCAGCAGTGTCCTTGCTTGTACAGTCACTCGGACTTCCTTGTTTGAGTACATCAGGGAGAGGTAGTACGATGACCCTCATTTGTTTGTCCTTAGGGACGCAGTGTGGCACGATGGTGCCAAGAAGGATACTGTCGGAGATGATGGAGTTTTGAGGATGTAGGGTCGTGTTTGTCTGCCTAATGTGGATGGACTTTGTGAGTTCATTCTTGAAGAGGCCCACAGTTTTCGGTATTACATTCATCCAGGCACTGCCAAGATGTATCAGGACTTGTGGCAGCATTATTGGTAGAGGAGAATAAAGAAGGACATAGTAGCATATGTAGCTTGGTGTCTACATTGTCAGCAGGTAAAGTGTGAGCATCAAAGACCTGGTGGTTTGCTTCAGAAGTTAGAGATTCCTGAGTAGAAGTGGAAGCGTATCACTATGGATTTCGTTGTTGGACACCCAAGGACTTAGAGGAGGTTCGATACGGTTTAGGTCATTGTGGATAGTTGACCAAGTCAGCGTACTTCATTCCTGTGGCAGTTACCTATTCTTCAGAGCGGTTGGCAGAGATTTACATTCGCGAGATCGTCTGTCTTCACGGCGTGCCCGTGTCTATCATTTCTAATCGAGGTACGCAGTTCACCTCGCACTTCTGGAGGGCAGTATAGCATGAGTTAGGCATGTAGTTTGAGTTGAGCATAGCATTTCATCCTTAGACAGATGGACAGTTCGAGCGCACTATTCAAATATTGGAGGATATGCTCCGCATTTGTGTTATACACTTCGGAGGTTCTTGGGATCAGTTATTGCTACTCGCAGAGTCTGCCTACAACAACAGCTACCAGTCGAGCATTCAAATGGCTCCCTATGAGGCATTATAAGGTAGGTGGTGCCGATCGCCAGTTGTATGGTTCGAGCCAGGGGAGGCTCGGTTGTTGGGTAAATATTTACTATAGGATGCCTTGGATAAGGTCAAGATTATTCAGGATCGACTTCACACAGCTTAGTCCAGGCAGAAGAGTTATGCCGATCGTAGAGTTCGTGATGTTGCATTCATGGTCGGAGAGAGATTATTTCTCTGGGTATCACCCATAAAGGGTGTGATGTGGTTCGGAAAGAAGGGCAAGTTGAGCCCTAGGTATATCGGGACTTTTGAGATTCTTGAGAGAGTGGGAGATGTGCCTTATAGGCTTGCGTTGCCACCGGGTTTATCAGCAGTTCATCCGGTGTTCCATGTGTCAATGCTCCGAAAGTATCACGACGACCCGTCCTACGTATTAGATTTCAGCTCTGTCCAGTTGGACAAGGATTTGACTTAGGAGGAGGAGCTGGTGGCTATTCTAGCCCAGCAAGTTCGTCAGTTGAGGCCGAAGAGTTATCCTTCAGTCCGAGTATAGTGGAAAGGTCAGCCCGTCGAGGGAGCTACTTGGGAGTCCGAGTCGGACATACGGAGTAGATATCCCCACCTTTTCACCAACCCAGGTACTTGTCTATGTCCGTTCGAGGACGAATGGTTGTTTTAGAGGTAGAGAATGTGATGACCTGATAGGTCATCTAAAGTTTTAGAACTTAATTCTGCCCTTTGAAGCCTTAAATACATCATTTTAGCCTTTTTCGATTTGCGTGCGTAGTCCGAGTGTTTGTTTTGAAAAGCTTTTATGTTAAAAACTGAGAAAATATGAAATTTTACATTAAAAATCCATTTGAGTTAACTTCGGTCAATGTTTTGAGCAAACAGACCCGAATTCATGTTTTGACGGTCCCAGTGGGTTCGTATCATGATGTGGGACTTGGGCATATGCCCGGAATTGAATTCAGAAGTCCCTAGCCCGAGTTATCGGACTTTGTTAAAATTTGAAAGTTTGAAAGCTTAACGACTTTGAATGTTTGACCAATGTTTGACTTTATTGATATCGGAACCGTATTTTTATTGTGGAACCCGGTATAGGTCCAATACTATATTGTTGACTTGTCTGTCAAATTTGGCGACAAACGGAGTTCGTTTGACGTGATTCGGACGTCCGATTGTGAAATTAGAAGTTCATGAGTTTTCTTGAAAATTTCCTTTGATTTGATGCTAAATACGTAGTTCTAGGTGTTATTTTGGTGATTTGATCGTGCGAGCAAGTTCATATAATGTGTTTAGACTTGTGTGCACAATTGGTTTAGAGCCCCGAGGGCGCGGGTGAGTTTCAGATAGGCTACGGAGTGGTTTAGACTTAGAACTTAGCTGGTGTTCTGCAATATTTGGTACTGGTCTCTAATCTTGCAATTGCGAGATCACTGTTCACATTTGCGAACATCCCAAATCCTGCCAGGATCGCATTTGCGAAGAGTACATGGGTCAACATAAGTTCGCATTTGCGATCAAGAGATCGCAATTGCGTGGAGGCCGCAGTTCGCATTTGCGAAGTGGGGCTGGGGTAGGCTTGGTCGCACATGCGATCAATTTGGTTGCAAATGCAGAAGATCAATGTTCGCAATTGCAAATAAGTCATAGCATTTGCGATGAAATCATAGCTGGGAAGGATGATGCCGTGCAAATTTTCTTCATTGTGTTTAGTTGTTTTCACTGGTTAAAAGCATGTTGACTATTCTGGTTATCATTTCTGCTGTATCTCTTATATCTTGTGCCCCTTTAGCATGTCTCCCTCCCAATAGTACATGTTTAGCTGTTATTGTTGTTTTCTTGCACATATTCTGTTATCTGCACAGGTTTATTATGTGGGTGTCTTGTCATAGCCTCGTAACTACTTCGTCAAGGTTAGGCTCGATACTTACGAGTACATGGGGTCGGTTGTACACATACTATACTCTGCACTTCTTGTGCAGACTTTGGTAACGGTCATAGCTGATCGTGAGGCTTAGCAGCTTGGACTTGCTTATTGGAGACTCAAGGTAGATCTGGTGGCATCCGCAGACCTTGGAGTCCCCTCCTATCTCCCCTATTATACTGTTTCTTTTCATTCAGAACAGTTGTATTTCTTTCAGACTCTGTTTGTAGAAAATCTTAGAAGCTCGTGAGTTGTGACTCCAGATCCGAATTGTATCCGATATTATGGGCTTTATGTTATTCTCCATTTCAATTTTTTCTTCTATTTAGTTTAATTGATTCTGTTAGTGAAATTGACTAAAATTGGTTTAAAGAACTCTCTAACACTCGCTTGCCTAGCAAGTGAAATATGAGGCACCATCACGGACTCGAAGGTGGGCATTTCGGGCCGTGACAACATACAACAACCCAAGAAATACAGACACTCATGCTTGATAGACTAGTTATGAACTGATTAGCTTGCTACTAGCACATGCATGGATTAATAACACTACTTAGAACTTTAAGAGGTATTAATAAAGGTTCAGGAAAATAGTCAAACTAGCACTTTTTTGCAAAAGTTACCAACGATATCAGAAACATGATCAAAACTCTCAATACAACTATAGGTTCATAGATTTGGACATGGAATCCCTAAGGGGGGTCAACAAGATTATATTCATAATAATATTAATCTCAAACAAAACATTATGCCCAAACAGTAGCAATAGAAAACTTCTTACAGGATTAAAAATCATATTCAATTTCAAAATAGGATAAGAGAGGGGACTGAGTAGAGTTCAAAAGAAGCATGGGATCAGGAAGCCCAACAGGGGAACATACAACATTCAGTCAATTATACATAGACACTTCAAGTGAGGTTGTAATCTTATACAGACATGGGAGCTTTACATATTATAGAATCAAGTTAGCCATGTCATGAAGGGAGGGAATTATAGACAAAGGGACAGTATTATACCAAAACAAGCTTAACTAAGGTGTATAATCTAAATTAGTATCTAAATGTGAAGTAATCATACTCATCTTCAACAATTAACACTTGACTTTTAACTACAATGATTAGGTCTTCCTTTTATGGAAGATAACTTAATAATAAATAGACATAAGCTTCACAGAGTCAACAGTGTCACAAAAGAGACTAAAGACAAGAAAGAACTACACCTAAATAGGTCTTGACTTAAACATGCATGTGGGGGTTACATCTAATCATGATACAGATAAATTTAACTTAACAGCAACAATCAACTATAACAAACATGATTATGACTTAATTTTTATGAGAAGGAGATGACTTAATCTTAGTAGAATATATATAGTAGAGTCATTGATATTCATAAAAGTTCACCTGAACAAGATTGTATCAACAGGTGCAACCAATAACTAGATGAAATCATGAGAATGTCATAGTGATAAACCCAAAGTTGCCTTCAGAGTTACATGTACATGTATAGAGAAGGAAAGCATCTAAACACTTAGATTTTCATGCTTCAGTTAAATGATATGAACTTATGAACTTTCAGATTCATCTCAGTCAGGATTATTAAGATAATAAACAAACAAAATGCAGGGAAACAATATGTGGAGGTAGAGATCACTCATGGTTATCAATGAAAGATTATGAAGCTTAGTTAAACATGAGCAGTCATTCAAGGCACATTACAGCTTAATCATGCAGACTGTTTAAACTCAGAAATGAAAGTCATCAGGAGTCACATCATAATTTGATCATAATTTTAAAGACTTAAGAGGCATGACAAGTTATCATAAGCAGACAACATCTTATCATGAACAACGAATAACATTTCTATACTGGTTATAAGCATCATAAATGACTATGGTTCACAAAAGACAACAAGCATATTCATAATATTCAGATAAGATGAATAGAAGAGAAAAGTTAAAGGTATACAGAACTTTTCAAGGGCAGCAGACCAAACAGGGATCTTTCTTAATCACCTAAACCCAAGATATCAAGCTCAAAACTGTGAAAACACTAAGGAAACAAAGAAAAGGAATTCAATAAGAAACCTTAGGTTTTCTTTGAAATCTCAGAATTGCTCTTAGATGGTTGTCTAGTTGGTCATTCTAGGTTGTAGTAGATGATGTTAGGTTGTGTTTTCAGTGTTAGGTGGTTGTGGATGAGAACATTAAATGCCCCATTTTATAGTTCAATTAAGGCTCTAGGGTTTCAATAGGATTCAAACTTGTGAGTGGAAAGTGACGAAAGATTGATGATGATAGCAAAATCAAGTGAAAATCGGAGAGACAGAAGGGAAACAATGGTGAACAAGTTACATGAGTGAAGAAAGTTGACCGTTGAAGGCAAAACCCATCGGTCAAAGCTCCAATGTCTGGAGGTCATTACATTTGACCTCAGGAATTCGAATAATCATGATAAGGAAATGCCAATTGTGATTCCTGGCCTTCAAGAGGCCTTAGCCTAGATTTTGACTGTGTCCACGAGCTTGGCTCAGCAAGTATTAGTTCCAACTACACCATCCACTTCACAGGCGGGGGGAGGTGCCGAGACTCCTGCCGCTCGTACTTCAGAACAACTAGCTCAGGGTCACCAGACATTGGATGTATTGCTAGTTCAGCCAGTTGCTGCCGATGAGGCCGAGGTTGGTCCCCATATGAGTGATGAAGAGTAGAAGAGATTGGAGTGGTTTGGGAGGCCTAGGCCTCAAAAGTTTAGTGGAGTAGAGTTAGAGGATGATCATGATTCTTTGCACCGCAGGTATTTTGGACACTAGTGGGGTTTCATTCACTATATTTCAGCTGACATGAGTAGCCTACCAATGGTGGCAGGCTTATTTCTCAGTTATCTTTTTAGAGAAGTTTGTTCCACGGACTCGCAGAGATATGTTGCGTAGGCACTTTGGGCAACTACGCTAGGAGGGTATGACCATGACTCAGTATGAGATGAGGTTATCAGAGTTGGCTCATCATGGGTATGGTTGGTTCCAAGTGAGAGGGATAAGATTAGGAGGTTCATTGATGGCCTCAACAATAGACTATGCTTCATTATGGCTCGGGCGGTTGCGACGATTGTGAGGTTTGATGAGGTGGTCCATATTGCTAAATGCATGGAGCTGGTTTGCACGCAGGAGCGTGAGGAGCGGGAGGCCAAGAGGCCTCGTAGTTCAGGTGGATTCATCAGTGCCTCATCCGGAGGCCAGTCCCACTACAATATGGTTGTTCTTCAGTTAGCCACAGTTCTTACAGTGCATGCCCAACTCAATCATCATTTAATACGTTTCCAGCATAAAGTTCTTATAATGTTTCATCTGTATAGGGTTCCTTAGGCTGTAGCTCCACCAGAGGAGAGGTTTTGAGTGCGGAGACGTGAATCATCTCAAGAGGGATTTCTCTAATCTATTAGGTAGGGTTCCACAGTAGAGTTCTCAACATATGATTCTAGCACCAGCAGCAACACCACCCACATAGCCAGCCCGATGTGGGGCTCAGTCGGCTCTAGGCCACGCTAGAGAGGGAGGTCGATCAAGTGGTGGTCAAGCTCAATGATACGCATTTCTAGCCAGGCCTGAGGCAGTTGCCTCCGATGCCGTGATCACAGGTATTTTATTAGTATGCCACAGGGATAATTCGATATTATTTGATTCTGGTTCCACTTATTCATATGTGTCATGATACTTTGCAAATTATTTGGACATGCCCCATGGTTCTTTAGCTATGCATGTTCATATATCTACGTCGATGGGTGATTCTTTTGTTGTGACCCATGTGTAGCGGTCATTTATAGTGACTATTGGGGGATTAAAGATGAGAGTGGATCTTTTACTGCTTAGCATGGTTGATTATAATTGATTTTGGGCATGGATTGGTTATCACCATGTCACGCAAATATGGATTGTCATGCTAAGACCGTGACTTTTTCGATGCCGGGATTGCCTAGGGTTGAGTGGAGGGGTTCTCTGGACTATGTTCCCAGTATAGTGATTTCATACTTGAAGGCTCAGTTATAGTTAAGAAGGGATGTCTGGCATATTTGGCCTTTTTCAGAGATGTTAGTACTGATACTCCAACCGTTGAGTCAGTTCGGGTAGTGAGACACTTTTTAGATGTGTTTCCTGCAGATCTGTTGGGCATGCCACCCGATAGGAAAATTGATTTTGGTATCGATCTGGTGCCGGACAGTCAACCTATCCATATTCCACCTTATCATATGGAACCAACAGAGTTGAAAGAATTGAAGGAACAACTTCAGGAGCTAATTGATAAGGGACTCATCAGGTCCATGCATCGCTTTGGGGTGCACCAGTTCTATTTGTGAAGAAGAAGGATGGCACTATGTGAATGTGCATTGATTATAGGCAGTTGAACAAAGGTACAATTAAGAACAAGTACCTACTACCACTCATTGATGAATTATTTGACCAGCTCTAGGGTGCTAGAGTGTTCTCTAAGATCGGTTTGAGGTCTGGATATTACCAGTTAAAGATTCGGGATTCTGATATTCTAAAAACGGCATTCAGGACCCGCTATTGTCACTATGATTTTTGTGATGTCATTTGGGTTGTCCAATGCCCCAGCAACATTCATGCCCCTTCTGAACAGTGTAATCCAGCAATTTCTTGATTCTTTTGTCATAGTTTTAATTGATGATATACTGATGTACTCACGCAGTCATGAGGATAACGAGCAACATCTAAGGATTGTACTCTAGACGTTGAGGAAGAAGACGCTATATGCTAAATTCTCCAAGTATGAGTTTTGGCTTGATTCTTTGGCGATCTTGGGGAATGTGGTGTCCAATGAGAGAATAAAGGTAGATCCAAAGAAGATTGAGGCAGTTCAGAGTTGGCCGAGATCGTCTATAGCTACTAAGATTCAGAGTTTTCTTGGTTTGGCCGTATATTATCGCAGTTTTGTAGAGGGTTTCTCATCCGTTGTGGCACCTTCGACCAGACTGACTCATAGGGGTGATCCATTCAGGTGGTCTGACGAGTGTGAGGAGAGCTTTCAAAAGGTCAAGACTGCCTTGACCACAACTCTAGTTCTCATTTTTCCTTCAGCATCGGCTTTATATACAGTTTATTGTGACGCTTCTGGGTCGTTGCATCCGAAGGCGAAACTCAACATGATTAACCCCTTCTCGAGCAACCCCTGAAGTTACTCCTTTAACTCCCTCAACTTCACTAGAGCCATATGATAAGGCAAAATAGAGATAGGCTGGGTGCCTAGTGCCAAATCAATGCCGAAATCGATATCACGATCTAGTGGCATGCCTGGTAGATCAGCAGGAAATACTTCGGAGAACTCCTATACCACGGGCACTGAATCAATTGTGGGAGTCTTCACAGAAACATCCCGAAAAAGTCCATATAGGCCAAACAACGCTTCTTGACCGGATGTCGATCCTTCATGAAAGTGATAACCTGATTAGATATACTGATAGATGAGCCCCTCCACTCTAATCTAGGCAACCCTAGCATCCCCAAGGTAATAGTCTTGGTATAGAAATATAGAACGACATAGTATGGAGAAAACCAGTGCATGCCCAAGATGACATCTAAGTCAGTCATATTAAGCAACAGAAGATCTGCCCGGGTCACATAACCACAGAAAGTCACTACACAATACCGGTAAACCCGATCCACAACAACAAAATCCCCCAATAGCATTGACACATGTATAGAAACACCCAAGGACTCAAGAGATACATCCAGATAAGGAGAAAATACAGAAGATACGTATGAATAAGTAGACCCCAGATCGAATAGTATCGAAGCAACCATACTGCAGATAGAAATAATACACGTGATCATGGCGTTTGAGACTACTACATCTGGTCTGGATGGGAAGACATGGAATATAGCCGGAGCACCACCTGGCTGGCCTCCACTTATAGGGTTGTCATGCCCCGACCTAAGGGAGCGTGACCAGCGCTCAACCGAGATAACCCGGTCAAACAAGCATATACAATACCTTCTACCCAAACTCACCCATGAATAAAGAGAAGATCTATTTCATTAATTAGACTAGGAGAAGATCATGTGAGCAACACAAACTCATTACCATTAGTTACATCATTTATAAGTCTCAAAATACATACACTTTCATAGTTTGAAGTGGAACATGTGGTACAAATACAACATTACAAGTTTGACTTTCCAAACACCAACATAAAACCCACACTATATCTACGGAGCCTCTAATAGATACAAAAGAGTACTATGATAATGTCGACAACAAGGCCCCAGCTATACCTCAAAACATAATACACAAGGAACAAAATATACATGACCCCGAAATGAAGTGGGGCTCACCAAGCCAGCTAGGAAGAGGGTGTACCGCAATCAATGATCGATGTAACATGATGTGGAACTATCTGCATATATTCAAGATGCAGCGGCCCCGGTAAAAGAGACGTTAGTACATATGAAATAGTACTAGCCTGAATGACTAAACACCGTCTCAATAGAACGAGTAATAAAACAAGGAAGAACAATCATAGAATCAATGGGAGCCTCAAACAATACCAAGACATCAAGTTAGGAGCAAGATAATATTTCAAGTAAATTTCCGTATTTTAGGTTTGGAGATCTTTAGCACTAATATACCACCATGTCTTTAGCACGGAGTCTGATCATGGCCCGATTGGATAGGTTGTCTCACCCAAAGACATCCAATCACAATCGTAATCAAAATCTTAATCACAATCTCAAGAACAATCACCACCATATGTGCGGCATGGCTTCCGATCTCGACCCGATCGGCTAGGCCGTCTTACCACAATGCTGTATGGATTGACATCACCCTTTCAAGCAATCATCTCATCCCATTTAAGGGGAATAATCTAATCACATCAATCTCATCCCAAATAAGGGGAATAATCATAATCCACTCCTACACCGGCACGTGTAGTTTCGGGGTTAGGTTACTTCAACTTACCCTTCCTCGGTGACTAACGATACTCCCAAATGTTTATAATATAAAGGACTTTCAGCTCATTTCATAGTACTTTACTCATCTTTTCATTTCATTGGCGCTAGTGGCCATAAATGAAATATCATTCCTGGCACGTCAGTCATATTTCATATTTCATGTTCACCCCTTTCACTTTCAAACATCATCATAGATAATCAACAACAAAACAACTCCAATCACGACTTTTAGTACACATATGAGAAAAATAAGAGTCTTAGGCGAGTTTTCTTCCACAATTTGTCATAATAACTAGCAATTGAGACATAATTGAATTCATAATATTTTGACACATGACCACATTTGAATACAATATCAAAGGATAATACAATATGACAAGAGCATTCAGAACACATTTTCAACATATATCTTTCGACATATGCTTTATTTTGGAATAGTCAAATTTATAAGGAACAACTCGGAACATGAGACATGAGAGTTTGAGCCAATGATAATTACAACATATGAGGACATCATGAGCTTCGATTCTACATGAGGAGTTTAGCCAACATACCTTGCTTTGAGCTCCATTAAATTACTACAGTGTTTTGAAAATCCTAGCAACTTCAATCTATTTAGAAACATAACAAAATTGAACCATAATTAAGAAGATAGTCGGGGTTTCAGCTCATTTAAGCATTTTATCAAAAACTAGGTGGGCATTATGATTTCACGGTCCTCTTATGGTGGATTCCTTCATCCCACAACCCAATATCTACCCTTTTGAGCTCAACAACCTTCCAACAACTTTGTTGGTACATGAATGCATAGATAACATCCCCATACCTAAGAGTCACACTCCCCATTATTCTCTTTCTACCCCAAACTCGAAATTGAAGACTAGGGTATGGAACCTTACCTATTGGATGAATTCCTTGTGAGTTTTCCATGTTAATTCTCCAAGTCTTGACCAACGGTCGATGGACCAAGCACTAAGGGCTCCCTCCTCTCTCTCTAAAACACTTCACTCTCTCTAAAATGGCAGAATTACTCTTCAAAAATGGTCCTTTGAGTCTATTTATTATAACAGGTTTGGGTTATAAAAATATGAAAACAGACCCACTAAACTCAGCTCTGCGGTCGCAGAGTGGACCACATGATGGATATGCGGCCCGCAAAATGGGCCGCAAAAGTGATTCAAAAACTGGGCTGCTTTGGATCAGTCTGTGATTCGATCTGCGGTCCGCAGACCATTTCTGCGGCCACGAAATAGACTGCAGAATCATCCTCAGAATTGCTTCATGCCAATTCTGCGACGGAAGTGTGGCCCGCAAAACGACCTCCAAAAATTGACCATTTCTGCGGTCGCAAAACGGACCGCATAAACCCCATGTTCCGCCACAATATTTCTTCGACCCCCCTCTACAATCCTCAATCACGTTACTCTACCTCGGTGCCACAAAACCCTGGGTTCTAGGTGAAATTGTTATGGGGCCTTACATCCTCCCCTCCCCCCTAAGATCATTCGTCCTTGAATGAGGGTCAAAATCTTCCACTAGCATCCAATGTGATTTAACTCTTAGTTCACACACCCGCAGTTCCAAATTTTTGACTAACTCCCAAAATCTCCAAACATTTCGGCAGAGTTTCCCCTATAACTGTGCCTATCCACCTGTTAGAGAACCCCAGAAACCTAACCTAACAATATATACATAATCTAATGATGCAACATAACATGAAAACAACACCAACTGTGGTCTCAAAAGCAATATATTACGAAAAAGGAACACCCTTAACATCAACTGTACAAGTGAAACATATTTAGTAGAAGGTAAATTCTTAACATTTTCATAGAACACCTCTTAATAAATACATAGTTATTCAAGCAAATGAGGGTACTTCTTCTTCATTTCTTCCTCGGCCACCCAGATGGCCTCTTCGACCAGTTGGTTTCGCCATAGCGCTTTCACAGAGGCAATTTCTTTGTTTCGCAGCTTACGGACTCGCCTATCAAGAATGGCAACTAGAATTTCTTCATATGTCAATTCCTCATTAACCTCAATAGTCTTAACTGTAACAATAAGCGACGGGTTTCTAACCACCTTCTTCAACATGGATACATGAAATACCGGGTGCACTACAGGCATCTCTGGAGGTAGTTCAAGCTTGTAAGCCACCCGACCAATCCTCTGAATGATCTTGTAAAGTCTGACCTACTTCAGACTCAACTTCCCTTTCTTACCAAACCGCATTATACCCTTCATGGGAGAAACCTACAAAAATACCCAACCGTCCGCTTTCAACTCTGAATCCCTACGACGCACATCCTAATATGACTTATGTCGGCTCTGAGTAGTTTTCAACCGTTCCGTAATGATCTTAACCTTTCTCCATACCCTGATGCGCGAGTTCTGGCCATATCAACTCTACTTCCCCAATCTCAAACCATCAAATGGGAGATCTAAATCTCCTACCATATAAAGCCTTGAATGGCTCCATCTGAATACTAGTATGATAACTCTTATTGTAGGTAAAGTCTATGAGTGGCAAATGATCATCCCATCTACCCTTAAAGTCAAGGACACAAGCGCGAAACATATGCTCTAGCGTCTGAATAGTCTGCTCAGCCCGTCTGTCGGTATTTAGATGGAAGGTTGTACTAAGATTCACTTGAGTACCCAAACCTTGCTGAAATGTCCTCCAAAAGTAAGTTGTGAACTATTCCCCTCGATCTGAGATGATAGAAACCGGAGTGCCATGCAACCTGACTATTTCCTTGATATACAACTGAGCATATTGTTCTGCTGTGTCGGTAGCCTTAATAAGTAAGAAGTGTGCTGATTATGTGAGTCTATCCACAATCACACAAATCCAGTCAAACTTGTGAGGAGTGCGAGGTAGTCCTACCACAACGTCCATGTTGATCATCTCCCACTTCAACATTGGAATCTCAATGTTCTGTGCCAACCCACTGCGCCGTTGGTGTTCGGTCTTCCCTTGCTGACAATTTGGACATCGTGCCACAAAGTCCTCTACATTCCTCTTCATATCATTCCACCAGTAGACTTCCTTAAGATCAAGATAGATCTTTGTAGAGCCTGGGTGCATGGAATACCTAGAAGTGTGAGCCTCGATCATGATTCTTTCTCGGAGACCATCTACATCTGGAACACATAATCGTCGTTGGTACCTTAGTGAACCATGATCCAGGCCAAGAGAAAAGCTGTGGTCTTATGTTTATGAATCCCATCTTTCAACTGCACCAATAATAGATAGTTCTATTGCTTCTCCTTAACCCCCACAACAAGTGATGATTCAGCCTATTTTGCACAATCACACCTCCTCCACTGGAGTCCGCAAGGCGAACTCCCAAACTAGCCAAATGATGAACCTCCTTGGACAATGACCTTTGATGTGCCTTCAAGTGAGCCAAACTATCCATAGATGTCCAGCTAAGAGCATTCGCCACAATATTAGCCTTCCCGGATGATATAGGATATTGATGTCGTAGTCTTTGAGTAACTCAAGCCATCTTCTCTGCCTCAGATTCAATTGCTTGTGTTTGAAAATATATTGAAGGCTCTTATGGTCCATGAATATATCCACATGGACCCTATACAAATAATGACGCCAAATCTTCAATCCAGATACCACTTCCGCAAGCTGTAAGTCATGTGTTGGATAGTTCTTCTCATGGTTCTTGAGTTGCCTAGAGGCATAAGCGATCACTTCATACCAAGCATTGGACTCGATCCATAAGATCCCTGAAAGCTGCCGGGGCACTTCATACCAACCATGGTCCTCTCTACTTCGTGAATATACAAGAATATTAGCAGTGAACACTATCACAAAGGAGTCAAGAAAAAGCTTGAAGACTCGATCCATAAGATCCCTGAAAGCTGCCGGGGCATTTTATAGCCCAAAAGACATCACTAGAAACTCAAAGTGCCCATACCGGGTCTTGAAAGTTATTTTCATGATATCCTGCTCCCTGGTCTTCAATTGGTGATACCCAGATCTTATATCAATTTTGGAGAAGTGCTTAGCACCCTGCAATTTCTCAAACAAGTCGTCTATCATTGGCAGCGGGTACTTATTCTTTATCGTGACCTTGTTGAGCTGCCGATAGTCTATACACATTCTCAATCACCCATCCTTCATCCTTACAAAAAGGACCGGTGTGCCCCAAGGTGACACACTCGACCAGATGAAACCCTTCTCTAACAAATCCTTCAACTACTCCTTTAATTCTGTCGGTGGCATTCTATATGGTGGAATAGATATAGGCTGCGTTCCTGGAATAACATCAATCGCAAAATCAATCTCACCGTCTAGTGGAATCCCAGGGAGCTCTTCAGAAAAGACCTCCCGAAATTCATTCACCACTGGCACAGACTCAAGTGTAGGTGCCTCAGCATCCCTGTCTGTAACCCGGACCAAATCGTAAATACACCACTAGTTGATCATCTTTGAGGCCTTAAAGTATGAAATAGACCTACCCTTCGGCACCAAATCATCCCCCTTCCATTTAATAACTGGCTCATTTGGTAATGCAAATCTAACGGTTTGGGTTTGACAATCAAGCTTAGGAAAATATGAATAAATCAAGTCCATCCCCATTATTACATCAAAATCAACCATCCCCAATTCAATGAGATCGGCCTTGGTGTCCAGACCAGGCACCGTGACAACACAATCCCTATAAATTGGTACGGCCATAATAGACTCGCCAACCGAAGTACATACAGAGAACGACTCATGAAGTTGTTCCGGTTCTATGCCAAATTCCATAGCAACATAAGGAGTGACATATGACAAAGTGGAACTGGGATCAATAAGGGCATATACATCACACTCGTTGGATTATTTTAAAAGAGCACATTTCTGGGTAAACTTAAACAATGGGGCTAAGATAGACGTAAACCCCTCTACGTACCGGCGATAATAACCCGCCAAATCCAAGAAGATCTGAACCTCTGTACCTGAAGCAGGTCTATGCTAGTTCTGAACTGCCTCAATCTTCTTAGGATCCACTCTAATGCCCTCAGAGGATATAACATGTCCCAAAAAAGGCAACCGAGTCCAGCCAGAACTCACACTTTGAAACATGGCATATAACTGACGATCCCTTTGAGTCTGAAGTACGATCCGCAGATGTTGCTTATGCTCCTCACGACTGAGGGACTAAACCAAAATATCATCAATGAAGATGATCACAAAAGAATCCAGATAGGGCTTGAACACCTGGTTCATCAAATCCATAAAGGTTGTTGGGGCACTAGCCAAACGAAATCACATCACTAAGAACTCATAGTAGCTATACCAAGTCCGAAAATCAGTCTTAGGGACATCCAATGCCCTAATCTTCAACTGATAGTAGCCAAATCTCAAGTCAATCATGGAAAATAACTTGGCACCCTAAAGCTGATCAAATAAGTCATATATTCTTAGAAATAGATACTTGTTCTAGATAATTACCTTGTTCAACTGCCGATAATCTATACACATCCTCATTGCTTGATCCTTCTTCTTCACAAACAATACTAGTTCACCCCAAGGCGAGACACTAGGTATAATGAATCCATTATCAAGCAAATCATGCAACTGCTCCTTCAATTCTTTCAACTCAACTGGGGCCATATGGTATGGTATAGTAGAAATGGGCTGAGTGCTCGAAAGCAGATCAATGCAAAAGTCTATATCTCTGTGGAGTGGCATCCCCGGCATATTAGTAGGAAACACCTCTGTGAACTCGCGCACAACAAGTATCGAATCCATGGAAGAAACCTCCGCACTAGGATCATGGATATAGGCCAAATATGCTAGGAATCCCTTCTCGACCATACATAGAGTCTTCACATAATATATAACCCTGCTAGTAGAATGGCCAAGAGTCCCCCTCCACTCTAATTGAGGAAACCCCCACATGGCTAATTTCACAGTCTTGGCGTGATAGTCCAAAATAGTGTGATAAGGTAACAGCCAGTCCATGGACAAGATAACATCATACTCCACCGTATTAAGAAGTATAAGTTCTACCCTAGCCTCGTAAACTCCCAATACAAACCTCACACGACGGATAAACATGATCGACCACAATAGAATCTCCCACAAGCGTGGACACATAAACATGTGCACTCAAAGAATCACGAGGCATAACTAGATATGAAGCAAAATAGGATGAAACATATGAATAAGTAGAGCCGGATCAAATAAAATAGAGGCATATTTATGGCAAACCAAAAAAATACCTGTGATTATCGCATCAGATTATTGTGCCTCGGGTCTAGCTAGAAATGCATAGAAGTGGGGATGAGCCCCACCACTCTAACCTCTGCCTCTCGGACGGCCTCTCCCTTACTAACCTCAACCTCTAATGGCCTGAACACCACCACGGGCTGCCTTACACTTGCGTCTAGCTAGCTAAGCGGGCGGTGGAGCGACCAGTGCCGGAATCATGAAACGATAACTCTGATGTGGCATGCTACCTTGTGACCTAGGGCAAAACCTCGCGACGTGCCTCGGATCACCACAAGTATAAAAAGTCCTCGGCTACTGTGATTGGTGACCCTGGAACTGACACTGTCGATCTGAATAGCCACTCTAATAACTCTAAATCAGAGGTGCATTGACCAGAGCTGGGGGTGCATTGTAGGCTATGTGCTCATGATGAGAACCATATGAACCATGACTACCCAAAGCATTATGTGATGCCTGAAGCGCTGACTGAATCTTCCTGGAAGGATGTCCTCTAAATGAACCCCTGCCTCCAGACAAGGAACCACTTAAACAATCAAAATGATGAGGCCTCTTCTTAGATACTGCTTCCTTACCCTTACCACGAATCATCTCGATCCGTCTAGCAATCTCTAATGTCTACTAGAAAGAAATATCATCCCTAATCTCCTTGGCCATCTGTAGCCCGATACCTAAATTAAGACCATTAATGAATCTCCTCACTCTCCCTCTTAGTAGGAAGCAAGAGAACTGCATGGTGAGCTAAATCCACAATTTTGGTCTCATACTGGGTTACAGTCATGCCACCCTACTGAAGGCGCTCAAACTGCATGCGGTACTCCTCTCTCAGAGTAAAAGGAATGAACTTCTTCAAAGTCCTACCACCACCTATTAACGGAGCCATGCATATGAAATACCACGAAGTCCACTCCATTGGACTCTACTATACCCATGATGCACAACAAATAGGAAATAACTTTGTGAACTTGTCCAATCTAATCAACCCCTCAGAAGTCATTGCGGGCCTCTCCCAGATCTGTGTAGCAACAATAGGCTGAGCCACTCCAACGGGCAGAACTGCCGGAATTTGATATCCATGAGCCATTTGATCTAGTGTGTGGGTAGCAAGAGTCTAGGCACCTCCCTCGGCCAGAGAGATAGCTAGTGCCACAGAAAATGCACCGGTCTTGTCCACGCTCTCCATAAGGCCCACCAAGCGGACTATAACATCTTAAAGTACCGGGGTAGCAATAAACCCTTCCGAAAACTGAGATGATCCAACTGGCACGGTCTGAACAGGAACCTCCTCCTACTACTCGATCTGCAGCTCCTCAATAGATGTTGCTACACATGCTCTAGCCTGAGCTCTGCCTCTACCTCACCCTCGTCCCTGACCTCTACCTCTAGTAGTTTCAGCAACTTGAGGCTCTGGCTCCTGACCTGCCATGTATGATGTGCGTGTCCTCACCATCTGCGAGAGAACAAGAATGGAATGATTCAAACTTCAGTGATAGAATAAAATCGCCTGATAGAGAAAAAAAGGTGAAATTTTCCTAAATCGCTATAGTCTCTAGAAGATAAGTACAGATGTCTCCGTACCGATCCTCAAGACTCTACTAAGTTTGCTTATGACTTGTAGGACCTAAGCGACCTAGTGATCTAATAGAAACTTGCCATGACCCGGATTCCCAACCTCGGGGCCGTGATGGAGCCTAATGTCTACTTGCTAGGAAAGCCAACATTAGATAACCAATTAAATATTTTAACAATTTAAAATAGAGTATTAACAATTAGTAACTTCTAATAAAGTTGTAATACATGAAATAACACCATAACATAACACGGTCTAGTCAAATCCCAGAAATCTGGAGTCACCAGTACATGAGCAATAATAATACTACAAGTATGGTTTGAACGAAATAAAACTGTATGAGATAAAATAAACAGTAAAGATAGAAATAGATGGGGACTTCAGGGACTGCGAACTCCAACAACTCTACCTCAAGTCTCCGATATAGATAAGATCCGAGCAGAAGCACCACTAGACACCACTAGGACCAACACCAGGTATCTCCACAAGAAATGCTGAAGTGTAGCATGAGTATAATCGATCCAATGTACTCTGTAACTGCCGAGCCTAACCCCGATGAGGTAGTGACGAGGCTATGACAAGACACCTACTTAAATCCTGACCGGACCTGAAGGGGACATCTAAAAAGAGAGTACGATAAGAACGAAAAGTACAAAATCACCAAATAGTCTTTTTCCGAAATGAACAACAACACAACCAATTAAATCATGACCAAACCTGAAATCAAGTAAAACAATGAAATCAACAATCGCACGACATCACCATTAATGCTTTTACTCTTATCCTTACCATGTAATATCATAAATAAAATTACACGATATCACCCTTCGTGATTTTACCATCATCCTCACCATATAGTAATGATATGATAATGTAATGGCACGATATCACCCTTCGTTCTTTAATCCTCACAATCTCTCAATCATGGATAATAATATGTAACGAAGAAACGCTCTCTCCTCTCTCTCTAGGGCGACATGGAGAAGTAGAGGCTGTCATGGATGTGCAGCCCTCCCCTCAGCTTCAAGTAGTGCGAGAGACGACCAAACACCATCATCCTACCACTATGTAAGCAATCCTACTAGAATCAAGACAAACTGGATATAATCTAGCAAGAATTGAACTAAAACGTGTCGAGTTTGTTCATGGAGGAGCCACAATTAAGTCTACAATGGAGAAGATAAATCAATTCACAAAAGAGGAAGGAATACATCAAGCATTGGTTCTTAAATTTTCTCATGATCCATATGATATGCAGCAGCTTCACAAACTACTACCCATACTGTTTGGAACTCAAGGTCGATGCATCATCGGATGGCTTGCAAGAAGATATATATTGGTCAGGTTTGATTGATACGATGATTATGTTTTAGCAGTTGCAAAATTTGTTAATTGTCTATGGATTAATGGATTGGAAAATCAGTTTAGAATATTTTCATGGACAATGAGTTTTAACCCTAGAGAAGAGACTTCAAGAGCTTTGTTTGGATATCTTTCCCTAGTCTGCCGCCTATGCTTTTTGCGAATAAATTTCTGGTGTCCATTGCTTCAGCAGCGGGTAAACCAGTTGCAGTTGATAAATCAACACAAGAGTAATCAAGACCTAGTACATCTAGAGTTAAGGTTGAGCTTGATCTACTGGAGAAACTGCCACAACGATTGAAGGACCAATTTGTGAATGAAAAAAACTGGAAAACCTATGGAGCATGTTCAGAAGTTCGTATATAATATTTTACCTTGATAATGCACCTTTTGTAAGCATCAAGGGAATGATGAGAATGAATGTAGATTAATTGGTAAAACATGCAGTAAAGCCACAAGAAAATGCTATAACAATTTGTACAGATATTGAAAAATATAAAGGTGAGGCGAGGCAAGTGTTGGATGCTAAAAGATTTCAGCAGGTTGCTGATGGAAAAGGCTTGGAATCAACAGAAAAATATCATGTTGTTGGTCAAGGATCAGATGATATTAAGGCCTAATATAGAACATCTATTTCTGGTGTTGTTACAGTTCCAGTTGCAACAGCTCTTGCTAGGGTTTCTCGGGATTTGAAGGCTACTAAATATCATGTGGTTGATTGAGATGCAACTGGGAACTTAGCTGTAGATGAGCAGACTGTTAACGATCTTGGAGTTGAGCAAGATGAGTCATGGAATACTAATCTTATTGTTACAGGTACTGGGCAAATTAATAAAGGTCAAGGACAGAATAAAGTGCAACAATTAACAAATGAGAAGGAGGAGGGAACTGGAGTATGTGCATTACGTGAAACTGATGAGCAGGCACTCAAATCTCCAGGAAGGTCTGTTGCAGCTTACACAAAGGTGGATAACTTGGTAAAATATGATCCTCAAGCTTTGGATCGATCAAAATTGAGAGATTGGTCAGTGGTAAGTCGTACAAAATCATCACCAAGAAAACAAATGTTCCATTCATAAAAGTCAGGTTAATGGTTCAAAGAACATTAGTGTTGCTAATCCTTTGGGTGTTCCGATGAATGAACATGTGCTGGATGATATTGTGATAGGAGAGCAGTAGGTTGATCATGATGCAACCTCAAATACTAGGCAACCAAAGCCTCCACGTAGTGGAAAACATCAGCAATGTTTGAAGAAAACAGGTGGTCGAGTAGTTGTCTCAAAGGATATTGTTCTTGTTGGTGAGCAAAAGGCAGCCCAAGTATCTATTCCAACCACACCAATACTACATATCTCCAATCCGGAAGTAGCTAAAATCATAAAGGATTCCCATGCAAATATGTTGATGAATACAACTCCAAATATCAAGGCACCATTGGTTACTTTGAATATCTCAATTCATGAGGTCCCATCCCAATCGACTGAGCCTTTTGGTGAGTAAGCAGATGATTCTAGACACAGTTGATATCTTCAGGTAATAGTTAACAAGTAGACAATGATATAGTTTCAATCTCTCAAGCATCCACAAATGAGGTGATTGTTTCTAAGGAGCAACAAGGTGTGATAAGTGCAGCTATGTTTAATCGTAACAAATGGGCATATCAGGTAGAAGAGGATGAAGAAGATGATGTCTATAACTTCCAGGAAGCAAGCAACGATAAGGCAGGTTATGGTTTCAAGAGTCCTAGTTCCTAATTCCTCTAAGAAGGCAATAGAGGTGCACAATGAGCAGCCCTCTAATTCCTCTAATAGCTGGCCAAGCAAGAGAGGATTAAGCCCAAATGTGCCTGTGTTTGTACCTTCGTTGCACCATCAAATTGCAGCAGTTGGCTTAAAAGATGGTCCTAACGCTATGGCTATAACTATAGGAAAGATGGCAAGCACAAGTTCACCTATTGCAGGGTACAATTTGACTCCTACAAATATCCTTCATGCTCTTGTTTCTCATGACATAGATACTTTGAATTCTCTTAATAATCCGGAGAAGGTAGTAGCTACTACTTCTAAGTCTACTGGAATAGTGTCCAAGAGACATGACCCAGGAGCTTTAGTGTCTTGATATAATCCAATTCAAGCTTTGGGTATGGATACGGGTCAAAGTTTTTATGAATAAGTGGAAGAAAATGAAATACTTGATGCATGCTTTGATAATGTAGCTAGGAATGGATATTTTCACCTAGACATTTTAGAAGTGGATCCAACAAAAGCAAGAAGAAGGCATATGAGAGGCAACATAGTTGGGATGGCAAGGTAACACAAGAGGTTGTCATTAGGCAACTTCCAATGAGAGTTGCAAAGCAAAAATGGGCTGCCCCTACCACCTCCACAAGGACCAATCGATTCAGGAAGAAGTGATGAAGTTTGAAGACATTTTGAAGAGAATTGAAAATGACGACAAGGAGCTACAAGTAAAAGAGTTCACAGGTTTGAAGAAAGAGGAGCTTGACAATAATTTCATTCTTGTAGTATTTTATCATTTTATTAGCATTATTATGTGTAATATCATCATAGAGTGTGTTACAAACTCTATGATGATCATTAAGTACCTAGTTCTCTATAGTTCTTATTTTTTTAATGCTTGCTAGTAGATGAGGTTGTTCATGCCTCAATATGAATTGTAAGGTAAGGTCTAGCTCGATAAGTTTTGCTATCCTTTTTTGCCTTTTGGAATGTATCAAAATGGCTATGAGATCATTCACCCTCGTGAGACTTTGCCATCATGAGGCTGCCATCATGAGGAGTTGGAGGCGCAAAGGGATGATCATCTTGCCAAGGCAATAGAGGCAATACTACTATAGCTTTTGCCCCTCCCTCCCCCCCCCCTCCACTACTTGTAATATTCTATTGTGGTTTACTAGCTCAATAAGCACTCTTCCTAGTGGTATATTTTCTAAACAAGAAAATAATATGCATATAAGGCATGCCAACACCCTTCGTGTTTTTCACACTTCCTCACAATGCAACAACACTAATCTGAAATAGCAATGCATGGTGAGAAGCAAATTTCACATCACCAAACTCAACTTTCAAAATCCCAACATCTTCAAAATAAACAATAAATATAAAAGCGAACAATTTGAAAAGTAATAATACAACTAAGGCATGAAAAGCATAGTCAGTGAAACAACATAGTACAATAAAATAATTTCCACCCATATGTTATAACCCCATGACAACGCATTTGTACTCGTCATCTCACATATACGCCGTTCCCACATATAATTCACGTACCAAATAGACCAGGAAGTCCTAATCCCTTAAGTAAAAGTTAACCATGATACTTACCTCACTCCGAAACAAAGTCAATCAACCAACCACGGCCTTGCCTTTTAACCAATTATCGATCAAACAATTCAAAATAAGCTTTAGAAACTATTCACGAAGGGAAAGGTTCAATCTTGGATGAATTTGAAAAAGTCAACAAAACTGAACCTCTGATCCGCCTGGTCAAAACCCAATATTCGGACCAAAATACGATTACCAATTAACCCCAACCCCGGTTATATGATTTGTTTCGAAATCCGACCTCAATTTGAAGTCTAAATCTCAATTTTAAAAAATCCCCAATTTCTACCTAAATACCTAATTTCTACCATGAAAATCCTAGATGTGATGTTGAAAGCACATGAAAAGTATTGAGTCATTTAAAGGAAACGTATTAGAGCTTCTTACAGATGATTTTGGGAAGAATAAAATCTTGAAAAATCGCCTCTACAGTGTTTAGGGTTTAGAAATGGTGTAAAATGAGCTAAGTTCTGTTTTTTCTTCTTTTACCCAGCTGCAGGTATCCCAATTGCGATGTCTTGTCCGCAATTACGATGCCTGCAAACGTGAATAATGTCTGCAAAATCAAACTATCCAGTCGTCCCTATTTGTTGCATTTGCAACATAAAATATCGCATTTACGATGAAGCCCAAATTGCAAAAGCGAGACAATATTCACATTTGCAAAAACTGTCTAGCCTAGCCTATAGTCGCATTTGCGACCTACCCATCTAATAAGCGGACCACCCACCTCGCATTTGCGACAGGAACTTCGCAATGAAGATGACAATCCCCTACCCATATAATGCATTTGCGAGTCCAAATTTGCAAAAGTGGGACTTGCAATTGCGAATAGGTCATAAAACATGAGAAACTTGCAGACCTGAAGCACCAGCTAACACACCAGCAATCCAAAACCTTCTGAACCACCTCCGAAACTCACCCGAGCCCCTCAGGTTCCAAACAAAACATGCACACAAGTCAAAAAATATCATACTAATTCTCTCATGCAATCAAAATACTAAAATCACATCTACAACTATGAATAGGATATCAAAATGCAAGACATTCAAAAGAAAACTCAAGAATCTCTAGAGTCACGACCAAGCGTCCGAATCCTATCAAACCAACTCTAAATTGCACCAAATTTTGCAGACATGTTTAAAATAACAAAATAGGCCTATTCTAAGTCCCAAGACCAAAATCCAAACCCGATAACCATAAAGTCAACCTACGGTCAAACCTAGAAGTTTCCAAATTTTCAAATTGTAGTCTTTCGGCAAAACAAGTCAAATCAACCTAGGGACCTCCGATTTTAATTCGTGGCATATGCTCAAGTCCAAAATTACAACACAAATCTACCACAATTATTAAAACATCGATCCGGGGTCATTTACCCAAAATGTAGACTATGGTCAATACTAGCCCCATTTTTAGTCCAAATTTCATATAAAGGCTTTTCAAAATGCGACACAGACCACACATGCAAACCAGAAACATCAAATGAAGCTAATAAATGTCTCAGAAAATAAAAATAAGGGCAAATACTCAAAATGACCCATCGGGTCATCAGAGTCATAGAGATACTTCGGCATTGTTTGATCTAGTACTACTTATTTGCAATGTGTCACTTATTTTGCATCAAATTTATGTATGACTTATGATTCTTTGGATATTCAATTTATGTCTCTATGCCTCTTGGAGATTCTATTATGGAGGATTAGTTTTATGGTCTTGTATAGTTACTATTAATGGGTATGATGAGAGGGTTGACCTCTTGTTGTTGGACATGGTAGATTTTGAGGTAATTCGTTGTATGGATTGATTATCCTTGCATCATGCTATTTTTTATTGACATTACAAGAGTGTGATATTAGCTATGTCAGGTTGCCTAGATTAGAGTGGAGAGGGTCATGTGGCCTTTCTATAGGTAGGGTAATTTCAATTCTGAAGGCACGGTGTATTGTTGAGAAGGGGTATCTAGCACATTTGGCTTTTATTTAGGATTCTAGTGTAGAGGTTCCTCATATTGATTTGATACTGGTTGTGAGGGAGATTCCATAAGTGTTCCCTACGTATTTTCCAGTTGTGCTACCAGATAGGGATATTGATTTTGGTATTGACTTGGTTCCAGGCACTCAGCCCATATCTATTGTCGTATACCACATGGCTCCAACTGAGTGAAGGAGTTAAAGGAGTAATTTAAGGATTTTCTTTGAAAGGGGTTCATTAGACTGAGTGTTTCTCCTTGGGGAGCATTAGTGTTATTTGTAAAGAAGGAGGATGGTACTGTGAGGATGTGTATTAACTATAAGCAATCGAACAAGATTACTATCAAGAACAAGTATCCATTTTCTTATTTTAATGAATTGTTTGATCATTATCAAGGTGCTAAGGTGTTCTCTAATATTGACTTGAGGTCGGGTTATCATCAGGTGAAGATTAGTGCTTCGGATATCCCTAAGACACCCTTTAGGACTCATTATAGTCATTATAGGTTCTTGGTGATGTCATTTGGTTTGACTAATGTCCTCCGGACTTCATGAATTTGATGAATCGGGCGTTGAAGTCTTCTATGGGATCTTTTGTGATAGTATTCATTGAAAACATCTTGGTTTAGTCTCGCGTATGGAGGAACATGAGCAACATTTGAGGATTGTGCTTCGGACCTTGAAGGAAAAGAAAACTTTATGCTAAGATTTCTAAGTGTGTGTTTTGGTTGGACTTAGATTCATTTGTGGTCACATAGTATCTCATGATGGTATTAAGGTTGATTTCAAGAAGATCTCAATGGTTAACAGTTGGCCTATACCTACTACATCTATAGTAGTTAGGATTATCTTGGGTTTGGCAGGCTACTATCATGATGTTGTAGAAGGATTTTCATCAATTATAGATCCATTGACTAAGTTGATTTGGAAGGGTAGGTTTTTTAGATTGTCCGACGAATGTGAAGAGAGCTATCGGAAGCTCAAGGTTTCTTTGACTACAACCCTAATGTTTGTTCCACCCATAGGTTTAGGTCCATACATGGTGTTTTGTGATGTTTCATGCGTTGGTCTTGGTGCGCTGTTGATGTAGGAGGGTAGAGTGATTTCTCATGCATCACAGTCATTGAAGCCTCATGAGAAGAATTATCTAATTTATGATTTGGAGTTGGCAGTGATTATGCAGGCACCCAAGATTTAGAGGCATTACTTCTATAGCGTGTCATGTGTGATTTATACTGATCATCATAGTAATCAGCACTTGTTCAAGGAGAAAAATTTGAATTTGAGACAGCGGAGGTGGCTTGAGTTGCCTAAATATTATGATATTACTATGTTTTATCATCTGGTAAGGCAAATGTGGTAACAGATACTTTGAGTAGGAAGGGAGAGAGTGGGTAGTTTAGCATCCATTCCAACTGAGGAGAGGCCTTTGTCTATGTATGTGTAGGCCTTGGCCAATAAACTAGTGAGATTGGATATTTCTGAGCCTCGTATAGTTCTTGCTTGTGTTGTTGCATAGTCATACTTGTTTGAGCGGATTAAGGATGGCCAGTATGATGCTCTCCATTTGTTAACGCATAAGGACACGATGCAATGAGGTGGTGTTGAGAAAGTGGTTATTGGAGATGATGGTGTTATGCAACTTCAAGGTTGGCTTTGTGTTACTAATGCTTAAGTGAGTTGATTATTCATGAGGCTCACAATGCGCGGTACTCTATTCATCCAGGTGTTACAATGATTTATCGTGATTTGAGGCAGTACTATTGGTGGCGGAGGAGGAAGAAGGATATTGTTGGATATGTTTCACCGTGATTGAATTGCAGTAAGTTAAGTATGAAGATAAAAAAACTAGGTGGTTTGACTCAAAAGATTGTTATACCGGAGTTTAAGTGGGAGCATATCATTATGGACTTTGTGGTAGGCTTACCACATACCTTGAAGAAGTTTAATGCTCTTTGGCTCATTGTTGATAAGTTGGCCAAGTCCGCGCACTTTATACCGGTATTGACTACTTATACTTTGGAGAGGTTCGCCCAGATTTACATCTGAGAGATAGTTCATTTGCGTGAAGTGCATGGTTATATCCTTCCGGACAGAGGTACTTAGTTCACATCTTACTTTTGAAGAGTAGCTTAGGGGGAGTTGTGTAAGCAAGTTGAGCTTAGCATGGCTTATAACTCACATAAGGATGGTCTGTCTTAGCTGAATAATCATATTCTTGAGGGCAAGTTAAGAGCTTACGTGATTGATTTTGGATGTCATTGGGATCAGTTCTTACCTTTGGCAGAGTTTACTTACAATAATAGTTATTAGTCCAGCATTCAGATGGCTGTGTATGAGGCTTTGTATGGTAGATGGTGTCGTTCTCCCGTTGGTTGGTTTGAGCTTGGCGAGGCTAGGTTGTTGGGTATAGATTTGATACGTGATGCTTTTGAGAAGGTGTAGGTGATTCAAGAACGACATCGAGCAGCATACAGTTGTTAGAAGTGTTATGGCGACAATAAGGTTTGTGATATGGTATTTATGGAGGGTCGGAAGGTACTTTTGAAAGTTTCGCCCATGAAGGTGTGAGACCCGACCGGTCATTTATGTATTTGAGCCATGTTCCCTACTTGATGCTTCCCGTATGTTTTTGTGTTGTTTTGTCACTTCCTGGGATGGATGGTTCAATTACGAGAAGGTTTTGGAGTGAATTGAAACATATAGTTCCATTGTTGGAAGCTTAAGTTGTAAGAGTTGACTAAAATTTGAGTTTTGTGTAAACGAACCGCAATTAGTGATTTGATGGTTCCAATATGTTTGTATGATGATTTTGGGCTTAGGCATATATCCGGATTTAGATTTTGAAGTTCCAAGTTTATTTTGGCTCTAATTGTAGGAAGTTGGTAAGTTGAAGGAGTTGACTTTGATGATATCGAGTTTGGATTATCGTTCTGGGACATGGAATAGGTTTTTTATGTCATTCGGGATTTGTGTGCAATATTTGGATTTAATCCGGATTGGTTAGGCATAAATTGGACACTTGGTTTTTAGAGTAGAAGCTTATGAACTTAAGTGAAGTTCAACTTGTGGTTTGATCGTCAATCCATAGATGCGACGTTAACATATGTATTTGGAGGATTTGGATAGATCCAGGGTAGTGTTTATGGACCTTTTGTTATGATTGGACGGGGTTCCGGGTAGTTCAGATGAGTTTTTGACCACCCAAACGTTGTGATTGCGGACTTTCTACTGTGTCCCGTATGCTTCACGATCGTGGAACAAGTATCGTGTTCGCGGATGGTTACTTTGGAGGTAGCTGATTTTGTTCGTCCCATTCGCGGTCAATAGTTTGCATTGGTGATTGTTGTGGCAACTTGGTCTTTGTGTTCACGCCACTGGGGTCGCGTTCGCATAAAGGAGAAGCATGCTAGGAGATTGGCTGGAGTTAGCTTGCGCGATCGCGAGGTTATGGGCTGTGTTCGTGTAGGAATGGGATGCATGTGCATCGCGTTTGCGTGGTAGCATTGTGCTTCGCAAATGCGAGGGTTGGACTGCGTTCGCAAAGGATAGTGCTGGGAAAACTCATTTAAGTTCTAATTTCGTGATTGTGGCCCATTCTCTCATATTTTGGACCCTAGACTTGGAGGTGGGCAGTTTTTAAAGGTGACATTCATACAAGACTTTGGGGTAAGTTATTTCTACTTATTTTTGGTATTATTTGAAGAATATACATGGATTATTAGCACAAAAAATATGGAATTTTGAACAAAATAT
>AWOL01S0013898.1:112500-161993 GCA_000715115.1 Nicotiana otophora
ACAACAACAACAACCCAGTATAATCCCACTAGTGGGGTCTGGGGAGGGTAGTGTGTACGCAGACCTTACCCCTACCCTGGGGTAGAGAGGCTGTTTCCAAATGACCCTCGGCATCCTTCCCTCCAAGAACTCCCCACCTTGCTCTTGGGGTGACTCGAACTCACAACCTCTTGGTTGGAAGTGGAGGGTGCTTATCATCAGAGCAACCCACATTGTCAAATTTCCATGCAATACTAACAAATTTCCACCCCCAATAATAAAAGCGAATGAATCATTGGGCCTATCTCATATAATGAGTCATACAAGGGTGAAGTTCATTTTGGGGCATAGCCAAAAGCAACTTCAAACTCCACATGAAAAATATTTCAAGAGTGTCCAAGTGTTAGGATGCTGAGAAAAGTACAGCAACGAGAAGTTCTGACAGATGAAACTAAATCAGCAAAGTTACTACTAGACCAGCCCATTATTCTATACATTCCAAGACATCATTTTTTAAACTGAGCGAACACGTCAAAAAGTTCATCGTTTCCTACTAAAGCAAACTTTGTCTTATGCCCCAATAGACCCATGCACAACACAACTTTAAACAAGAGCAGAACAAAATCTTAAGGCATCTATGAAATTAAAAAAGGCTTACGGTGCCTACTGAAACACACAAGTAGGTCTCTTTCATTAGCCAGGACCTGCAATTTGTTGCTTGAAGCAACAACTAATTTCATGCACTATGCTGCTCCGCAAACAATAATAGATACTTCTATACCAAATTAAGGACTTCTGCACCAAATCTTACCCATGAAAATAAACATACACAGCAAAATATGCATGCTCAAGCAGCACGTTAAAATTTTGATGTGTTTCCAATAGCTGTGCTGCATCTGCTTACACAAGTAAGGGCATTGCTGACATGCTCCCTCAGTGATACTAACTTAAACTTTTCCACAGAGCACATGTAGATATTAGAGAAAGTTAACAAGCTCTTTTGCCAACTGAATATTGAATGGTACTTTTCCATCTAGCATGCATACTATTCAAAAACATTCCAAACACGATCTTGTCATTGGTCTTCCAAAATTTAGATTTTTCAAAAGATCATATTTGTGATACATGTCAATTAGGAAAACAAACTCGTTCATCTTTAAAAATGAAAAACATTGTTTCTACAACTAAACCTCTTCAACTCTTGCATATGGATTTGTTTGGTCCAACTGGAATTGCTAGTATTGGTGGTAGAAAATATGCTTTTGTTATTGTAGATGATTTTTCTCGTTTCACCTGGGTTATTTTTCTGAGTCATAAAGATAAAGCGCTAAGGAATTTTGAAGTCTGCTGTAAGAAGGTTCAACGTAAAAAAAGATACTACATTTCCACTATCAGAAGTGACCATGGAGGAGAATTTGAGAGCAGGGCATTTGAAAACTTCTGCAGTGATCCAGGAATATCTCACAACTTCTCTTGAACATAACCTTTGTTTAGTGTGCGGCCGAGGGATTCTAGGTGTTGTTTGATATGGGTCGAACTTAACTTTTGTTTAGTGTGCGGTCGAGGGCCGACAGGTGCTGTTTGAGCTCGGTAAAACTTAACCTTTGCTTAGCGTGCGGCTGAGGGCCAATAGGTGTTGTTCGAGCTGGGTCAAACTTAACCTTTGTTTATTGCGGCCGAGGACCGATAGGTGTTTTTGATAAATGTAAGTTTCTTATTAATTTGACGTTGTTGCTCAGATTATATGATTGGAAAAAGTTACAAATTTTGGGCATTGGCTGACATTCCAGTCCCAGTCTATCTAGCCCCTTCATTGCTTGGCTTGGAGAGTATTGAGGAGTTAGGCAATGAAAGAGAAAAACAGTCCCTCCCTCGCATACTTTGATTCAAAGTGTCCCCTTTGCCGTGTCCTTAAAAACCTCCTTCACAAAACCCTAATGGGACAAAACTCAAATGAGGGAAAAAGAGTACGACTTGGGGACACTTCTTCCCTTAGAAGTTGAAGTATTTGAGGTGGCTGATGTTCCAATTTTTTGGTAGTTGCTTTTCTTCCATTGTATCTAATTGTAATGAACTCTTGTTTGCTTTGGCTGTAATTTTGTACGGGTCGTCCCAGTTTGTTCTCAGCTTGCCTTCCCGTGGGTCTTTGCTCGCTTGAGTTTGTCTTTGAGTACTTAGTCCCTGACTTTGAGAGGCCGTACCTTTGCTTTCTTGTTGAAATAACGTTCTGCTTGCTGCTTTTGGACGACCATCCTTATTTATGCCATATCTCTTTTTTCATCGATTTCATCGAGTTCCTACCTTATACTCTCATCATTACTAGTACCACATTCGTGGGAGTACCTTAGGCTGGGTTCTCCGACTTCAACTGGTATGAATTCTTTGGTCCCATAGACCAAATATTTGGGCGTCTCTCCTGTGCTCATCTTTGGAATAGTTCTATACGCCCATAATACTTCTGGTAGTATATCCGGCCACAATCTCTTGGCGTCTTCGAGATTTTTAATATGGACTTGTTGGAGGGTTCTTCCTGTCCGTTGCCCGCTGGGTGATACAGGGTTGAATGTATCATCTTAATATGCCATTTCTCGAAGCATTCATCAATTTTCTTTCCCATGAACTAGGGTCCGTTGTCGCAGCTAATCTCCTTGGGTAGGCCTAATCGGCACATGATGTTCCTCGTTATAAAGGTGATTACCTCTTTTCGCATATTTGGTCGAACGCTCATTCTTCCACCCATTTAGAGAAATAGTCAATTAAAACCAAAAGAAATCGTACATTACCTCGCCCTGCTGGGAGGGGGCCCACGATGTCCATTCCCCACTTGATTAACGCTCACAGAGAGGTGACTGAGTGGAGGTGTGCGCTTGCTTGGTGAAATATTTGGGCCTACTTCTGGCATTGTTCGCATTTCTTCACAAATTTTTAAGCGTCGTTTTTCATGATGGACCAATAGTATCCTGCCTGTATGAGGCACTTGACGAGTGCTCAATTGCCGGAGTGAGCACCGCAATGGCCTTCATGGACTTCTCCGAGGATGCGCTGAGTTTGGTTTGGGCCCAAGCATTTTGCCAGAGGGCCACCGTATGTCCTATTGTATAGGTCTCTATGGAGGAGATTGTATCTGGCTTCTTGCATTCTTAGTTTCTTAGCTTCCTTTTTGTCGTTTGGGAGTGTGTCGTCCTGCAAATAGGCATTAATACGATTGCGCCAATCCCAAGTTAAGCTTATAGATCTTACCTCGATTTGGTCTAGCGATGAGTTAAGGAGGTAGACTACACTTTTATCCCTGGTCGTGATGCCTTTTGTAGTTGCGGCCAATTTGGCGAGGCCATCTACTTCGGCATTCTATGCACGCGGGATCTGGTTGAGCTGGCATTCGTCGAACTCGGGCAACAACTTACAGATCTCGGTCTGATATATTTGCAACCTTTGTTCTTTGATTTGGAAAGTCCCTGTGACTTGGTTGACTACAAATTGGGAATCACAACAGAGTTCAAGCGCTTTGCCCCTTACTTGAGAGCTAACCTCAGTCCTGCAATTACGGCCTCATACTCGACCTTGTCGTTAGTCATATCTGGGCATCTTATGGATCGGTGAATTACTTTGCTGGTAGGGACCTAGAGTATGAGTCCCAGTCCAGATTCGGAGGTGTCAGATGCGCCACCAGTGTATATGACCCAGATCTTGTGTTTGGAGAGAAGCTTGGACAACTTCCTTCTTGACTTCAGGCATTATTTTTGCACTGAAGTCTGTGAAAAAGTTGGCGAGAACTTGCGAATTTATCGTTGTTCGCGACTGATACGTGATATAGTGCTCACTTAGCTCGATGGCCCACTTGGCCAGCCTTCCCAATAGCTCGGGTTTATGTAAGATGCCTCTTAGGGAAAAGGTGGTAACGAGAACGAATCGTTCGGGCATGCTTTGTTCAAGTTCGTGAAGTCTACGCACATCCGCTATTTTCCATTTTTCTTTTTGACCATCACTACATTGGCAATCTATTTGGGGTACTTTGACTCCCTGATGGAGCAATTTTCTAATAGTTACTCCACCTCCTCGTGGACGACATCGTTAATGGCAGGATTGAACTTATGTCTTACCTACCTTACCGGGTGGTAGAACGAGTCGACAATTAATTTGGGTGTGGCGATCTCCTTGGGGCTGCCTGCTATGCTTACTCGACCTGACACTTCGCTAACACATGCATACCTACGCGATCGCGTAGGCTTAAAGCCTGCCGCTCTAGTTGACCAATCTTCTACGCGGGCGCGTGAACCTTCTCACCTCCGCAATGACCTGAGACTCATAAAGCTACGTGAACGCGAGATTACTTATGCAAACCCGAAGCATAAATTTCTAGCTGCCAACAACAACTCTTCGCGATCGCGAAAGAGGAAACCATGTATTAGAAAATCAGTAATCCACCAAGTCCAAAATGGAGCCGAATTTGATCTGAATCACCCCCGAGGCCCCCGGGACCCCATCCAAACAAAACAACAGATCCTAAAACACAATACGAACTTACTCGAAGCCTTAAATGACATCTAACAACATCGAAATCACAAATCGCATCCCAATTCAAGCCTAATGAACTATTAAACTTCCAACTTCTAAAACTAATGCCGAAACATACCAAACCAACTCCGATTGACCTGAAATTTTGCACATAAGTCATAAATGACACAAGGGACCTATTCTAACTCCCGGAACCAAATACAAACTTGATATCAACATTGACAACTCTCGGTCAAACTTTTCAACCTTCCAAACCTTCAACTTTTCAACTTTCGCCAATTTAAGCAAAAACGACCTACGGAGCTCTAAATCAAAATCCGGACATACTCCTAAGTCAAAAATCAGCATACAAAGCTATCAGAACCATCAAAACTCCATTCCGGAGCCATCTACATAAAACTAAAAACTCCGATCAACTCTTTCACATTAACCCTTCAACCTTGGGATTAAGTGTCTCAATTCAGTCCGGAGCTTCCTTGGAACTAATCCAACCACCCTGGCAAGTCATATAACCATAATTAAGCATAGTAGAAGTCACAAATAGGGGAACGGGGCTACAATACAAAAATAACCGACCCGGTCGTTACACTCATGCTAGACAGTGACGTGGCATTTGATTACTTGACATGTATACCTGACATGTAGGCATAGAGATGTACCTTTCTCATGCTAGACAGTTACATGATAGTTTATTACTTGACATATGTATTTGACATATAGGCATAAAGATGCGTTTTCCTCATGCTAACTTGTAAACGAAAAGTCTTATCTCATGTTATGAACTGGAAAAACACAGTTCTTTTGATAAACTCATGTTTAATTGATTTCAGTGGTAAGGTTTTAGAATTGGATTGTTATACTTGAATAACATGTATACTTTCCCGTATCTGTGAACGAGTTGAGCATTACATCTCCTAAGTTATATACCTTTACTGTCTTCACTACACTATTATGAACTGTTATTGGCTATTGATGTTAGACACTGACATTATTTTGAGCTCGTAACTACTTTCAACCTGAGGTTAGGTTTGTTACCTATTGAGTATACGGGGTCAGTTGGAATCATACTACACTTCTGTACCTTGTGTGTAGATCCTGGAGCTGATATAGCTGTGTACGGTGGGAGCTAGCATTGAAGATGTACCTACGTTCCAGTTATAGCTGCCACTTGTCCTTGGTAGCTCTAAATTTTCAAATTGTTTTATGTATATTTCGAATAGATGGTGTATTTATTTCATACTAGCTTTGTAAATTCTAAGCATTAGAAGCTCATGATTTGTATTACCAATTCTGGAGATTTTGTATAGAAGTTTAGTTATTTTATTCATTGGCTCCTATGTTTCTTATTTGAGATGTATAGACTGTTAATTAGCTTACCTAGCGGGTTGAGTTAGGTGCCATCACGACTAGCCTGATTTTGGGTCGTGACAATCTTTCCCATGTTTGAAATTGCTTATGATGCCTTCATTAATTGTAAGCATGTTTTGTGATGCATATGTCTCATTTTCTTGGCTGATGTTCACTTCGTGCTTAATGCTTAATATCTCTTGGTTCCGTGAATTCTTGCTTTATTTTAGAGTTAGAATGGGACCATCCATAGTGAGTCATGTTCTGTGTGAAGTAAGATTTTGTGTAGTCCATATTATTGCATTTGTGTCTAGAACTTGCATGACATGTGAGTTGAAGTGAAACCCTAGGTGTTGCTCGTTTCGAAAAATGATTTTAGGCTTTCTTTGATCTTAATGCTTATCACAAATAACATTATCCCTAGTTAGTCTGTTTGAGCCTATAGACCTTTTTTGTTTGGCACCCACATTACAAGCCTATACCTTTTTATTCTTAATTGACATTGTTTTGATCCTTTTACCTCTTAAAGCACTTAACTTGTAAAATGAGTGCTAGAAGAAGTAAGGAGCAAATTTGGGTGGCTTTTGAGAGGACCCATTGAAAGAAAGAAAGGTGCACTTGTATCGTAAAGAATACACCACTAGCGGAAATTGCAAAGTACAAAAAATGTTCGAAAATATATTTGACAAAAAAATGGAAAAAAGTACGAAAAAAGAGAAGAAAGAAAATATATAGAAAACGAAATAATGAGATCCTTCCTTGCTAGTGAATTGTGAGTTAAGTAGTGCTTAAAGAAAGAGGGAATATTGGTGCGACGATCATGCTTGTAAACTTAAAGCTAGGTTGAAGAAATATGCGCTTATAGTGATATGTAATGTGTTAAAGTGCTTTAGAGGGTTTGTCGCTACTCCTAAATATATCATACATGTCACTTAGCCCACATTACAACCATGAAAAAGTCTTGATTGATTTTAGATTTAGCGAGCCTTCATTAGTAGAGATTTACTGTCACGACCCAAATCTCAACATATCGTGATGGCACCTATCACAGTACCTGGAAAGCCGGCAATCACAAAATAACTACACATTTTAATTTTAAAGCATGATATATTGAGTTTAACAATAAAAATCTCATAAATAACCGAAAGGAATAAACTGCGACTCAAATATAAAATCCCCAAAGATCTGGGTGTCACCGAGTACATGAGCTACTAAATGACAACACAATCAAACTTCTAATACAACTGTATGGAAAGGTAGAACAATACTAAATAAACTGAAAAAGAAGGAGAGTTGAGATCCGCGGATGCCCAAGCAGCTACCTCAAAAGTCTCCAAGCAGGTACTACTCTGAGTCTAGCAACCACCGGGTCCAAATGTACCTGGATCCGCACACGAAGTGCAGAGTGTAGTATGAGTATAACCGACCCAATGTACTCAATAAGTAACATGACTAATCTTGGGTTGAAAGAAGTGACGAGCTTAGATAGGTACCGTCCAAATCTAGGTAATAATAGTACAGATATGACAGGAAAATGACAGTAATAACTCAGAGAAAATATCATAATTAGTTGTACACAGTACAGAAACATAGACATTCTTTCAAATTCAACAGTTTAGGCTCAATACTGGTAAAATATGCCAAGTATAGAAAACATGAGAAATGTCACATTTATATGGCTACATGTCAAATATGCATGTCACCTGTAATGCAACACTAAAATATACGCATATACTCTTGCTCTCGGAGAATTCAACCTCACTCAGCATGCTCAATCACTCAACACTCCCAATCACTCAACACTCTCAATCACTCAGCACTCACACTCAGCACTTAACGGTACCTGTGGTCACTGCTAGTATGTTTGTCTCCGGATGGGAGGATCCTGCTCAAGCGCCAATATAAGCCAACATGGCATGCTGCTGGGTGCAGCCTGATCCAATTATAAATCAGTACAGACTGTCCTAATTCTTTTTATCCTTTTCCTAGCCCTTATTATGATATTTCTAATAATGATTATGAGTTTGATAAAAGCAATAAAATGGAGGATGTGCACGTATTATGGACATAGTGAGACAAGTAGCCGAGCAACAAGATGAAAATCAAAAGTCTATACAAAGAATTAGTGCATCAATCATGAGAATAAAGGCTGAGGCGGAAGAAATTAACTAAAGAGAGGGAGTTCCCACAAGAAGATAATTTTAAAGAAGCAGATATAGTGAGCCAATCTTGGCTAGAGGAACAAGCTCATCTAATAAAATTTCATGAGTCTTTCCGTGATGGTCTTTCAAATATGGAAGAATAACTGATAGAAGGAAGAAATGAGATCAGGAAAGAGATAGACCAATTTTGCTCAGATATCCATGATCTGCAAACTAAATTTAATAAGAAGGTTGAGGAGTCTAATGCCTAACAAACAATTGTTGTGGATACTAGCCAGCTTGTTGAGCATAAAGAGGAGTTCCAATCATTCGACCAAATCATTATTGATGATGGCAAGGTTGAGAAAGTCTGCAAATGTGAGGATGTCAAAAGTGAAGCAATTTTAGAGTTGGAGCATATTGGACCTCATTCTAACCTCTTTTCAACATTGTGTTGGGATGATGACATAAGAATCGATCCTTTCATTCCTATGGAGGAGTTGAGGAATGAAGAACAAAGTGCATATACTCTGATATTCGCTAGGCCAAGAAGACAAAATAACATTCCTCACTTAAAGGCCAAGAAGTGAAAAATGCGGCATATTTGCTTGGTTCTTTTGTATTCATAGCACCACCCCGGAACCATAATCGCAAGATTGACTCAAATTTGGTGATACAATTTATGTCTTCGAGGTGGAAGAAAAAGTGGTGAAGTTGGTGTAAGTCAGGTCACGACTATAAATCAGGCGCTTGTTGGGAGGCAATCTATACTGTGGGAAGTCTAAGTACCCGAAGATGAAGTTGAGGAGCATATTTGAGCTTAAGTGTGGGGTCGCACCGACCCTAAATAATGAGGATCATGTTGCTAGCTAGGCCCTAGAGGGTCTCAGGGAGAATTTCTCATCCTTGTTTTAATATTTTTCTCTGTGATCATGCATCGAGGACTATGCATAACATAAGTGTGGGATGGGAGAATTACTTTCTGAGTGTAATTGTAAAAAAAACATTCTCATTATTTTTTTAACTAGTAGAGAGAAGTTTCTTAAAAAAAACAAAGAAAAAAAGGAAAATACATAAAACAAAAATTAGAAAAAGCTCGGACTTTTCCTGACGATAGATCTTTTGGACAACTTTCTTGAGGGAGTAAGGAATGATTAAAAATACCAAAACGATTTTATTTTGCTTTTAATAGGATAGCATAAGTAGTAATTCCCTTGGTTTTTCTTTGGGCACCGGTTCTTTTCCAAGGGATGAAGTTTTAACCGGCTATGTTTTATTTTTAGAGTAGTGTAGGATATAGAGACTCAGACTGAATTAAGCACATTTGGTTGTTTGATACCAACAGAGTTAGACCTGAGCATGTAGATTATAACTTTCTCCATGAGTTTTTGAGAACTATTTGTAACTTGAAAAGTAGAATAGCTTTTTGTGACACTTAGGCTCAATTTCTTGACTCTTGTGCTTACTGTTGTGCCTTGTGCATTAAAATTGTGGTTTAACTTTGTACTTGATTTGATTGAGAGTTTGAATGTAGCCATCCTAGTTGAATCATGTGCTATAGTATGATGAGATTTTGTGTAGTCCATGTAGTACATTTGTGTCTAGAACTTGCCCTGCATATGAGTTGAAACGAAATCCTAGGTTTTTCTCGGTTTGAAATATTATTTTAGGCCTTCTTTGATCCTTATTGAATTATAATGCTACAACGAATAAAATCATCCCTAGTTAGCCATTTTGAGGCTGCAGACCTTTTATTTGGCACCCATATTACAAACCTATACCCTTTTTTATTCTTAATCGATATTATTTTGATTCTTTTATGTGTTAAAGAACTTAACTTGTAAAATAAGCACTAGAACAAGTAAGAAGGGAACTTGGGTGGCTTCCGAGTGGAACCAATGAAAGTAAGAAAGGTGCACTTGTTTGTAAGAAATACACTACTAGCAGAAATCGTAGAAAAACAATTAGCAAAAGAAATAATACATCTTGTCCCTGCTCGTGAGTGTGACTCAAAGTACTGCTTAAAGAAAAATGGAATGTTTTGGAGGTGATGTTGTTTGTGATGTTTGAAGTTGGGTTGAAGAAAGTTGCGGTTAAAGTGATTACGTAACGTGTTAAAGTGCTTAGGAGGGTTAACCACTATGTCTTATATATATCCTACCCGTCCCTTAACCCAAGTTACAACCACGATAAAGTCCTAATTGATTTTAGACTGAGCAGGCCTACATTAGTAGAGATTTACATAACGGGAAAGCCTATGGTACCTTTTGTGCGCATGTGAACTTCTTTGAGAGAGTGAGTGATTTCTTCCATTGTTTGAAGTCCTTAAATTATGTTCGAATTTTATTTGAGTGTGTGAACTGTCTCTCTTTGTTTTGTGGTGAGGGCACATGTTTCACGATGGATAGGTTACTTTATTAAGCTCTTCAGTGAGAGTGAGTAAGTTGGCCTGGAAGTAGTTATGCTAGGGAGTCAGTTTCTGAGGTTGAGATGCCCCAAAGTTGCTATTTGATTATTTTGAACTACTCACTATTGTGCTCGGCATGTTTTGAACATGGGAAGGTAAGTAAAGAATGTGTATGCAAAGGGCTAAATGTTGGTATCAACCAAAGTCATTAGTGCTTGCGGTTAATTGAAAAGTTGTGGCTTTATAGTGATAAATTTAATTTGTTCGGTCTATAGGTTGATTTTACTTTGCTTGAGGACGAACAAAGGTTTATGTGTGGGGTGGTGATATTGGGCATATTTATATATATTTCCATATTACTTTACCCATGTTCTAACTACTTTTTGGTATTAAAAATGGCCAATATGTGTTAATTATTGATTTTATGACTAATTAAGTTGTTTGTGATGAATTAGGATGTCTGGAGTGCAAGAATATGAAGAAAAAGTACTCCAGCTATAGGAGGAGAGGGTGGATGCATCGCATCCAACTTAGGAAAAAAAGGCTATTTGGAGCACCCTTGGCAGTGAAGTCGGAAGAAGGCATCCACCTTAGCATCCGCACCAGGGCACATCAAAGTTGAGGGAACAGAGGGTGGACGCGAAGCATCCACCCCAGCATCCGATGATGAGAAGTTCAAGCTGAGGCGGACGCAAAGCATCTAACTCAACATCAATCCCTGAAGCTGATTCGAAAAAGGAAAAGGAAAACTTTGTCCCACGACTTTTGTACGCAATATATAAGCCCAAAATTCCTCTTTTAGGCCATCAAACACACTTGGAGGCGGAGAAAAGCCATCATAGAGCTCGGGAACTGTCTTGAGTTCTTCTTTTTCCCTTCTTTTATTGACTTTTATGTATTCTTGGGAATTATTTGAGATTTCTACCATGACTCTGCGTGGCTAAACTCGTTTATTCTGGGATTATGGTTTTACATGAATGTTGATATTCGAATATTGATTTGACGAGTTAATTTATCATATTGGGTTATTTATTCATATCCTGAGTTTAATTATTTTACTGCCTAGCTAACAGTGAAATACTATACATGAATCTTGAGTTGAACTTGAAAGAGGTAATTTTTGATTGCAATAGGATTGAATAGAGCACGATCTGGAACCTAGTCATCGAGGAATTGATTTGTGAATACAAATAAAAATATACCTATTTGCCGTGCTCATCCAATTGTGTAAGAGATTATTAATGCATTTTTTAATCTCTAATCTCATAGGAATATATGGTTTATAATAAACTGAATAGGATAGTAGAAGTTGTCGAATGTGTATTGTTGTCCTTGCAATTAGTAAGTCGAGTCGATTGAAGAATTTGACAGGATTGTTAACCAGTCATACCCCTGAAGTATTATTTCTCAGTGAGTTAAAATCCTCCGTACTAAGTATGCTAGCTCATTAGTTTTTCTTCTACTTGCAATTTTCATTAGTAGAATTAATCAACAAAAATCACCTTGAAATTGTTCTTGACTTGATAAATCAGAATTTGCTTGATTTAGTGGACAATTGATCACACGTCCTCGTGGGAATGATACTCAACTCACTCTTTGTTAATTGACTGACCGTGTATACTTCCGTGTGCGATTTAGGGAAATAGGCGTGCAGTCCGATCTAATAATATTAATCACAATCAGGCCTTCGGCCTCACTCAGTCATCAATCTCTCAAGTCTCTCGGGCTCACAAATCTCATGCTATTCAGCCCAAACAATGATACATGATATAACAATAAATGATAACAGATACTGAGATAGGATTTGCAAATGATGAATGCGACTGAGTACATAATTGCAATTTAAGCAAATCACTCAATAGCATGAACGACCTCCGTGGGTCCCAATAGTACCAATATATAGACTAAACATGATTTCTAACATGGATCACAACTCAATTTCTCTAACACATGGAAATTACATTAATACCAACAAGATTAGGTAACTACACAATTTCATAGAATCTACCGAATCCCAATTACTACGGTGCACGCCTACACGCCCGTCACCTAGCATGTGCGTCACCTCAACACCAACCACATAACATGTAGTTCGGGGATTCATACCCTCAGTACCAAGTTTAGAAGTGTTACTTACCTCGAATCGCGCAAACCTCTACTCCAAAAAGCCTTTGCCTAGTGAATCGGCCTCCAAACGACTTGAATCTACCCACAAACAACTTAATACAATCAATATAAGCTATAGGAATAAATTCCATTCAATAAAGCTATGTTCTTTAACAAAACTCAAAAAGTCAACCCAAAAGTTCAACCCCGAGCCCACGTCTCGGAATCCAACAAAATTTACAAAATTTGAATACCCATTCAATAACGAGTCCAACCATGCCAAAATCATCATATTCCGACAACAAATCGATCCTCAATCCCTTAAATCTCACTCTCCAATACATGGGTAAAAATCCCCAAATTCCAACTTAGATTCATGATATTTAGGTGAAATAATCAATGGGCAAAAACATGGATAACAGTGATCAAAATTCACTTACCTCTTCAATCTAGGTGAAAACCTCTTCAAAGTTTGCCTAAGTCCGCACCCCAAAACTCTCAAAATGTGAAGAAGACTCAAACCCTCGATTTTAAATATCTACCCAGCCTTTTCACTCCTGCAGACTCACTAGCCGAACCTGCGGCTCCGCTTCAGCAGAAGCATGTCCGCTTCTACAGAAATCACTTAAGAACATGACTAGTCGTACCTGCTAGACCGCTTCTGCGGTCTGTACTTCGCTCCTGCGCATCCGCGCTTCCAGATTCCAATCTGCTTCTGCGAGTCCAGCCCCACTTATCAAAATCCGCATCTTCAGAGACTCATCGCATCTACGGGCTTGCAGATGCGGAAAACTCCTCGCACCTGCGACCACTGTCAACACACACAGGACCTCTCCTGCGACCCCATGCTCTCTTCTGCGGCCGCGCACCTGCGACCAATTCTTCGTAGGTGCGATCGCACTAGACCTGAAACTCTTCATCATTTTCCTCAAGTCCAAACTTTAATCCGATTACATCCGAATCACACTCGAGGCCCCCGAGACCCCATCCAAACATACCAACAATTCCTAAAATACTATACGAACTTAGTCAAGGCTTCAAATCATACCACACAATACCAATAATTCGAATTGCACCCTAGTTCAAGCCTAATGAAACTAATGGATTTTCAACTTCTACAATCGATGCCGAATTCTATCAGACCAAGATCGATTGACCTCAAATTTTTCACACAAGTACTAAATGAAACAACATACCTATTCCAACGCCCGGAACCAAAATCTGATCCCGGTAAAAATAAAGTCAACTCTCGGTCAAACCACTCAACTCTCCAAACTTCAACGTTTCTAACTTTCGCCAATTCAAGCCGAAATCATCTATGGACCTCCAAATCAATATAAGAACACACTCTTAAATCCAAAATCACCATACAGAGCTACCGGAACCATGAAAACTCCATTCTGAAGTCATTTAAACATATGTCAACATCCGGTCAACTCTTTCAATTTAGTCTTTCAACCTTGGGACTAAGTGTCCTAATTCATTTCGAAACATCCCCAGAACCAAACCAACCACCCCGAAAATTCACATAACAACAAGCGAACACAAAATAAGCAATAAATGGGGGAACGAGGCTATAATACTCAAAACAATCGGCCGGGTCATTACATTTACATAATGGGCAAGCCTACAGTACCTTTTGCATACGTGTGACTTGTTTTATGAGAGTAAGATGTTTCTTTCATATATATGAGAGTTCTTAAATTATATTTGATCATGAGATTCGAATGTGTGGATTCTACTTACTTGATTTTGTTATGAGGGTACATGGTTTCTCGATTGATAGGTTACATTATTAGACATCTATACGATATTGGGTGTTCAAGCCATGAGTGCATTGTGATATTGAGTCAGATTGTGAGGCTAGAATTTCTATGAGCATGTTGTATTTGTATTTAATATTATGAAGTGTGGCATAAGTTAAGGGGAAGCGTATGTTGTATGCATCTGCTAGAGCTTAATTAAGTCTATCAACCATATTTTTAGATGTAGTGTGATCCGAATATGTTACGTTGTAAAGTTCCCAAAGATAGAGTAAAGTATTGGTTGACTCAAGGACGAGCGATATTTAAGTGTGGGGTGGTGATGTTTGGCGATAATTCTATATTTGAGTGCATTACATACCTTAGATTTTGGTATTTTAATGATAAATTATGTGACATTTGAGCTTATTTGAGTTGTTTTTATATGTAGAATCATTGGAACGCATAGAGAAATGAAAGTTGCACAAAATGATGTTGAAAATACAAGAATAGAGCATGAAAGGAAGATCGATGCAACGTACATAAGAGACCTGGACTTAGACCAGGCCTTGCCAAGTATAGACCTTGACTTAGACCAGGCCTTGCCAGCTCCAGGGCGAGGTCAAGCTCGTCTCTCACCAGGCCTCTCGAGGTTATTTCCTTGCCTCCCACCAGGCCTTGCCAGATGCCCCTGTCCGAGAGAAAATTATTTCCTTTTGAAATTTAGACTTGGAGACTTGGACCGTAGCCTATATATATTACCTAAACATGTCTAAGACAGGGGTTGGACATTTTTTAGGAGAATTTGACTTTGGAGAGCAAGGAGCTGTCATGGAGGCCGAAGTTAATTGAATTTCATCTGTCTTCCGCCAAACTTAGTAATTTTTATATTTCTTTGGATGATTTGTTGTTTGGTTACCATGTCTATGTGGAGCTAAATTTCACGTTCTAGGATTGTGGTTCTTTCATGGTTATTATTATTCGAATATTAAATTTGGTTTCTTGATTTATCGTACTAATTTATTTATTCAATCATATGATTAATTATTTGATTTCTCGATCACTAATTGAATATTATCTACGAATCTAGAACTGAACTCGAAAGTTAAAATTTTATATTGCACATAGGATTGAGTAGAGCAAGTTTTAAAACCTGGGCATCGGGGAATGGATTCACAATAGGATAGACATATGCTAATTTCCTTGTTTGGTTATTATACGGGAATTATGAATGCATTCTTGTTGATTCTAACTCTATAGACATATAGGCACTAGGTTAGATTGAATAGGCGAGTAAAAACTCGATAGATTTTTGTGAGAAATATTAATCCTGTCAACCAATAAATTAGATAAATTAATTAGTCATTTCAATTAAAACATACAATAGAATTGTTAGATAGCCAATGGCCCTAGATTGTTTTCATCACAATAACAACATATAAATGTTCTCTTACCTTGTTTGGAGTTCATTAGTTATTTTCTTTTTAGTTTAGTTAGTTTAGCATCATCACTTTTGGGTTTAATCCTTGTGTAGATAATTAGGATAGTCTAATTTAGTTAATAGATGATAACAAGTTCTCGTGAGCTCGACACTCTATTTTATCACTTTATTACTTGACAACCGCATAACATTTCATATGCCTTTGGCTGCCATAGGGCTGGGGTTAATTTCGGATTGGTTTCGGCTGTTTTGGCAAGTGTCGAGATTGTTGGTCTGCTGTTGTCGCAATAGCGACAGCAGGATCGCCAATGCGAGGTCTCGACCCAAAATCCCAATCAAGGGGTCGTGATTGCGCCTCACACCGCTTGCTAAGCAAGCCAACACTTAACAATAATAAGAGATACCAAAACTAACATTAAACAATATAGTATCATAAAATAAAGGGAAACGCTAGAAATAACATAACTAGTTTAAAACAACACAAACACCTAATAGCCTCCTATCTTTTGGTGTCACTGAGTACATGAGCTACTAAGAGTACCAAATACAAGGTCTAAATGAAATATATACTGTCTATCAAAATAAATAGTAAGAAGGATAGGAAAGGTGACTCCAAAGTCTGCGGGCAGGTGTGCAGCACTATCTCAAGTCTCTTCAGAATTCCAAGTTAGTCACTCCTCTGCACCTCTCTAGGACCAATTCCAGAATCTACTCAAGAAGTGCACAAGTGTAGTATGAGTATCATTGACCCAATGTACTCAGTAAGTATCGAGCCTAACCTTGACGAGGTACTGACGAGGCTATGGCAAGACACTTGCCAAATAAGCCTATACAATTAATAAGAAATAGAGATAAGAGAATAACAATAATAATAAAAGAATTAAAGGCGGATAATAGTAACATGATTCAATAAAGCAGTATAACACATTTCTTGAATAAAACACCAAAAACTTTCTCAGTAGCTCAAATCAATGGGGATAAATCGATATCCATGAAAAATATAGCCAAGCCACAAAGGAGGACAACATCACAAGTCAAACTCAAAAATTCATAATATATGTTAGGGCGCCAACCCGACCCAAACACAACTATTGCGGCGACAACCGATCCCATTGCTATAATATTTCTGCGAGCATCCGAGGGCTCTATCATATCAATATCGATGGTGGCAATCCGATCCACTCATAAAACTGTTGTGGCGTCAACCCGATCCAACATACTAATTCATATGGAAGCACCCAACAAGCAACCAAGTGTGGAAAAATTTATAAAATAACATAAAAGAGGATGAATGCACGTAATTCATTAAGAAAATATGAACACGAAAAAGACGTGATAGGCAATCCAATTTCCAAAAGCTAGTCTCACACATATATCCCAAAAAGGACTTCAACAAGTCATTAACATATGAACAATCAAGTAGTCACACGATTCAACATAGCATAGGAGAATAAGGCATGAAACAAGTAAAGACATAGAGCAAGTAAAGGCATGAGACAAGTAAAGGCATGTGAGAAGTAAATGCATGTGACAAGTAAAGGCATGTGACAAGTAAAGACATAAAATTAACTAGTTCTACTGGCATGCTTTAACCCATGACAACGTATATACACTCATCACCTTACATATATGCCGCCCTGATGTCACGACCCAAAACCACCAATTGGGCATGATGGCGCCTAACGCACTTACTAGGCAAGCCGAACATAGCACGGACGAATCATAATAATAGAATTTAACAAAATAATACAAGTCTAAAGCCTTCAAATATAACATAACAACGCCAATATATGATAAATTCCCAAGAACTGGTAAATACAGAGTCATGTGCTCTAAAACGGAAATACAACTCTGGAAAACTAAATAAAGATAATGTTTGACATAAAGACAAAAATACAAAATGGAAAGAGATGCCAAGACTGTGGCCGAGATGCAGCTCTACCTCGTCTCTTGGGTGACCAACTCAGTTATACGCCTCAGGTTCTAATGACTAGGTCCGACACCTGGATCTGCACAGTTAAGTGCAAAGTGTAGTATGAGTACAAACGACCCAATGTACCCAACAAGTATCATAACGAAACTTAGTGTGGAAATAGAAGCAAGAATTATAAATGATACTCGTTATAACCTTTGCAGTGCATAAAATCAACAAGTAGAGAACAATAATATGATCGAGTCATAGAGCACAAAAAACCACATGTTACGTACAAAATTACCCAAGTACTCTGCTCAGTCAATGATCTAGCATATAAAGATGATATGCAAGTAAATCAGATAAATAACCAAGGAAATTGCAAATAAAGATGAAATTAAATAACCAAGACAACCACTGGCCAGATTTTCCTTAGAATTTCCATTGCCGTACCAAATTATTGATCAATTTTCCTCAATCCATGTGTAACCATCAAGAAGGCACATGAGAGGGTGAGCCTAGGAGGAAGGATCCATATCCACATGTTGTACGGCATAGTCAAGAGCAATAGTCATAATCCACCCGGCACTGTCGCAGGGTCAATATCATAATCCGCCCAACGTGATCACATGTTCAATATCACGGATCTTCCTGGCGTGGTCACAAGAGCAATAACACAATCTTCCCGGCGTGGTCATAGGCACAATATCATATTCCGCCCGACGTGGTCACACGCACAATATCACAATCCGCCCGGCGTGGTCATATGCACAATATCACATTCCGCCTGAGATGGTCACATTCACAATATCACTATCTGCCCAGCATGGTCACATGCTACCAGTCCAAACCACATCACACAAAAAGCAAATATACTAGAATGCATGTATATGATTAATGAATATCAAATTTTATACTCCTGGACTAGTATAAGTGACATGCTAAGGTGTGTGCATGTGCAAGTGTGATATCATAGCTCAACTCAGGTAAGACCATCACAAAATAGCAACTATCTGGTTCAATCAGGAGATTAACCTCTATGTAACCTCAAATATGGCTCAACTTTCTCACAACATAGGTACAAATAAGAGAGGCATCACAACATAAAGCTTAGCAATCAAATCAAGGCATCTCATAGCCTAAGCATTAGCCTGAGCATGAATAATACTCCATGCACGCACATGGGCTTAGACCCACACAGGTGCGCCACTTATAACACGTAACTATCATAAATAACTCAGCAAACTAGTACCTCGACCAATTTTTAGGTAAGATATTTACCTCAACCAAGCCAAATCAATCCTCTAAGAAGCCCTTCCCGTCTGAAGCAACCTCCAGATTGGTCGAATCTAGCCAAAATAACTTAATATCATCAATAAAAGCCATATGAAACGATTCCAAATGATAAAGATAAGATCTTTAACCAAAAGCAAAAAGTCAACCCAAATAGTCACCACAAGCCCGCACCCCGGAACCCAACAAAAGTCACAAATTCCTAACTCCCATTCTGATACGAGTCCAAATATGTGTGTTTCATCCAATTCCAATCCCAAGTCGACCCTCAAATATTCAAATCTCACTCTCCAATAACATAGTCCAAAACCCCCCAAATTCCACCTTAAATCCTTATAAATTAGGAGTAATAATCAATGGGTAATAAATATCTATCATCAAAATTGAATAAACTTCACTTACATCTTCAATTGCAGCAAAATGTCTCCCAAAAATCGCCCTTAGCCGAGCGCCACAACTCCCAAAATTAGGAAATAACAAAAAATCCTTCGAATATAAAACTGCCCAGCAAAACCGCACTTGCGGTCCACTTAGTAGCACCTGCAACCTCGCATCTTCAGAAACTCTATCGCAAATGCGAAACTCATTAAGTCCCCGACCATCTGCTTCTGCGGCTCCGATTATGCGGAAGCTCCCGCATATCTGCGCTTACGCACTTGAGCCCAATGGTCTGCATCTGCGGACTCCCTCTACAAGCCTCTTCCTTCTCACCTGCGATCAATCAGCCACACCCAAAGCTCCACATCTGCAGCCAAACCCTCTACAGATGCAAAAGCACTAGAAACCTGAACCTTCAGTAGTTTCCTCTAAGTCCACAAATTGTCCAAATACACCTGGGGTCTCCGGGACCCCGCCCAAACATACCAACAAATCCCAAAACATAACGTGGACCTACTCGAGGCCTCAAATCATATAAAACAACACCAAAATCATGAATCTCACCACAATTCAAGCCTAATGAAATACTAAACATTCAACTTTCAAAACTCATGGCGAACCATGTCAAATTGATATTTGGCCTAAAGTATGTATATTTATATGCATATTGCCCCGCCTATTATTCATGTTCCGTAAATGTCGGATATGTAATGCAATAATTTGTGCTAATTCGTGGTATTTTTATTTGTAGGAGTTATCCAGAGGTAATGTGGGACGAAGGTGCATGATTTGAAGCAAAAAAGTACAAAAAGAAATATTTGGACAATGTAGCACCCAGGGTAGCGTGGGGCGCTACCTGTGATGTAGGTTCTAGAAGTGACAAAATTCCAGTGTCAGGGCTAGCGCCCCATGCTACCCTGGGTGCTAGGAGACGGGAAGTTGTCCTACTTCGTCCGAGACAAGATTATTTCAACCCAAGACGTCCCCAACTCGTATAAAAGCAAGTCTAAACCTATTTTGGTGGGGGAGACGCCATTTTGAGAGAAAAACACAAGTACAGAATACTCAGGAACTCCAAATTCATCGATTATTCCATCCTTTATCTACTATTCATAGCTTTTATGTTTAAAAATAATATTTTGATTATTGTTATGAACAGTAATGGGTAAGAACCTCAGTATTCTAGGGTTATGGGTCGTGTTTGACCATTGTAATTTGACAGTTTATTGTGTTGCTTGACTTTATCTTATTAATTTGTTTATTCAATCTTGCACTTAATTATTCTATTGCTTAGCTAACAATAGAGTACTATCTACGAATTTATAGTTGAACTCAAAAGTGGAAATTATAGATTGAATAAAAGATTGAATAGAGTATGTTATTGAATCTGGGCATCGGAGAATAGATTCGTTATTAGGATAGACATATTCTAGTTGTCTTACTTGGTTATTTTTGCAGGAAATATACATGCGGTCTTGTCAAGTTTTATTCTATAGATATATAGTCTTAGGTTGGCTTGAATAGATGAGTGAAGCGTCGAAAGAACTTCGCGAGCATAATAAACCTTGATAATCAATAGATTAAATAAGTCAAGTGATTACATCAACCTGAAAAACGTAATATGAGAGACATTAATCCCATAACCATGGAATATCCCCATCTCATTGAATTCTTTATAAGTATTTGTCTGCTCTACTTGCGATCTTATTTTCTTGCTTGCTTATTAGTTCATAGTAATTTAGTTACAAAAATCACAATCATCTTCTTCACACTCACTTGAGCATTAAATTTATAAATAGCTTAGATTGGACAATAGTTGATCATAAATTCTCGTAGGAACGATACTTTCTTATAACATTATTACTTGTCGACCGTGTGTATTTGCGTGTGCGTTTGGCCGCAACAAGTTTTTGGCGCCGTTGCCGGGGATTTAAAAATTAGATACTTGTCTAAAATAAGTATTTATTTATTTTTGTTTGAGATTTGATTTGTTTTGCTATTCTGAATGTACAGGTGTTCACATTGAATGCTTAGAAGAATTAACAGTTTGAACAATCTTCCGCCTTTTGATCCCAAACTCAAAAGACTATTTCATAGGTTAAGGAGGAAGGCGGAAGCAAGAGCAGAAATTGCAGAGTTGGGCATCGTATTCCAACCACAGCCAATTGAGATGGGAGAGAATGAATATCGACCAGTGTTAGAGACCGCAAGGCCTAATCTTGATAATATGACTCGGGCTATCATGAAGCCTGACATCACGGGTCACTTTGAGCTCAAACAGTACATAGTACAACTGATTTAGTCCACAGGGCAGTATGTGGGTCTATCTCACGAAGATCCACAACAGCACTGTAACGACCCGACCGGTCGTTTCGAGAGTTATAGCCTCGTTTTCTCCATTTATGCTTCCTTTTGTGCTTTTCAGCTATATTATGATATATCGGGTTAGTTAGTTCGGGTCCGGGGTGGTTTTGGAGTAGATTGAGACACTTAGTCTCTAAAGTAGAAGCTTAAGTTGGAAAAGTCAATTGGACGTTGACTTATGTGTAAATGACCTCGGATTTGAATTTTGATAGTTCCGTTAGATTCGTTAGGTGATTTTGGACTTAGGAGCGCGTCCAGAATGCAATTTGGAGGTCCGTGGTAGAATTAGGCTTGAATTGGCAAAAATTGAAAATTTGGCGATTTTGGTCGGTAGTGGAAAATGTGATATCGGGGTCGGAATGGAATTCAAGAAGTTGGAATAGGTTCGTGGTATTATTTTTGACTTGTGTATAAAATTTGAGGTCATTCGGACGTGGTTTAGAGGGTTTCGACATCGTTGGTGGAATTCAGAAGTTTAGAAGTCCTTAGGCTTGAATCGAAGGTTAGACTAAGCTTGTATGTTGATATATGACTTGTTGGTATGGTTGGTTGAGGTCTCGAGGGCCTCGGGGTTATTCCGGGTAGTTAACAGATTATTTGGAGTTGGAAGAAATGCAGCTGAAGCTGCTGTTGCTGGTATTTCCGCACCTGCGGAGGGGGAGCCGCTAGTGCGAGGGCACAGAAGTGCTTGGAGAAGTCGCAGGTGTGGGCAATGCTAAGATAGACTGGAACCGCAGGTGCGAGAAGGCTATCGCATCTGCGAGCCCCCGGATGCGAGACTTGGGGCGCAGATGCGGAAGGGAGGAAAATGACTGGCTTTGCATATGCGGAGAGTTATGCGAAGGTGCGCAAGCGCATGCGCGAAAGGTTGTCCGCAGATGCGGAACTTGGTATCTTAAGTGAGTTCCGCACCTGCGATGGAAATTCCGCAGGTGCGGTGTCGCAGAAGCGGAAAAAGAGACCACAGGTGTGGCTTCGCTGGGCAGAATGTATAAATTGAGGACTTCGTGATTTTTGCTCATTTCCACAATTTGTAACTTGGACTTGGAGCTTTTGAGGGGATTTTTGAAGGGGATTCAAGGTTATTCACTGAGGTAAGTTGCTTGAGCTCTATTATCATTAGCTATGGTGTTTTCCCATTGATTTGTCACCTAAATAGAAGGATTTTTGAAGTGAAATAAGGGGTTAGGGCTTGGGATTTTGGAGAGTTTAATTTTAGGATTTGAGGGACCAAATGATGTCGGATGTTGATAAATTTTATATGTATGGACTCGTGAGTGAATGGGCTTTCTAGTTTTTTGACTTTTGTCGGATTTCGAGATGTGGGCCCGGGGTCGGGTTTGAGCCGATTTCGAATTTTGGCTATAATTTGGTATCTTTCTTGTGGAATTGATTCCTTTAGCCTATATTGATCGTATTGTATTGCTTGTGGCTAGATTCGGGACGTTTGGAGGCTGAAAAGAGCAGAGATTTGCTCGGATTGAGGTAAGTAACGATTGTAAATCTGGTTCTGAGGGTATGAAACCCTGGAATTTTGTATCATTTTACTATTTGGAGGTGGCACAAATGCTAGGTTACGGGCGTGTGGGCATGCACCGTTGGGGATAGTGACTTGGTCCATCCCGTATCAACTGTAAAGTTGAATATTTTGTTGAAACTATATGATTCTTATGTGTTTTAGAAAGAATTTCTATAAATCAGGCTGGATGCCATGTTTAGGCCTTATGCCAGTGTTGTTTGGACCCGTAGAGGTCTTTTCTTGCTATCCTCTCATTGTTTTTGATTGAAAATCTGTATTCAGTCATGTTTATACATATTTACAACATAACTCAGTCTCTATTACTCTATTTTGATGCATCATATAAATGTTGTTTGGGCTGAATACTTTGTTTTCTGAAAGCCCAAGAGGCTGGAGAGGGTTATGACTGAGTAAGGCCGAGGGCCTGATTTGTGAGGATATTTATGGGATCGGGCTACACGCTGCAACATGTTTGATATAGGCCGTGGGCCTCATTGATTTGGGCCATGATTGGCTTGATATAGCGCTTGGGTTGAAGGGGCCTCTTCGGAGTCTGTACACACCCCCAGTGAGTTCAGGTACCTACTAAGTGCGAGTGTCGAGTGCCGAGTGCTGAGTGACTGGGAGGCATAAGTGATGGTGAGGTCTGCCCGAGGGGCTGTATACGAGTGATTGTGAGGTTTGCCCGAGGGGCTATATATGTGTGATGTTGCCTGAGGGGCTGATTATGATTTCATTATTTTGCTCACCTTTGCATTGAGCCTTTGTTTGAAAACTGTTGAAAGATGTCTTTAAATGATTTTACTGAAACTGGATTTAAAAGAGCTAATTTGATTCAAACTCTGGTTTTAAAAGCATGCTGTATTTTACTGATGTTTTGTGATATGAACTTTATTTTCATTATGGCTCGTCACTACTTCTCAGACTTTATTTACTATTGTTACTTACTGAGTTGGCGTACTTATGTTACTCCTTGAACCTTATGTGCAGATCCTGGCTTATCTGGACACGGTAGCGGCTGTTGACTATTCCGGTTGCAGATTGATCTCGGGGATAGCAACGTAGCTGCCTGGCAATCACAACCCTGCTCTTCTCCCTCTTATCTTCCTTTAGTTATATTTAGCTATTTTTCAGACTATGTTAGTCTCGATATTGTCAGACAAATTGTAGTAGATGCTCATGACTAGTGACACCCCGATGTCGGGCTTTTCTTTTCCGCACTTTTATTTTGATTTTAACTCCTTTACGAAGGTTTTTATGTTAAATAGCCTTGAAATTTATCTTTGAAAGGAAAATATCGGTTTGTTTTGGAAATGAGTCGGCTTGCCTAGTTCCATGATAGGCGCCATCACGACAGGGTTAGTTTGGGTCGTGACAAGCACATTCAGAACTTTTTTGAAATTACGGATACTTATAATTATCCAAACGTCTCCAAGGACTATGTCAGACTGTCTTTGTTTACCTTTTCTCCGACGGGAAGCAAAGGAATGGTTAAACAAAGAGCCCGCAAACTCGATCCACACTTGGGATGATCTATCACGAAAATTCTTAATCACATTGTTTCCCACTAAGAAGACAAAGGCACTGAGGAGCCAGATACTTGGGTTTCAATAAGGAGATGGTGAGACTCTTCATCAAGCTTGGGAAAGATACAAGAAACTACTCAGAGACTGCCAACATCATTGTCAGACTGATGAGGTGTTGGGACATACTTTTGTGAATGGATTGAACAAGACCTCCAAATTAAATCTAGATTCAGCTTGTGGAGGAAGTTGCATGCAAAAGCCATACAGTGAGATTCAGACTCTGTTGAACAACTTCACTGCAAACTACCATAATTGGAAGGGTGAGGGTGAACCAAGATGGATGATGAAATACAAAGCATCAGGTACACTCGAACTGGATGAGGTGTCAGCCATGCGAGCAGAAATTTCTAAGTTAACCAACCAAGTGGCTAAGATGGCAATGGGTCAAGGGCATTAGATGCCGCGGGTTGAGAGGATGGCCATATGTTGTGAAATTTGTGGAGAAGGTCACAAGAGTGACCAATGTCGGGTGAATCTAAAATCTATTTATCATGTGGGCCAATAAAGTAGAGGTCCAATGAACCAAAATACACAATATGGGTACACCTATAATCGAAACTGGAGAAATAACCCAAATTTCTCAAGGGGTGGAACTGTTATTGACGGCCAATTTTGACCCTCCTTTTTAAAATTAATTTACTTGTACTTAATAATTTACAATAATTATTCTGGAAGTATTTTCTATAGGTAAGTACCTATTTTTACAAATTAATTAAGTATTAATTTTAAAATTAATCACCTAGTATTAATATTATATAATTACAAATGTACTTACTATTTTAATATTATTAAAACAATCTTTTATACACACCACATAGGCTTTATAATAAATGTAACAAATTATTTCTCAATTTTAGTAAAATAGGCTACTATGTTAATAATTTGAAATTAGTGTCATAATTTAGAAAATAAAGTATTTATAAATAATTAAGTATAATAATTAGTAGTATATTTGATAATTATAATTTTAATACATTTTATTGGAAATTAATTAAGCTTAATTAAACTAATTTTAAAAGGGTTAAAAAACTAAAAGGCTACAATTGCAATTCCTTAACTAACTACACAATGGCTATCTTTATAATAATTCTAGCATAAATGCCAGGCCCAAATCCGGATATGGTCCAGTCCAAAGAACCCCCTCTCTCCAAGTCGGCAATCCGCACCCAACCCATTTGGACCAATCAAAGCACGCCACATCACCCGTCTCTATCAGTCACAAAAGAAGCACAACAGATCCTAACCGTCCATCTTATAGATCAACGACCCTCGTTTATCTCCGCCACATCACCCGTCTCTATCACTCTCCACTACCTATGCTTGAATCTTGCTGAAACCCTAAGCCATTAATGTCACTATAAATAGAGCCTTGATTGCTCTCACCTAACACTACCGAAAAATCTACAATCACACCAAACAATACCTACCAGACCTAAAAATCTCATCCGAATTAAGAGGCTAGGTTTCCTTTCTGATTGATCTTTATTACCTTTTGTTTCCGAGTTTCTTCAATGCTCGAGATTGAAATTTTGGTTTTCATACAGCTAAGTTAGAAACCCTGTTTGATTTGCCTCCCTAGAAAAGGTCACTGCACTTCCACTCTTTCTCTTTTGACTATCTTTATTCGAATATCATGAACATGCCGCTATCTTTTATTAGTTGTGTTTGTTTATGTCATTAGTGTACAAATATTGTTTTCCAGTTTATGATGATATGTTGTTAGCCCATGGTCATCTGTTTTGCTTTTGAGTATTTTTAATCAATATTGACTAAGTTATTACGGGACCTCGATGGTTCCGTATCAAATAGCCTATGTGATTAAGACACTTAATATGTCTTGATGACTTTTTATGTTTGCATAGGCTTGAAGTTTTCTTTAATGACTCTTCTATGATCTTTATCCTTTCCATACTATTTCTGCATTTATTGTTAAGGTTGTTGTTTGATAATCCTAACTAGAACAAACATGAAAGCTCGCAGTTTTATCTTTCACTACTTCATTGAAGTATGTGAAGTTTAAGTGCTTAAATGCTCTTCCTCTTTGTATAAGTGTTTGTTAGCCTATAAGCACTCTTTGAGTCATCATTATGAAAGTCTTATGCCCATGCCTAACTGTTAATCACATCTCTAAGCCTCTTTATGTGGAACTGTTTCACTAAAGTAATTAGGTCAATTTCTATAAACACCCAAAGCCCTTTTGTATATGTTTGTTATGATCAGGTTATCTTTAATACATTAGGTTATATTCATGTTGAATGTCACCTGTTTTACAAGCTGAGTACAACTACATCATGCTCAGATGTTAATCTTAGTCTATACAGCAGAGTCAAACTTGTTTGGTATAATATCTTTCCTGTCTTTGACCCTTAATGACATTGTTAACATGATTTTTACAATGATTGAAACTCATCCTGTTTTTGTAAGACTATATGTATAGTAGAATGAAGGTTCTATATGTATCTTTGTATATCTCTCATGATTTCATGCTTCTGTGCATTATATTGAAACTGCATACAGTCTTTTCTTTCCCCCCTTTAATTTGAATTCAACCTGGTCTATGAACTTTAAGATAAACTCTTTATTGCTACTATTAGGACATAATAGTCTACTTATTTCATAACAAGATTAATACTCTTATAAAAGGTTGGTTCTGTCACCAATTATAGGGTTAAGTGAGACTGATAGTCTGTGATCTTGTTGAGCATTCTCAGATATTCCATTTCAATCTGCAAACCTCTAATAAGCTATATGGAAGTTCTAACTATGATCGTTTGTCTGAACCTTTGTTGATACTTTCAAAAGTTCTAAACAATATTATTAAACTATATGTGCAATTCTTGAGTTAAACTAATCTGTGATTAGTCCATTAGGGCAAAAGCATCTATACCCTAAATTGTAGTTGCTCTAAACTATGTGCTATTTATCTATCTTTAAGATGTTTGTTTCCAATTGTTTGGCTCTTTAGCAAAAGTAGTATGATGTTCCTGCCTCTGTATGAGTTTTGAAACTTGAGCTTAGGGTCTGTTTAATATGTTAATCATTCACTTAGAACTTGAGGTATAGTTATAAGAAATAAAACTGTTTTTGTGTCGCTCTGTTAAGAAAAGTCATGCTTCTGTGGTAGGGAATGTTACAGTAGTTGGTTTAAATTGAAGAGCCTCATTGGCACTTAAACCTATAAAGAAAACTGAGTCATTAGTGGTTAGGAGTATTTGGGAATAGAGTTTAACTCTAGGTTGGGCTGCCCTCCCCAACACAAGCATTTCCCTGGACCTTGAGACCCTTGAGAACTTTGAAGTGTCGAGGGATTCAAAGGGGGCATCGACCTTGAGTGAAATTCTTTCCTTAGCCCTTAATTCATTGACACTTGTTATTCTCTTTCGGTTTAGTGTTTAATGACAACGAAAGGTGTTCGATGTGGATCATTATATATACATAACTATCACATTAGTCTAACATTCTGAGTGTTTAAATACTGTTAGTTATCTTTCCTTTATTCTTCGCTTGCAAGTTTCGTGTATGAGCATGTATATAGTGTTATCTTTCTAATGACTTTCTCTCTTTTTTTTTTCCGAACATGTACAATGGCTTGGGCCTGCTGAGTTCTTAAAACACTTATGCCCAAACCAAACATTGCTATATCCTGGGAGTCTAGAATTAGCTGTCATCCCTGTTACTGTTGGGCCTGCCTCTGTTAGGCCCAAAACCCAAAGTCCTTTCTTTCCCTTTACTCCTTTATTTACTACTTTCGCTATTCTATAGTTCAACATTGTCGTTGTCCTTTATTATTTTCATGTTGTTTTATCTCATATGTATAAAGTAATGATATATTGGATTGAATGCTTTACTTTATGTCTTAGTAATATAAAACAACTTAGGAAAGCCTTAAAGAACCAAGGATTAAAAGAAGCATTAGTTAGTAATTAATCCTACATTCATTAATCATAAGTTGTTAATATACTATGCCTTGTTAACTCTTCTAAAAGATTTTTGAAGCCCCAAAAGCCAAACAAAAGGCGGCGGTCCCTCTTTAAAAAAAAAATAGAATTAAATTGCGAGTTTATTTTTCTAAAAAGAAATCAGCTCCTTTCGAAAATCAAGATGTTGTCGCCTCAAACCAAGATTTTCAAACGATTCCTTCAAGCCCAATATTTAAAAGCCAAGGTATATCTTAGGCTTATTTTCATAACACCTTCGCCTCACTAGAGTAATATGAACTTCCATGCTCTAGAAACAAAATATTTTAACTTAGCTTTTCTTTTACACATTCTCATACAAACATCACATCTTTTCAAGCTCTTTTCAAGCATATATACACTAACATTATTTTTTTAAGATTCTTCTATAAACCCATACCTCTTTAAACTACACTTTTCCTTTATAGGTGTTATGCCCTAATATATGATAAGCCACACTCTTTAAATATTAGTTAAGCATAGTACAAGAAATTATTCCTAAATCTAGTCTAAGTCCAATGGAGCTACCTCGGGTAGATGTTAAGGGGTGCCTAACACTTTCTCCTTAGAAGAACAAGAACCCTTACCCATAATCTCACAGGCTAGCAGACTAATAAAGAATATGACCTTTAGTAATTAAATAGGTACCCCAGTATACCTTTAAATATTAAGTGGCAACACTCTTTCATCAACAATAGAGAAACCACAAGTTGAATCTTGTTTTGACTCGTGCAAAATAGGGTACAACAACATGGCGACTCTGCTGGGGAATCACACTTAGGTTCTGACCTTAGCAGACTTAGACTGAATTTGGCATTTAGATTTGTGTGTACATTGCTTTAACTGTATTTAATATGCCATTACATGCTTACCTGCCTTTTTTGTTCCTTATGCTTTGCCTATTATCATGCTTATTATTGCTACACCCTTATCTGTTACCGCTTTACATATACTGTCATCACACTTCTTCCTATCGAGTGTTGGCCATACACTATCACACACGATGGCACGTGAGGGTTGTCTTTTACACCCCTCTGAACCTTCTTTTCAAAATACTTTAGTTTTAGAGAATGGCTTTGTCAGGTCAACTGATATAACTTATCACAGTCTTCAGTCCAATTCAAAAGAAGGAAACACTCTACTCTAGCAAAAATAAGTCATATTGCATAAACCTTAGGTGAGTCTATCCTTGGCATTAACACACAATTAGGAAAACCACCCTGATGTGAACGGGTCATGCACCCAATGATAAGACTTCTGTGGAAAGACGAACAAACCTGACGAGACACCTAAAGATCCGAAACAAACACTTAACAAAACCTTTCTTCACCCGCTTCAGAAATGGAAATCAACAAAAACATCTCCGAGATCAATATGGTGTTGGGAGCTCCACACAAGTTGAAGAAGTGGTGGAAGAATATTTGCCGAGAACATGGAGATGAGATTCGGACACACTTGGGGGCACTGACCGCTTTGCTAAACACCCGAGCGGACAGGGTGCTCACTAGTCTATTGATAGAGTTCGGGGATCCAGCTACGGTGTTGTTCAAGTTTGCTGATTGTAAGTTAGTACCAACATTGGAAGAAGTTACTAGTTTCACGGTGCTGCCATTTACAAGGAGGAGACCAATACTACCAGTCACGATGCACGGTTATAGGTTCCTAGATGTTATGGGTCTGGCTAACAGTCGAAGTTTGTGAAATATCAAGGACTGATAGGTGAGCCTAGATCAATTGTTCGATAGATTTGGACATCATGAAAGCTACAAGTGGTACTCGGGGGAATTTCAGTGTGATCAAGCAACATGGGAGAGTCTTAGGCACATCACGTTTTCATTAGCACTGTTGGGATTATTGGTCTTCCCGCAGAGAAGTGGTCAAATCAACATCAACTTTTTACTCGTAGTTCTGGCGACCTTTTGTGGAAACCTCCAAGCTACTTTAGTACCGATGGTGCTAGCTGAGATTCTAAGGGATTTGTCTGCATGTGCACAGGAGTATGATTTCTTTAAGGGATGTAACTTGCTGCTTCAGATCTAGGCCATAGAATATTTGTTCTAGCTAGAGGCCATAGTTGACTACTTTGTGGGTGTCAACAACATGATCCGTAGTCTCAACGAGAGGATGAGACATTGGGTCTCCCCACATGGGCAATAAGAGTGGAGAGAAATGCTGACTAAGTTAGGCGGGAGGGCAATCTTAAGAACTCCTCAGAAATACTTCATTGAGCTAATAGGATTTGAGGGCATCCAACCATACTCACCCTTGCGGGTTCTTAGACAGTTTGGGATGATTCAGGATGTGCCTCTATGGACGAGAACAACGCTATATAAGGATGAGTACAACGGATAAATTCCAATACAAAGGATAAGACGGTCACAAGAAAAGTGGAACGATCTGGTCACAATGCCGATTGGTCAAAACTTGTGGTGCACTCCGGAGAAGTATGTCTGGACCAACGAGGAAGACGAGCTAGCCCGACCAAGTATAGAGGGTATAGCCTGGCTGGAGGATGCATTGGCTGCTTTTCAAATATACCATGAGATTCTGCCACATTACCTTGTGACTACCTCGATGCACCGTCAAGTGGTCCCAGGATCCATTGATCACATGATACCACCTACCGAAGATGATGACCAGGTAGTAGAGTGCATCCACATAGTATCTGAGACAGAGCCGGAAGGAGATCTAGGAGAGGAGTGTGAGTTCAATGATGACAAAGAGGAGTTTGAAGAAGATCTGGAGGACGAGCCAGAAGAAGAAGAAGAGATGGGGAACGATTCCGGGGATGGTTACTAGAAGTTGGTTTATTTTTCCTTCTTTCCCACTTTGTATCTTTATCCCCAGATTTCTTAATTTTCCCTAAGGGGAAGTTGTTCAAGCCCATGCATTTCTATGAATATAAGAAATAGTGATGTAACCTCTATTCCCACTTAACTCAATCCAAACACTATCAATGAAAACAAACTTTCTTCGGAGCTAAATGTGTCAAGTCTAATTGTTTGTCAAACATTCGCAATTTAGGCCCACTTTCGGCAATGAGAGGTCCCACGTATTCTAGGAAAATGCTCTTGCCTGAATACATGAATTAATTGCTCTGTGTGATCTTTTCTTGTATTTTGTTTTTAACAAATATACTACTAGGCGGGTTGCCCAGTAGCTATTTTATTAATAATAAAAGAAAAGAAAAACCACAACGGAAGAGTACAAGTAAGGGGGACAAAAACTATAGTAGTGTTGTCTCTATGCCTTGGTTATATAATCACTCATCTGCGCCTCCATTGCCTAAGATGGCAGCCTCATGTAGAGGATCATGGTGTAGCTATCGGATGAAGTCTCATGAGGGCATATAACCTCATAGCCGTTTAGATCTTCCCAAAGGCATAGCAATATAGCTCACACATACTGTGCTAGACCTTACCTTACAAATCCTATTGAGACGTAATAAACCTCATCTATTAGCAAGCATGAAGGAAATACGAACTGGAAAGAACTAAGTACTCTATGATCATCACAGAGTTTACAACATACCTTGTGATGATATTACAAATTATGATACTTAGAAAATGATAAAATAAAACAATGTAAAAAATTGAGTTTTGCCCTTCTTTTTGCAACCGTGTGCACTCTTCAATTTGTAGCTCATTGGCTTCTTTTTCTATTGTCTTCAAATATTCTTCAACCTGTATCATTTCTTTTTTGATTTATTTGACCTTGTGGAGGTGGTAGGGACACTCACCTTTTACTTTGCAGTTCTCATTGGTGGTTTCCTAATGACAACCTCTTGTGTTGTTTTGCCATCCCAGCTATGTTTCCTTTTATGTGCCTTCTTTTTGTTTTTGTTTGATCCACTTCGCACATGTCTAGGTGAAAGATCTCCCTCCCTAGCTATAATGTTGAAGGTGGCATCCAGTAGTTCATCCTCATCTCCTTCTTCATAAAAGTCTTGGCCCATATGCAACCCAAAATCGTCAATATGATTGTAGCCGGTGACTAGTGCACCTTGATCATTCCTTGGATTATTAAACGCTGTCAATTTGTCTAAATCATGAGACACAAGTGCATGGAGGATATCGCTCGGTGTCAGTAGTTTTCTCTCCTCCAACGTAATAACTGGTACATTTAAATTCTGCTGCTGCTGTCCAACATTTGGAGCTTTTATTACTGCATCAAAGGTGCTTGCAATTTGCTGCTGCTCTCCAGCAATTGACAATATTGCCGCATATTGATCATCCACACAAGCAGCAGTTGGAGTGCTCGCGATAATCTGCTGCTGCCCAGTCCTCTTTGTTACTGTATTTTTCTTCAAAAAAGCACCAGATGTGCTTGTTCCAACATGTTTCTGCCCAGTTTTAGGAACAAAAGCTGGGGCCTTAGCGTAAAGTTTGTTGCTTGTACTTCACATTGAAGAGCTGCCAATATTTGGCAATGATGGTGAGCCAACTGATATAACCCCTTCATCTTCACTATTTTGTTCAGCTTCATTAGTAGAATCCCCAGCAATTTTATCAGACCAGTCCTCTTCTTCATCCTCCTCACATTGGTCAGCCCAAAGTTTGGATTTAATAACCATCGCCCTCCTATTTGCTTGTATAACTTCGTTGTTATTTCTAGTAGATAGCGTCAATTACCCTGGCTCACCTCCATATTCACCAAAAGATTCTAAAGACAGTGATGGCACTTCAAACACGGAGGTGTTCAACGTTACCAATGGTTGTTTAACCATAGTAGTATGCAACATCATTGCATTCTGGGCATCTTTGATGATTTGTTCCACATGAGGACTGGAAAATTGCAAGGTCGGAGTATTGGAGCTATGTTCTTGATTGCTCGTTAGCTCCTACACAACTGCAACTATGTCTTTTGATGCATTTACTGGAACACCAGAATTTTGCTGGTTTTTTGTACTGCCTAGAGACCTCTCTTGCATATTTTTTGAATTTGCACTTATCTCCTTATGATGAAAATCTTTCTCACCATGTTCATGTGCACATACCAAGTATCAAACGAGTTAAAACACCTAAAGGTTTCTGCCGCTGACTCCAGATTTTTATGATCTGAAGACACCCTCTTGCTAGGTGATCGATGCACTACTGATCAACCCTTAACATGTGGTTGTTGCCCATGTTGAGAACCTGCTTCTAACGTATCAGCAGCCTTCTTGTTAGCAGATGTTCCACCAATTGCACTAGCATCTCCCTTGCCAAGAATTCCAGTAACACTATCTCCCTTGCCAAGTTCATGTCCTTTCCTGTTAGCAGTAGTATGTTTAGAAGTTAATTTAGTAGCCTGTTGATCCTTGGCTTTTCCTTGGTTGTTAGGATCTTGCCCAACACCTTCAACACCTGCTACTGCTGCATTATTTTTGATTGCTTGAGCAGCTGCAGCTGACGCACTATCATCCTTTTTCAGCTGAAGATGCCCATGTTTTTCCATTGCATTAACCCTTGTAGCATCCATATTCAGAGCAACAGTAGTGACAATTCTCTGCTCATCAGATTTCTCAGTTGTATCCAATGCAGCAGCAGCCTGAGTACTACTGGAAACTCCTCGATCAATTGCCTGTCCTCCCCTATTAGCAGCAGTAGGTATAGTTGTTGCTTGTGTACCCTGTTGATCATTTTCCTTCACTTGGACATTAGAAAACTGCCCAGTCCCTTTAACACCAGATCCACTAATACCAATAACATCTAGACTAGATGTTTGGACAGCTGCTTCAAGAGTATCAGTTGCGACACATCGTGCACCTACTATTAATGAAACAGTACCAGCTTTACCTGGATTATTAAACACCTGCGTAGCTAATTCTTCCTCATTCTCACCAGCAACCTTGTCAATATTATCCTTCCCTACATATGGCTCCAAAGCTATGTTAATCCTGGCTAATGCTCGATTAACAGTAACTACATTAGCCTCACGATCACCTGTTGTATTATGAGCCATCCCCTGCTCCAGTCGAATTTCACGATTTTGTTCAACAATGACCACACCTCTACTCTTCATAGTAGACTATTTTTGAACATCATTAGGTTGCATCTGCACCACTTGCTACTTACCACTGTTGTTATCTTTTTCTGGAATTTTCACAATAATTTGGCCAGCTCTTTTAGCATTCAAAAAGTCTCTAGCATCCCCTTGTAATTGCTCAATATTACTCACATCAATATCAAGCACATTACTATTAATTGTTGCCTCCTTTGCCTTCACGTCCTATCCAGATTTTCCATTCATCGCTCTACAAGCTCTTTCCTCATGCCCTTGATGTTTGCAATAAGTGCAATACTTTGGAAGATTTTCGTACACCACCTCTTGGTAATGCACGGCAGATTTACCAGAAACTTTGTCCACAATATGTAGCCTAACCTTTTTAGGATGTTTGTTAAGAAGATCAAGTTTAACGTTGACCCTAGCAGCACTTGGTCTCGTTCTCTCTTGTGTTGCCTTGTCCATAGCAAGAGCTTTACCCACAGCTGAAGCAATAGACATTAACGACCTCTTAGCAAAACAATTAGGTGGCAGCCCAGGAAGGGAAATCCACAAAACTGCCAGAGACGTTTCCTCCTTTGGATTAAATCCTACTGTCCATGGAAAAGATATGAAGAAGTATTTATCACCTTTGAATTTAATATATCCAGTGGACCTTGACAGGAACTGAACATAATTTTTATATAAATCAAACCTTACCAACCGATGACGAAACTCAAGCTATCCAATGTTACAACGACCTTGAATGTCGAATTGCGATGGAAAAATCCTTCTAATCTCCGGTAGATCGGGTTTTCCATATGAAAGCTTCACCATAAATGCTTGATGCAGTCCTTCTTCTCTTGTAAAATCATTAACCTCCTCCATGGTAAATTCTATCGTTGGTTCTCCATGAACGAACTTAACTGGAAACAACTCGATTTTTTACGATGTTGGGGCAAATTCTTTTGGGTGAAGCTGCACAACATAAGTTTGTTTTGGAATAAGGTTAGGAATTGTTTCATTAATGTTATGGATAGGCTCTCCCACAACCAATGGCTGGGGAGAGGTCACAGTAGACATGGCTGGTCAAAGCTCCATAAGCAGTTGCACAAAGAAGAAGAGAGAGAAAAGAGCGTTTTTCTAGAGAGAGAGTCCGGTTAGTTTGAAATAGTTTGCAGTGGGGTTTATCTTTGCTTGTATAAATGAAGAAACTGACTTTTTTTTTCTTTTTTTTCTGTTCTTACTTTATTATTACTTCCCAAAAGAAAGTTGGTTTGTGTTGACCCAAACCGGCAGAACCACAGTACAACTTAAGATCAAAGGGGAAGATGTCCTTCACAGAAAATCCAACCAAACATGCTCTGGTCATAGCTGATAGCCCGGGGCGATCAGGAGAGAAAGACAATACAAGGAATGATGAACACGTGGCCAGGATGGCTCAGGAGATAGATTCTTTAAGGGAGGAAGTACAACATATCAGGGAACTAGCACATCTGGCTGTGACAACGCTCCCTCAACCACCTCGCTTTTCTTCTTTGGATTCAATCCCTGACCACTTTCCTTCTACATCACGCCAAACCAACAACACCCCGACTTCAGTCCCCACCAGTCAAATCATACCTCCAGTAACCCCCATAACCTAATCATCCTATCCACACTCCCTACGTACCGCAGTACGTTCAAACGTCACAAAACCCGCCTATTACCACTAACACAACTCACACCCCTCCTTTCGACAGAGTCACTTTTACCACTCACCAAAATCAGCACATACATGTGTCACATACCGTCACCTATGAGCGATATGTTCTTCATGTATATGTCATTTCTGAACCTACCTTTACAACGCCTGTCACAGTTAGGGTGCCTTATGAGACTGACCAATATGCTGAAATGGAAAGGGAAACTAGGCGTAAGGAAGAGGAGTCAGTGTATGAGAAGCTACAAATCTTAAGAAAACAAATGAAAAACCTCCAAGTGGCTTGGGTAAGTGAAAGTTTGGACTACGAGGATCTGTGTATCCATCCGGATGTAGATATGCCAGTAGGGTATAAGCCTCCGAAGTTCGATATCTTTGATAGGACGGGTGATCCCCGCGCATATTTGAGGGCATATTGTGACAATTTAGTTGGAGTGGGAAGGAACGAGAAGCTGAGAATGAAGTTGTTCATAAAGAGCCTGATGGGAGAAACACTTACCTGGTATACTCGATAAGATCCGTGAAATTGGAGAACATGGCAAGATATGGCGTAAGATTTCATGAATCACTTTCGATTCAAGAGCCTGACGGGAGAAACACTTACCTGGTATACTCGATAAGATCCGTGAAATTGGAGAACATGGCAAGATATGGCGTAAGATTTCATGAATCACTTTCGATTCAAGAGCCTGACGGGAGAAACACTTACCTGGTATACTCGATAAGATCCGTGAAATTGGAGAACATGGCAAGATATGGCGTAAGATTTCATGAATCACTTTCGATTCAAGAGCCTGACGGGAGAAACACTTACCTGGTATACTCGATAAGATCCGTGAAATTGGAGAACATGGCAAGATATGGCGTAAGATTTCATGAATCACTTTCGATTCAAGAGCCTGACGGGAGAAACACTTACCTGGTATACTCGATAAGATCCGTGAAATTGGAGAACATGGCAAGATATGGCGTAAGATTTCATGAATCACTTTCAATACAACACAGAGCACTCCCGATAGGTTCGCACTGGTAAACCTGCACTTCGGGTGAAGGTCAAAAGCCGCCAAGGCACAACCTCCATTGGACGACAGTGAATTAACCAAGTATTTAATCAGGGCCCAGGATGGGATATACTTTGAATAAACGATGGGTATGATGGGACATAAATTCCTTGAACTGGTCAGGATGGGAGATTTCATAGAAGAAGGTATAAATCTGGCAAAGCACAATCTATGGCTGCACTGCAAGCGGCCAACAATGCAATCAAATCAAGGTCAATCGGTAGCGGAAAGATGAAAAAAGAAAAAGTCTCAGCAGTTGTCCCTTACTATCAACCTAACCCACATTATGGAAACACTTCTTATTCCCCGAACAATCATTCACCACCACCCGCTTACACTCCAGTCTATAACACCCAGGCTTATTGCCACCCCCAGTCTCAATATAACCCTCCTCGAGCCCATAACAACATAAATCCACAATGACCATATGCTCTAGTCTAAACTACCACTCAAAAAAATTGAGCCACTTATGCACTATGCCCTCGTCCCAATTTTGAAGAGAGGGGTCCCAGAAATTATCCCTTGGTTGCCAAGCCTCTGGCCTATTTGTTCAAAAGATTGAGGAGAGCAAGATTGATACATCCAGTGGATGGAAGGGTTCCTGAGTATCCATCAAAGTATTTTGATGCAACCAAAAGGTGTGTATACCATTCAAACATACCTGGGCATTATATTGAAGATTATATCAAGTTAAAAAATGAAATCGAAACACTGATCAAGAGCAGGGCCATTCAGTGCACTCTGGTTTCACCCAATGTGAATCGAAATCTGCTGCCAAATCACCGGAATCAGGGGGTCAACATGATCACCTTGGACGAAGAATATGATTTTAAAGGAATTATTGTCACAATCTGAAATACAAAGGCTGCGAGGATCTCACCTCAAAGGACTCTAATGATCACAGTACAAGTAAGGCCCACAGTGACAGTTCAGACTTATCAGTTAAAACTTGCCATTGCTACAGAGGATGAAGAGAGTCGGGAATACAAAACTATCCCATGGACATACCGGCAAAAGGGGAAGGTCAAGGTGACAGACTCTGCAACAACCCTTGATATGACTAGGTCAGGGAGATGTTACGCTCCTGAAGATGCAAATCGAGGGAATTTGGGAAGAGAGCAGATTCAAAGAAGGAACAGAACAGACCCCGAAGCCGCAAAATTATGGAAGAGAATGTCGACCAAAGAGTACTCCGTGGAGGAGGAGTTGAAGAAAACTCCGGCGCAAATATCAATCATGGACTGGCTGATGAGCTCCGACACTCATAAGGATGCCCTGATAAAAGTAATAAGTAGGTTAAGTGTTCCAAGCAATACCACTACTGAGGCGCTGACTGCAACAATTGGGAAAATAGTTGAAACAAATATGATCACTTTCAGAAGGGACGATCTTCCTATCAAAGGCGTGAGTCACAACAAAGCTCTTGATATCACTATCAAATGTGGGGACAAGGTGATGTCCCAAGTACTGGTTTATGGAGGGTCAGGAGTGAACCTCTGTCTGATCTCTACTTTGCAGGAGTTGGGAATCCATCTGAGTGATGTCAAGTAAAGCCATGTGAGGGTAAGGGCTTTTGATGGTTCGCAGAAGGATGTTATCGGAGAAATTTATTAGGCTTTGCATATTGGATAGGTTGAATTTCCCTTATTGTTTCAAATAATGGATATTTCCTCTTCATACAACTTGTTGCTAAGAAGGCCCTAGATACACATGGTAGGGGTCGTCCCATCTACCCTACACCAATGCATGAAATTTAAGTGGGGATCTCAGGAGATCGTGGTCCATGGCAAATGGGGTCAATTAGCTTATTTGGAGCATGTAGTCCCATTCATTGAAGGGCTAGACAAAGTTGCTTTCCATGCAGTGGAAATCATGCAGACCACCGAAATAGAAGAGACTCAACAAAACTTGGGAATGCAGTCGTCGTATAGATCCAAGATGGTGATGAGGGAGATGATGAAATATGGATACAAAACAGGAACCGGGCTAGAAGCCAGGTCATACGGGATTACAGAGCCAATTGAACCAAATGCGCAGAGAGGTAGGGCTGGCATAGGATATCAGCCTCCAATGGGGAAAACTCATACTAGTAGCTCTAGCAAAAAGTTTTTTGTGAAAGAGCATATTTCGAGTACGAGCTAGAGTTCAGCACTGGAAGATGATATCATCAATGGAATGGGAAGACTGTTCGTGGCTATGATTGAAGAATTATGTGAAGGGACTAATATCAAGACATCGACCATCAGGAATGCTGAACCATGAGAAGAGCTGCAAAATTGGACTTCTTGTCCATCTTTGATTCGTCGGGAGTCTTGGTAGTGTAGAACTGTAAAAGTTTTCTTTTTAATAGCGCACAGTTAATTGTGTCATGCACCGTGTATGTCATTTTTGTCATTTGCCTCTTCTGAACGCTTAGATGTTCCTCTTTTGATGAAATGAAAAGAATTATTTTATTAAAATATTGCAACTTTATTTATCGCTTCATTTATACTTAGTTTTTCTTTTCAGTAATCAAAACGATAAAAACCTCTGTTTCGCGATTGTGACATGTAACGAAACTATCGAGCAAAATGATCCAAATTACGAGGAATACGATGAGAGTATGATGCCAGACAATCTCCCACAAGAGATCGAATAACTGGAGAGTAAACAAAAGCCCAACCTTGAAGAAACGGAAGTGGTCAAGCTTAGAAGCGAAGAAAACGTGAAAGAAACCTGAATCAGCATTCACCTAGAAGCTGAGCAGAGGAAACAACTGGTGGAGCTCCTCCGACAATACATCGTTGAGTTTGCATGGTCAAATGATGACATGCCTGGATTAAATACTGTTATTGTCTCGCATCGGCTACCTACCGATCCCGCCTGACCGCTAGTCAAGCAAAAACCTAGAAAATTCAAGCCCGATTTGAGTATGAGGAGAAAGGAGGAAGTAACCAAGCAGATAGAGGCGAATGTGGTAAGGGTCACCAATTATCTCAGCTGGTTGGAAAATATCGTCCTAGTACCCAAGAATGACGAGAAGATCAATATATGCGTTGATTATCGAGGTCTCAACAAAGCTAGTCCAAAGGAAAAAATAGCCTTCACCATAACTTGGGGAGTCTACTGCTATAGAGTCATGCTGTTTGGTCTCAAGAACGCCGGTGCCACTAATATGAGGGCCATCACGACCCTTTTTCACGACATGATTCACAAGGAGATTGAAGTATATGTGGATGATGTCATCATGAAGTCTCGAAAGAGTTCAAGGCACATGGACAATTTGAAGATATTCTTCCAGTGCTGCGGATATACAACCTTTATCGTAAGCAGAAAAGGGTTAGAAATGGACCCATCAAAAATCAAGGACATTCATGAATTGCCACCTCCCAAGAATACGAAAGATATGATGAGTTTCATGGGTAGACTGAATTACATTAGTTGTTTCATAACTTAGTCTATAGTAATCTGTGAACCCATTTTCATGTTGATAAAAAAGGATGCTTCCACAAAATGGACAGAAGAGTGTCAGAAAGCCTTCGACAGAATTAAGGAGTATTTGTTTGTCTTGGATAATGCCTTCGGTTGTGTGTTGTGACAACATGACGAAACTGGGGAAAGGATCAGGCCATCTACTACTTAAGTAAGAAGTTCACATTATGCGAGGCCAAATACACTTTGATAGAACGCACTTGCCGTGCTCTGACTTGGATCGCACAGAAACTAAGGCACTACATGTCAACCTATGCATATGATATCTCGGCTCGAACCAGTCAAGTACATGTTTCAGAAGCCGATGCCTACCGGAAATCTAGCTAAATGGAAAATTCTTCTCAACGAATTTGACATTGTGTACGTAACTGAAAAGGCTATCAAGGGGCAAGCTTTAGCTGACCACAACGCAGAGAATCCAGTGGATGGGGATTATGAGCCGCTCACTACGTATTTTCCTGACGAAGAGGTATTATTCGCCGAAGAAGATACTGCAGAGTCATACCTTAGATGGGGAATGTTTTTCGATGGAGTAGCAAACTTCAAAGGAGTTGAAATTGGGGCAGTCCTAATTTCGGAGTCCAGAAAGTACTATCCAGCATCGGCAAAGATAAGACTCCCTTGTACCAATAATATGGCTGAATACGAAGCATGCATCCTTGGGATCGGAATGGCAGTCGACATGAACGTCAAATAACTTTTGGTTATAGGGGATTCCGATCTATTGATACACAAAGTCCAAGGGGAGTGGTCTACCAAAAATGTCAAGCTCCTTCCGTACGTCCACCGTGTAAAAGAGTTATGCAAGAAGTTCACGAAGATCGAGTTCAAGCACGTCCCCAGGATTCAGAATGAGTTCGCCGACGCATTGCAACTCTTTTGTCCACGATTTAGCATTGTACATCGACCCTATCGAGGTAGAGATTAGGGATCAACATGCCTATTGCTTACATCTAGATGAAGAGCCATATGGTAAACCACGATACCATGACGTGAGGAGATTCCTCGCAACCAGAGAGTACCCGAAGAATGCCACTAATAGTCAGAAGAGAGCCCTTAAGAGGTTGGCGAATCACTTTTTCTTAAACGGGGATGTCTTGTATAGGAGGACCACAGACATGGTTTTGTTGAGATGTGTAGATGCCACCGAAGCGACTAGGTTATTTGAAGAAATACATGAAGGACATGCGGACCCCATATAAACGGGTGCACATTAGCCAAGAAGATCTTAAGAGCCGGATACTTTTCGATGTCTATGGAAAGTAATAGTATCCTTTATTTACAGAAGTGTCACCAATGCCAGATTCACGAGGATTTCATCCGGGTTCCGCCTAATGAGTTGAATTTGATAGGTTAACCTGGGCCGTTCTCCGCTTGGGGCATGGAAATGATTGGACCTATTGAGCCCGCTACATCAAATGGGCACCGCTTCATCTACAAGGCCATCACAAAGAAGGTAGTGGCAGATTTCGTTCGGAATAACATAGTCTACCGATTTGGGGTACCTGAGTTAATCATCACTGACAATGCCGCTAACCGCAATAGCGACCTCATGAGAGAAATCTTCGAGAAGTTTAGAATTGTCCACCGCAACTCCACAACTACAGACCACAAATGAATGGGGAAGTCGGGGCAGCTAACAAGAATATCAAGAGAATTCTGTGAAAGATAGTGGACAATCACAGGCAATGGCATGAGAAACTATCCTTCGCCTTACTAGGTTATCGGACCACCATGAGAACATTCACTGGGACAACGCCGTACATGTTAGTATACGGCACCGAAGCTTTGATACCCGCGAAGGTCGAGATACCATCTTTAAGAGTCATTCAACAGGCCAAGTTGGATGATGTAGAGTGGATATGGGTCAAACAGGAGCAACTCATGCTCATCGATGAGAAAAGAATAGATGCAGTATGCCATGGTCAGTTGTATCAGAACAGGATGGCCAATGAATTTAATAAAAGGGTGAAGCCTCGCCTGTTCACACCGGGGCAATTGGTTTTGAAGAAAATCTTTCCCACCAGGGAGAAGCCAAAGGAAAATTTACACCGAATTGGCAAGGTCCTTACGTAGTTCACCGAGTGTTGTCGGGCGAATCTCTAATCTTGGTAGAAATGGATGGAAGAATCAACACGAAGCCCATGAACTCAGATGCAATCAAGAGATACTATTTTTTAAGACAAATAGAGTTAGGTTTTGCTGTAACAGAACTATGTTCAACCTGAGGTCCCACGTAGGGTTCGGTTTATCTCCCTCCTTTCTTTTGTGAAAGAAAATCGAAATATCATTTTTTGTATGTTGCTGTAGAACTATGCCGACATGATTTCCTCAGAGAGAAACACGTAGGAAATCCTCATCGGATTCAGTCGTCTTTTGTAATTGAACTACGTTCTGGCCTGGTTATATTTGGATACATAGGCAGTCTGAGTTAGACTCGGCCATTTCATTCTTAATCTCATCATTTTGCATCGATTGTAATCGAACTACGTTTTGACCTAATTCCATTTGGATACATAGGTTGCCTGAGTCAGGCTGGGTCATCTTCATCATTTGTTTATCATCATCCATGAACTACGTTCATACCTGAGTCTGTTATAGATATGCAGGAAACCTGAAGGGGTTCGGTCATAACCTTAGGAAAAAACCTTTGTAATGCATTAGTTCGAATTAGGACGCAGTCGCAACGACAAGCGGCTTCGTTGTCAAAGCATCACGAAGGATCGACATCAACAGGATAGAGTTTTCAAGAAGCAATGCTCACATTTGGAGAACCTTTCGTAGCATGTCGTAATTTGGAAGGACGACATTTGTCTTAAAACAATATTTTTCAAAAAAAATATTTTCTAAAAAATACAATAATTTGTTCTACCTAATGAGCTTTGTGGCATAGCCATATCAAGGGCCGGGGTAAAACCAACATTGTGGTCGACACAAACCAACTCTCCCACTCCCACTAAGAATTTCTCTTTAAGTCCAGGGTCAACAGAAAGCAAGGAAATGTTGGGACCATATTGGGGCAAATGACGGATTCCCCACTTTCCCAGGATTATCACCCTTTCTCCTTTGTTTAAATTTTTCTGTTACAACTGAAACTAATCATTGAATCCTTTGTAGGTATCTTGGAATCATATCGTTGATGCGGAAAAAACACATTGTATATAGCAAACTGCCTACTTAAACAATTAGAGCAACTTGTACAAAACGAACTGTTGGCTTCGCCAATTAAAGCCCTGTATATAGCAAACAGACTGCTCAAACAATAGGAGCACCTAGTACAAGATGAAGCGCTAGCTTCGTCAATTAAAGCCCTGTATATAGCAAACCGCCCGCTCTACCAATCGGAGCACCCTGTACAAAACGAGTCACCGACTTCATCAATTGGAGTCCTGTATATAGCACTTCATCATCTCAATCGATCAAAGCGCCCTGTACAAAGAAAACGTCAGTTTTGCCAATCGAAGCCTTGTATATAGCAAATTGCTCGCAGAACAATCCACATCGCCACTCTGTCACAACGAAGGCTAGCATAGACTGTCGCAAGCCTCGTCATCGACTTTCTACCAATCGATGGCTGCAACATAGCTTCGCAGTCAAGAATATCTCTTGGGCATGCTTTTCTTTTCCTTTGCTATTATCTTGAATGTTTTGACTTTTTGCTCATGCAGCTTCAGACACGATTATGTTTTAAGTCAATTGCTCCCAAGTGGAGATTACTTTACAATTTAGTACAAAGCTCTCCCAACAAGCAGAGATGCACTACGCAAATCAAGCTCTCCTAACAAGCGGAGAAATTTTTCAGTGCGAAGCTCTCCCAACAAGCGGAGACGCAATTTACAAGTCAAGCTCTCTCAACAAGCGGAGACACTTCTCAATGCTCCGACAACTGCGTAATGGTACACAGCCCGGCTAACATATCGAGTCAAGTTCAAGTATCCCATCATCCCGATCCCAAATAACGGCTAACCAGCAGCCAGGCATCATCATTCTTGCATCATTTACATCACAACTTAATATATTCTACATTGCAATATATGGGTATGTGTGTATTTAATCTGTTGCAGGAATGAATATCGCAACGTGGAATTCTTTCTAAGCAGCGGACCAAACTACAATGCTATGAGGGACAACAAACTCATTAGTGGGATATGGATCCAAGTACAAGCACGAAACGACCAGTGGACTCCAAATTTTAAAATCTTCCAAGTCAAGACGCAAAATTCAAGCTATCATGAGTACCCAAACCTCTATCTCGACGTATCGTCATAACACAATACTGGAGGAATTCATACAAGGACCACTTCCTCAAATTCCTCACTCTAGAACTACATGAGGCCTGATCCTCGTTAAGGCCGAGGTATGTAAGCAATTCAAAGCCAGAATTCGGTCCCAACTTCCCAAAAGTCCTCCCATAATCTTCCTTAACTTCCATTCCTATAGTTCATAATCATCGTGTCGTTCCTGTAATGTATGTCTAAAGTCGGGACAAAATTAGCTTTGGTTCAATTTCTTTGCCCGAAAACTCTTTCTTCGTCTCCGGTCAAAGAGGAGCAGCTGTTGACGACCAATTTTGACCCTCATTTTTAAAATTAATTTACTTTTAATTAATAATATACAATAATTGTTTTGGAAGTATGTTCTATCGATAAGTAATGATTTTTAGAAATTAATTAAGTATTAATTTTGAAATTAATCACCGAGTATTAGTATTATGTAATTACAAATATACTTACTATTTTAATATTATTAAAACAATCTTTTATATACACCACATATGCTTTATAATTAATTTAACAAATTATTTCTCAATTTTAGTTAAATAGGCTACTATGTTAATAATATGAAATTAGTGTCATAATTTAGAACAAAAGTATTTTATAAATAATTAATTACAATAATTAGTAATATATTTGACAATTATAATCTTACTACATTTTATTGGAAATTAATTAGGCTTAATGAAACTAATTTTAAAAAGGTAAAAAAACTAAAAGATTACAATTGCAATTCCTTAACAAACTACAAAATGTCCATCTTTAAAATAATTCCAGCCCAAATGCCAGACCCAAATCCGGATATGGTCCAGTCCAAACAACCCCCTCTCTCCAAGTTGGCAATCCGCCCAAACCTATTTGAACCAATAAAAGCATGCCATGTCACCCGTCTCTACCACTCACAAAAGAAGCACAACAGATCCCAACTGTCCATCCTACAGATCAACGACCCTCGTTTATCTATGCTTTTCTTTTAATTTAATACCTTGTTTGATTTAATCTCAACCGTTAAAATCAGAAGATCCAATGGCCTCTATAATTCTTTAATTTTATTATTTAATCCCTGAATTATCAGGATCATTGATCTAAAGAATAAACGGCCCAGATTCCATCTCCAAACTTTAACCCTCAGAGACCCCCTCCCAATCCTCTGACCCTAAATAAATTATTACTCCTTCAACCGCCTCCCTTTCCTCTTCCCTATCCTTTCTCTCAAGACCTCATGAACATTAATTAATATACCTTGCCCAAATTCGTGCAAGGTCATCTCTCATCAAAGCGTCCTCTCCTGATTCCCTACCCGAGAATCCCCCTGATCTTTCCCTTTTGTTCTTCAAATTTGAAGTACAAGACTTTGACCTTAGCATCAAGACATTGTCTCATCTTTGTTCTCTCAAATCCAAACTCAAAGAATCATTCCCTCTGTCCCTATGCTACGAGGCCTGTGATTCACTTTCCATTTCACTGATTGAATTCAAAAACACCAAATTTGAAACCCTAGACTCAAAGATGAAACTTTGAGTCTCTAGAGTTCTCTTATGCCAGTCAAATCGGAGCATGCATGAGCATATCTCGAAGCCTCATTATGTTTATTCTAGGTCCAGAGGTCAAATACAATGACCTATGGACACTGGAGCTTTGACCGATGAGTTTTGCCTTCAACGGTCAACAACTCTTCTTTTAGGTAAAAAAAACTCTCACTGATTTCCTTTTGTCTCTCTGATTTTTACTCACCTATGCTTGCATCATCTGGTAGTCATCGCTCTCCACTACCTATGCTTGAATCTTGCTGAAACCCTAAGCCATTAATGACACTATAAATAGATCCTTGATTGCCCTCGCCTAACACCACCGAAAAACCTACAATCACACCAAACAATACCTACCAAACCTAACAATCTCATCTGAATTAAGAGGCTAGGTTTCTTTTCTGATTGATCTCTGTTTCCTTTTGTTTATGAGTTTCTTCACTACTCAAGAGCTTGAATTGGTTTTCATACGGCTAAGTCAGAAACCCTATTTGGTCTGTTGCCCTGGAAAAGGTCAGTACACTTCTACTCTTTCTCTTTTGACTATCTTTATTCGAATATCATGAACATGCTGCTATCTTTTATTAGTTGTGTTCGTATATAATGTTTGTCATTAGTGTACATATATTATTTCCAGTTTATGATGATATGTGATTAGCCCATGGCCACATGTTATGTTTGCATAGGCTTCAAGTTTTATTTAATGACTCTGCTATGATCTTTATTCTTGCCATGTTGTTTCTGCATTTATTGCTAAGGTTTTGTTTAATAATCCTAACTAGAACAAACATGAAAGCTCGCAGTTTAATCTTTCACTACTTAATTGAAGTATGTGAAGTTTAAGTACTTAAATTCTCTCCTCCTTTGTATAAGTGTTTGAAGCACTCTTTGAGTCATCAATATGAAAGTCTTATGCCCATGCCTAACTATTAATCACATCACCAAGCCACTTTATGTGGAACTATTTCACTAATGTAATTTGATCAACTCCTGTAAACACCAGAAGCCCTTTTGCATATGTTTGTTATGATAAGGTTATCTTTCATAAATTAGGTTATAGTCATGTTGAATATTAACTGTTTTACAAGCCGAGTACAATTACATCATGCTCAGATGTTAATCTTAGTCTATACAGACGAGTCAAACTTGTTTGGTATAATATATTCCCTGTATTTGACCCTTAATGACATTGTTAACTTGATTTTTACAATGACTGAAACTCATCATGCTTTTGTCAGACTATATGTATAGTAGAATGAAGGTTCTGTATGTATATTTGTATATCTCTCATGATTTCATGCTTCTTTACTGTAAGGCCTCGTAAAATATCGCAAAGGAAAAATAATGTTTCATGGTGCCGGACTAGGCTTATGCATTTGAGGATTGTAGAAATTTTTCGCGACACGTTGCGAGTCGCGGCTCGAACCTTTTAGGTTGAACAATGCACTGCAAAGTTAAGGAAAACTTTTGGCAGTGAAATGTGTTTCTATAGTTCATTATGCGACCGCAGAATCACTCTGCGGATCGTATAGTGGCCGCAGAAGTGAGGCAGGAGAGGGTCAGTTTGGATGCCATTCTGCGGTCGACTATGCGGTCTCAAAACTATTTTACGGTTCATTATGCGACCGCATAACAGGTTTGCGGGCCGCATAGTGATCGCAAACCCAGGCAGATGCTTTCCAGTTTTGGGCACCAATTATGCGACCGATATGCGGTCCGCATATCGATTGCATCGCAGACCTTGTTCTGGAGCTCTATTTTTGGGTTTTTAAAACCGACCCTACTTCATTAAATACACGCTTTGGTCCATTTTTGAGCTAAAATCTGACATTTTAGAGTGAGAGAGAGTGCCCTAGAGTGAGAAGGTTTTCCTCAATTATTGTTCTTCAATTCTTACTCAAATTTTGGATGATTAAGAAGGGAAACTCACTATGTTTTCATCCTAGAGGTACGATTCTACACCCTAACCCTCAATTTTGAATTTTGTCTAGAAATGGGTAATTAACAAGATAATATTTAGGCATGAGAGTTATTTATTTTACATTCATGTGTTATCAAAGGGTGTAGGAATATTGTTGACCTAAAAATGGTAAAGATTGGGTTGTGGGATGATGGAATCCTCCATAAAAGGACCTTGAAACCTTAATGCACACCTAGTATTTGATAAAATGCTCAAATGAGCTAGAACCATGAATATCTTCCTAATTTTGGTTCAATTTGTTATATTTCTTCAATACATTGAAGTTGCTAAGAATTTCGGAACATTTTAGAGGTTAAGGAATCTCGATTGAGGTATGTTGGCTAAACTCTTTTTTAAGAATTGGAACCCCAATATTCTTGTATGTTCCAAGATATTTATTACAAGTTGAGTATTCCGAATAAGTTTTGTGACAAAGATGTATGTTTAATTTGTGTTTCAACTTCTCTCATGATATTGTATTATAAATTGAAGATGTGTTCCAAACTATGGATTGTGCATCTACACGTTATGATTCCAAGTCATGATTTATGTGGAAAATTACTATGCCAAATTGTGTAGAGAATGTGATTGGGGTTACACCTCCACCCACATATATTGGCGTGAGACGACAAGGCCGCTTTGTGTATGATTTTAATATTGTTGTTGCACCACCACCCACATATATATATTTGGGTGAGGCGGCAGGGCCCGTTTGTGTAGGTATTGGTATCGTTGATGCATTTTCACCCGCATATATATTGGGGTGTGGCGGCGGGGCTTCTTTGTGTTAAAATGGGTATTGTGTTTACACCTCCACCCGTATATATATATATATATATATATATA
>AWOL01S0013898.1:165247-239280 GCA_000715115.1 Nicotiana otophora
CCCCCCAATTTGAATTCAATATAGTCTATAAACTTTAATAGAACCTGTTTATTGCTACTATTAGGACATAATAGTCTGCTTATTTCATAACAAGATTAATACTCTTATAAAGGGTTGGTTCTGTCACCAATTTTAGGGTTAAGTGAGACTGATAGTCTCTTATCTTGTTGAGAATTCTCAGATTTTCCATTTGAATCTGCAAACCTGAGATTATGTTAAAATTTCTGATTATACTCCGGTAGCTCTAATAGCCCATATAGAAGTTCTAACTATGATCGTTTGTCTGAACCTTTGTTGGTCTTTTTAAAAGTGCCAAACAATATTGCTAACATATGTGTGCAAGACTTGAGTTAAATTAATCTATGATTAGTCCATTAGGGCAAAAGCATCTGTACTCTAAAATCTAGCTGATCTAAACTATGTGCTATTTATCTATCTTTGAGATGTTTGATTCTAGTTGTTTGGCTCTTTAGCAAAAACAATGTGATGTTCCTGCCTCTATGTGAGTTTGGAAACTTAAGCTTCAGGTCTGTTTAATATGTTAATCATTCACTTAGAACATGAGGTATAGTTATAAGAAATGAAATTGTTTCTGTGTCGCTCTGTTAAAAAAAAGTCATGCTTCAGTGGTAGGGAATGTTACAGTAGTTGGTTTACATTGAAGAGCCTCATTGGAATTTATACCTATAGAGCAAAATGAGTCGTTAGTGGTTAGGAGTATTTGGGAATAGAGTTTAATTTTAGGTTGGGCTATCCTCCCCGGCACAAACATTTCCCTGGGCCTTGCGAGCCTTGGGAACTTTAAAGTGTCGGGGGATTCAAAGGGGGCATCGACCTTGAGTGAAATTCTTTTCTTAGATCTTAATTCATTGACACTTGTTATTTTCTTTGGGATTAGTGTTTAATGATAACAAAAGGTGATCAATGTGGCTCATTTGCAATACATAACCATCACATTAGTATAACTTTCTTAGTGTTTAAATATTGTTAGTTATCTTTCCTTTATTCTTTGCTTGCAAGTTTTGTGTATGAGCATGTATATAGTGTTATCTTTCAATGGCTTTCTCTCTTCTTCGTGTTTTGAACATGTACAATGTCTTGGCTCGCTGAGTTCTTAAAGAACTCAGGCCCAAATGCAACATTGCTATATCCTGGGATACCAGAGCCAGTTGTCGTCCCTGTTACGTTTGGGCCTGCCTCTTTGAGGCCCAAAAACTAGATTCCTTTCTTTCCCTTTACTCCTCGATTTACTGCTTTTGCAATTCTATAGTTCTACATTTTCATTTTCCATTATTGTGTTCCTGTTGTTTTATCTCATATATATACATCAATGATATATTGTATTGAATGTTTTACTTTACGTATTAAACCATATAAAACAACTTAGGCAAGCCTTAAAGAACCTAGGATTAAAAGAAGCATTAGTTAGTAATTAATCCTACATTCATTAATCATAAATTGTTTATGTTATTAATCTACTATGCCTTGCTAGCCCTTCTTAAAGATTTTTGAAACCCCAAAAGCATAACAAAAGGTGGCAGTACCTCTTTGAAAAAGAAAAAGAGAACTGAATCCCGAGTTTAACATTATTTTTCTACGATTCTTATATAAACTCGTACCTCTTTAAACTACACTTTTCCTTTATAGGTGTTATGACCTAATATATGATAAGCCACTCTTTAAACATTAGTTAAGCATGGTACAAGCAATTAGTCGTAAATCTAGTCTAAGTCCAATGGAACTACCTCAGGCAGATTTTAAGGGGTGCCTAACACCTTCCCCTTACAAGAACAAGAACTCTTACCCATAATCTCACCGGTTAGAAGACTAATAAAGAATATCACCTTTAGTAATTAAATAGGTGCCCTAGTGTACCTTTAATTATTAGGTGACGACTCTCTTTCATCAACAAGAGAGAACTCACAAGTTGAATCTTGTTTTGACTCGTGCAAAATAGGGTACAACAACCATGCCACTCAAAATCAACACATTCCACAAGGGAACTACAATCAGCTCCAAAGGCCACCACAACATGTAGAAGAAAGCACCAATGATATGTTGAAAAAGCTCTTAATTGAAAACCAGCACCTTCGAACAGACAACTAGCAGTGGAGGACTAATTTTCGAAATTAAGAAAGGCAGATTGCGCAGTTAGCTGCACAACAAAATACCCGACCTACTAGAGCACTCCTAAGTGATACTGAGAAAAATCCTATTGAACATGTACACGCAATTCATCTAAAAATTGGGAGAGAATTGGTGGAGCCTTCTTCTCAAAAGCATGTATCTAAAAGAGAGTTGGTGCCTAAGACCGTAAAAGAAGCCGAAAAGAAGGATGAGGAACATATGCAAGATATAAAGGTAAGTCCACCACCGCCTTTTCCTCAAAGGTTGCAAAAACCGAAATATGATTCCAAGTAAAAAATGTTTTTAGATACTTGAGCCAAGTGTGGGTGAATCTACCATTTATAGAAGTGCTGAAAAAAGTTCATTAATATGCCAACTACCTGAAAGACATTGTGGCCAACAAAAGAAGGTTGACAGAGTTTTAAATGGTTGCACTTACTAAGGAGTGCAGTGCAAGAGTCCAGAGTAAGCTCCCGCCTAAGTTGAAGGATCCTGATTGTTTTACAATCCCCTTGGCTATTGGAAAACACGAGGTTGGTAGAGCCTTGTGCGATCTGGGAGCGAGCATTAATTTGAAGCCACTATCAGTATTCAAGCAGCTCGATCTTGGTGCCCCAAGGCTTAATACTATAACTTTACAGCTAGCAGATCGGTCATTAGCAGTGCTAGAAGGAATTATTGAAGATGTGCTGGTGCGAGTGGGTAAGTTCATTTTTCCCGCAGATTTCATTATTCTTGACTACATGGCTGATGAGAAGGTTTTAATTATTTTGAGGCGACCATTCTTGGCCATTGGAGGGGCACTTATTGTTGTGAGGGAGGGAAAGCTAAGGATGAGAGTGCATAATGAAGAAATCACATTTAATATGTACATGGAGCTTAACCTTCCTAAGCATTATGAGGATTTGTGCATGATCTCCGTGTTAGAATGGAAGTTGATAGAGCAATGTCCTTATATGGAGCCTAGTAGCATGAAAAATAAAATCAAATTAGAAGAAGTGGTGTTGTGAGTTAAATGTGTAAAGGTAAATGAGAAAAGGGTCAGAGAGGAAAGAGGAGAGCATCCTAGAGCGTGCAAGAAGGAAAAACTCCATGGAAAGAGGAGGAAACGAAAGCTCCAAGCCTGAGCAAAGTAGCAGAGTCAGGCCACGACTATAAATAAGGTGCTTGTTGGGAGGCAGCCCGGCATGTTGGTTATTTATTTTTATTTTTATTTTATGTTTTTAGTGTTACATTTTGTTTGTTTTTATTTTGTATATTAGTGGAAGTCTAAGTACCCGGAGTTGAAGGTGAGGAGCATGTTTGAGCTTAAGTGTGGGGTTGTCCTGGCCCTAGAGGGTCTTAGAGAGTATTTCTCACTCTTGTTTTAATATTTTTCTCTGTGATCCATGCATCGAGGACTATGCATGATATAAATATGGGGTGGGAGAATTATTTTCTGGGTAGTGTAATTCTATAAACATTGTCATTATTTTATTTTAGTTTAGTAGTAATAGACAATTATTGAAAGAAAAAATGAAAATATAAAACAAATTAATAGAAAAAGCTCGGACTTTTCCCGACGATGGATCTCTTGGACAGTTTTCTTGAGGGATTAAAGTCTGATTAAAAACACCAAAAAGATTTTCTTTTATTTTTTAGGATAGGTAGGTAGTATCCCTTGGTTTTTATTTGTACGCCGGTTCTTTTCCAAGGGTGTAGCTTGAGCCGGGTATTTTGTTTATATTGTTTTAGGTGTAGGATAGGAAGCAAACTGAGTTGCTATGAGATACCTGTTGACATATTTAGTGCTGGCATATTAGGCTATGGCATGCGCTATGTCTTTCTGTTATATTTGATTTGAATTGTGATGCCTGAGTAATATGACTAGCCTATTCTGTGATACCTTTTCTTAATTGTTTGACTTGTATGTCACCTAGTGCATTATTGCTTAAAATTTCTCAACTATATGTGCTTGCTTGACTTGAGAGTTGAATAGAACCGTCTTGATTGAGTCATGTGCAATGTGTGTGTAAGGATTCATGATATTTTGTGCTATCCCATGTAGTTTAGAACTTGCCCCAGGTGTTATTCGAAGTGAAATCATTAAGTTGTGCTATTCTAGGAGATGACGTAGGCATTTCTTACTTGATCATAGATGTGCTTGTCACTTACAAATAAAATCCTTTCCGTTGCTAGCTCCTTTGAGCCTATAGACCTTTTCCTCGGCATCCAAATTACATGCCGTATCTCGATTTTGTTCGTAACTTGAGCCTGTTGAACCTTTACCTCCAAAAGGACTTAGTCGCTAAAAGAAGTAAGGTGAGAGATTTGGGAAGTATCTTTAGAGTGGAACCATGGAAGAGCCCATAAGGTGCACTAAAGTTGTGAAAAATACCGCTAGCCAATGAACCTTAATGTATGTAGTGTGTGTAAAAAAAAAGAGAAAGAGAAAAGAAAAATGCAAAGAAAATTATAAATAATGTGATAGTCAAGAAGAAAAAAACACACCTCCTAATCTTACTAATTTGTTCTAGTGGGAACATAGAACTACTTGACTGAAGAAAGGGCTATATTGTGTATGAGTTGTGGCGAGTGAATTGATTGAGAAGAATGTGTGCTCGATTATTGAGTGTAGTGTATTAAAGTACTTAAGAGGGTTTAATCAATATTCCTAAATGTATCCTACATGTCCCTCAGCCTACATTACAACCCATAAAGTTCTAATTGATCCTAGACTTAACTTGCTTAGATTAGTAGAGATGTCCACTACGAGCAATCTTATGGTACGACCACGGGATACACATGAGTTTATTTGTGAGAGTGAGCAAATTTTGTTCAATTTTGTGATGTCCTTAATTTATGTTCAAAGTTATACTTAAAAGTGTGGACTATTTTCACATTAACTCTCTTGTTTGTTGGTGAGGACACTTGATCTCTTGACGAATTGGTAATGTTGTGAACTTCTCTTGTTGAGTGGGTGCACGAGTTGAGGGTGCTTGGTGGTAACAAATGTTTATACTTGGGCATGTGTAAAATGAGAAGATTGTGAAATTCGAATGTTCATGCTTGATTGATGGTATCAACCATAGTCAAAGGTAGAGTGCATGGTTGAAAAATTGAATTGCTCTTCCCTAGTTGAGATGTACATTGTTGGGGTGTAGTTATAGTTCCATTGCTCGAGGTCGAGCAAGGGTTTAAATCTGGGGTGTTGATATTCGACTTAAAGTATGTATATTTATATGCATATTGCCTCACATCTTACTCATGTTTTGTAAATTTCTTATATGTAATGTAATAATTTGTGCTAATTTGTAGTATTTTTAAGTGTAGGAGTCATTCGGAGGTAATGTGGGATGAAGATGCACAATTTGAAGAAACAAGGGAACAATGTGAACATTTTGGACAGTGTAGCGCCTAGGGTAGTGTGGGGAGCTACTTGTGGCGCAGTTTCAAGAAGTGCCCAAATTCCCAGCGCCAGGGCTAGCACCCCACGCTACCCTGGGCGCTAGGTGACGGGAAGTTATCCTACTTCGCCCGGGACAAGGTTATTTCGACCCAAGATGCCCCCAACTCGTATAAAAGCAAGTTTAAACCTATCTTGGAGGGGAGACACCACTTTTAGAGAAAAACACAAGTACGGAACACTCGGGAGCACAAAATTAATCGATTCTTCCATCCTTCATCTAGTATTCATATTATTTATGTTTAAAAATGATATTTTGATTATTGTTATGAACATGAATGGCTAAGAACCTCACTATTCTAGGGTTATGGGTAGTGTTTGACTATTGTAATTTTACGGTTGATTGTGTTTCTTGACTTTATCATATTAATTTATTTATACAATCTTTCACTTAATTATTATATTGTGTAGCTAACAATAGAGTACTATGTACGAATTTATAGTTGAACTCAAAAGTGAGAACTATAGATTGCATATAGGATTGAATATATTAAGTTCTTGAATCCGAGCATCGGAGATTAGATTCGTGATTAAGATAGACATATTCTAGTTGCCTTTCATGGTTATTTTTGCAGGAAATATACATGTGTTCTTGTCAAGTTTGAATCTATAGACATATAGTCTTAGGTTGGCTTAAATAGGCAAGAGAAGCATCGAAAGAACTTCACGAGCATAATAAACCCTTCTATTCAATAGATTAGATAAGTCAAGTGATTACATTAACTCGAAAAACCCAATAGGAGACACGTTAATCCCATAAACCTGAAATATCCCCATCTCATTGAATTCTTTCGAAGTGTTTACTTGCTCTACTTGCGATCTTATTTTCTTGCTTGCTTATTAGTTCGTAGTAATTTAGTTACAAAAACCACAATCATCTTCTTCACGCTCACTTGAGCTTTAAATTTAAAAATAGCTTAGATTGGACAATAGTTAATCATAAATTCTCGTGGGAACGATACTTTCTTATCACTTTATTACTTGTCAACTACGTATTCTAGCGTGTGCATTTGGCCGCAAGACAAATCAACTCCGAGTGACTTCAAATTTTGTATGCCAGTCCCAAATGACATAACATACCTATTCCAACTCACGAAACCAATATTCGAAGCCGATATAAATAAAGTTAGCTCTCGGTCAAACCTATCAACCTTCCAAACCTTCAATTCTCCAACTTTTGCCTAAATGTACCAAACCAACATACGGACCTCCAAAGCCACATCCAGACATACGCCTATGTCCAAAATTACCATATGAAGCTATTAGAACAATTAAAACTCCATTTCAAAGTCGTCTACACAAAGTCAAACTTCGGTAAACTCTTACAACTTAAGCTTCCAACCTTCTGACTAAGTGTCCTAGTTTACTCCACAACCTCCCCGAAACAAAACCAACCACCCTGGCAAGTCATGTAACCGCAAATACATATATGTAAAGCATCAAATAGGGGAAACATGTATCGCCCCAAACCTGAAGAGGCGTGGCCGGTACCCGGTGCAATACTCGGCTCGAGCGTACTACTCTGTAACTGTGAACTATGGAGGGGTAACCCTCAACTTTGGCCCATGAGGCCATATTCTGAATCACCTGGAAATAACATCTCTCTCATCTAAGGGGTAAACATACCCAAAATCTCATATACATAACTGTGTAGGCTGAGGAGGCCGCTGTGAACGTCTACAACCACTAATACCAAACTGAACATGAACACGGGGCTAGCAAGGCAACAATACTAACGTACAAAATATATAGAACTTGTCTACAAGCTTCTAGATATAGCTAAATTATATGATGGTCGGGACAGGTCCTCGACCTACCCATCAAGCCTGTATATATAAAATGGACTCCAAGGTCTAGATCTGGTAACCCCGAGGAAGTGGAGCTTACCAACCAAGCTGATTTTTGACGTTGTCTACTAGGAAGGTCTATCCAGATGTCTATCAGGACCTACATGAATGAAATGTAGCTTCTCCGACAAAAGGGACGTCAGTACGAAATAATGTACCGAGTATGTAAGGCAACTGGATAACTGAAAGTTGAAACTGAACTCATAATATAATAATTGAAAGTAACTGTGAGTCAAAAATGATATGAAGATTTGCTTACCTACTGATACTGAGTTAACCCTTTTAATATAGTAAGTAAAATAGTTGTCCGACCCTATAAGGCTCGGTAACTGTAACTGCTTTGCTATAGTAGGCTCGGTCATAGGTGCTCGGCCATACTAGGCATTGTATCTCGGCCATTCTAGGCTCGCTCATAGGAGCTCAGCCACAGTAGGCTCGGTATATAACTTAGCACCTGATCAGAGGTTGCCCAATAGGGGCCTGCCAACCGATTATAGCTCGATGATGGTGAAAATACTATAATACTTCCCAATAGGGGCCTGCCCACCGATTATAGCTCAATGATGTTGAAAATACTGTAATACTGTATATATATAGACCCTCCGATCTCTTGACTAGAAGAAAACAATACTTAACTAAATATATAGTCCTGATACGGGAGAATAAGATAACTTATGAGACTAGGATAATGTACATAAATTGAGGAATACAAACTTATCTTTATGTCTCCTTATCAAATGCATATAGTTACGAGATCATGACAAAATGAAGGAAAGGTTTAGCCCTAACATACCTTAACTACGTTGAGTCCTTAATACCTTCCAAGCAATCCCTTATCCAACTCAACTCAATCTACCATAACATAAAGTGGTTCAAAATCAGTGCTGAGTAAAGGCAAAGTCCGAAACGTAAACTAGTAGCTCGTTTATGAATATTTAGGAGGAATCTCCCATGTAAAAAGGGACTCCTCCAATACCATATACCAACAACAACAACCAGAGTAATACAATAAGAACAACATCAACAATAGGGTACAAAATATTTCATTATCAAGTCATCAACATATCACGACGAGCAGCAAGTTCGGATTGAATCCCTTTAGCACCCTTCGACACCATTATCATTAATTCTTGAACTTAGTAATATATATAGTATAATAACCAATACAGTTTAAAGGATTTCCAACCTTGTACTCAATTTTAAAGTTACCCGAAATAGCCCAACACAAGATAATATCACTATTGACATCTTCCAAGTGCTTTATAGCCATTTCCTTTACTAGTTACCAATTTCCTCAACAAGAATGACATGTAAACCAATATAATCATACTAAAAATATTATATCCAAATTAGTTTCCATAAATTTTAGCCACTTAAAGGTAATAAGAGCAACTTTCAAATCAATACATCAAGAACAACAACATCTCAAGCTAATCCAAGTATTATCTTGTAGTTTATCATTCCAAACAACTTAACCAACATACAAGAAAGCTTAAGAACAATAAGTAGGATTTTATACCCACCTTTAGGCAGTAGAAACAACTTCAAATTGCAGCCAAACACAGCCCACGATTATCCTCCATGACAACACAACCTCAAAGGGGTGTTATTCTTCTCTAGAACTAACGTTTGATGTTGAAATATGGTGTAATCACTTTGGAATCACTTAAAACCCTTATGGTATCTGTTTGAGAATGTTAGGAGGAGTTTAGGGACGGGGTTGGGTTGAGAAATGAGAAATAAAGGTCGTCCAAATCATTTTTAAAGTGAAGTAGGTTGACCACTGCCTAAGTTGGTCCCATTAGGAGCTACTTGCACAGTCTCGCGAAAACGAGAAAAGCTCATCCATTTGGTAGGCTAACTAGACTCGTAGATCTTAAATTTGGTAGGTGGATCATATCTTAATTCCAAATTCATTGGGAGAAAATCTCAGCTACTTTTGACCTAATGTTCAGCAAATTTATGAATGTAACTTGTGATGACCTTTGTAAACATTTCTTCCACAAATTGCTTGACTTCAAAACATAACACCTCGCTATCATATGTCTAAAATAACTCCTAAAATAACCTCAATATCATGTTAAGAACCCTAGTATTACCCCAAAAGTACATGTTATAACATTCCCAACTTGGCGACTTTCGTGAAACTTATCTTCTTAAATTTGTTTAGCTTCTAAGCCTTCCAACCCTCTTGGTACTTGTTATCCCTGATCTTACATATTTGTTACCTCCAAGGTAACATTATTAACTTACTTTATGTACTTTAACATTGTTTTTATTGTTTTTGTATTTTTGCGCTTATATTGAGTGGCTTACGACGTACTCTCACGTACGAAAATATGGGGTGTAACATCATTCCCCCCTTTGAATGATGCACTTATCAGTCTCATAACCTATAGCTCTAACGAGTACTTTTATACTGTCTTTGCCATCTAGGTAACTGTTCTATGAATAAATCCAAGGCCAGGGCATCCCCCCTTTAGGCCCTTTTCTTACACCATGACTGGTGGTTAGAATTCTTCCAATCTCGTAATTGTTTCTACCTTCTGTCATGCAGCCTTACGACTTTGTCCATGTATGTGCACCTATGAGACTCTTCTCTAATTTTTCCTCTATCTTTTAGCCAATCACTATGCCTCACTTTGTGAACATATACAGAACTATGACAAGCCATCCCTCTGCAAATCTATATATCACTAGGGCTCATGTTTCATCAGGGAACATCTAAAGTTATTTGTTTGATCCCCCTAGGGACAATACTATGCTTCAATAATCATATTTCATAGCATCCAATGTGGTTCACCTTATGGGGGTATTCTAATCCCGTGCAGTTCATGAAATCTCTTCTCTTTTAATCAATACTTAATCGAAGACCTAAATGTCATCCTATTATCATTTATCACAATTACACCCTTATTCTACTACTAGGGCAGCATTCCATCTCTTCTAAATGCTCCTAGTCTTTAACTCCTATGAGTTCATTCAAGCTATACAGGGTGGAAGATATGCTACTGATGACACCACTATTATTTCTGGATACTGAGTCACAGCGCTTCTAGCCCTCTATCTGAAGTATGGACTATTCACAACCTTCTGCATATGAGTATCTCATGCCTTCTTCACCTTTGCTTTACTTACCTTTAAATATTGCATCACATCTTCTATCTCTTTCATAACCTCCCTTCCACATAGGTAGCATTCACATCCACAACTTGAAGTTCTACTATAATACTTGCACCGCTGGTGCATACATAATGCGGTGGGAGCTTCATACTGACTTCTTATGAGGCTGGTACTCTTCTAACTGACTTTATCGTAGAGTCATTAGAGAATATGGCTACTGTACTGTCACTCTTGTACCTCTGATATTAAGAGTGATTGTGCAATGTTCTCAATCACGGTTTCTGTAATTATCTGGGTCTAATAATCAGACTCCTGATTTACTTAGCTATTGTAACTCTCGAGCTTCCTCTTCCCTCATAGCCTTTACGTAGGCTTAAGTTGTCTTCCAATCTGTGGCTCATGGTATTAGCTATTACATTAACCTTTTGTGTATGCCATGTAACATCCGTGTTATTATCTTCTAACAATTCCAGCCTCTGTCTGTGACGTGAACTCAATTCTTTCTTTTAACCTCTACCGAAGTCTCCCATAACTATATGAATGTTAACATATATGTTGTATGGATAATACTCCAAAATTTTATGTTTTGTCATAACTTAACTAACTCGGGTTCATCAATCAAATAAATCCGTTTGTGCCTTCTCAATTGTCTTTAAATACAAGCAATTACTCTTCCTAGTCATTCTGCCACTTGCGGAATGAATACTTGGCTTATCTTAGTGCCCACGAATACTGGAATTCCCTGTAACTCATATGATCTCAAATATCACTTCTTGTTTTTTCTTCCCATTCACTAGTGAGGATAGGTGCCACCTTCTTATGGAGTGCATACAATGTTGTTGTGAGACTATTATTGGAAGATCATTTCTTCTTCAGGTTACTATGTTTAGGTTGAAGCCTTCTTCCTTATTTCCTTTGCTAGTTTTTTGTTGTAGTACTTGGGGAAGACCCTCTGACTCTTGTAAAGATGCGAGCTTAATACATCATATACCCCATGGAATTTTTGATGTTCTTACCCGCCTATATTTATCCTTAGTGATTTACCTCCATGCCATTGTGCTCGTAGGGTTAATTCTGAACTAAAATTTTGATTGTCTCCTAGTATAACTCTCTTTTATTTTCGTAACACTTATACGGTACCTTTAACTATACCAACTCCTATCTTAATGTTTTTCAAGGATTACTATGTCATCATATCTACGAGATTGAATTCCCTATGTTGGATTTCACTATGTTAACCTTGCAGGATCTGTTGATTTGGCCGTATCCTGTTGTCTATCCATAACTAGCCTCTTCCTAAATCAACTACCAACTACTCGTTGGTCCATTCTCATATCTATATTCCACATAATGTTTCTTGGATTGTTTCTATTGTCTTAACTTACTACTCGCACTGGCTACTTATATATCAAGTGTTTATTCACACATTAAAACTACTGTGTGGGAACCCTTACTGCCTCTCCCTGGCATCGTGCTTGCATAATGTTCTGGACTCGTAACATATCTGTAGGATCTGAATTAATACTATCTCATTCCTTTTTCCTTTTTACCGTATTATTCTTTTACTATTCCATAGCTACCTAAACTACATAACTCCGGCTTAATACCATATCACATCATCTCCCACCCTTGAGGGGAGTACTAACATTTAATGCTATGAAGATTAAACTGTAATAATATATTTCCACTTTATCTTCGGCGTCTTTTCATGTCTTCATTGACTCGTGCTTTCCTTATGGTAACCCTTCTGTACTAGGGATAATTGAATTTCTTATGCACAAGGGTGACACCTAGTGTAACCGGCGCACTTAGTCCCTTAAGCTTATCTCTGCTCACAGTGCTTGCTTTAGGGAAGCGTCTTCCTGAATGACCTTTAAAGTTTATTCTTCTGTTATCTATTCTATTATTTCCAAAATATGATCTCTGAAGTTTTCACGTTGTCGACTATTATCAAATCCTCCGGTCCCTAATTCATGTCGTGTTTTATCTTTTTTACTAGCCCATACTAATTTCTATTACTCCGGAGGTCTAACTTAACCTTCTAGTAATCATGTTGAAGTCACCGACTGATTTCTCGAAATAATAATATGACCTTATTTCATATACTTTTTTATAGTCTCAAAGCCTTTCTCCTCGTCTTTTCTTTCTCTTGACTATAGACTCTATCATCCTTTCATATTTTGATTTATCACTCATTTATCACGTCTTACTCATAATGCTTCATTTACTCTCTTCTTATTCTCCTGCTAATATTTCTATCTATCCCTTTATTCTGAAAACGTACACAAAATATTGTTTCACTTTTATATCCCCTTGCTCCATCCCACTGGCTCTTCGGGTCACCCAATATTCTCTCTTAACTAGGGGCGGGAGTTATACTAAGGTAAATATTTATCTCTTTTAGGATTACACTACATATCTTTTGAAATTCCTGAAAATTGTATTATTCATATATGACTGTACTATTCTAGAGTGCCCTAACTGGGTGTCTCACAAGGAGAACTATTACCATTCTGGCAATATCCTTTGGAAATATCAACTAACGCTAGTATTCCATCCACCAGTTTTTTGGTTACTCTAACCCCAGTTAGATCCTGATATCCGATCCTTCTCTTACACTATATCTGTTAGCTCCCATAAGCATAACTATGACCGGTGTAGCCAATTGTAAATACCTCTGTTACTATTGAAGGTAAGTCAGAACGCTTATATTTCTCTGCCTGAATTGTAAATACTGATAATCTTCACTAATTTGGTACCTCGTACCCTCCTTTACATTGCTTTTGTTACATGTTGAAACTTATTTTTTCACCTTCTGATACTCCCATGGCTTTCTATTCACGGGGTGTGTTTGATATTCCTATCTTAGGGTCTTAAGCTAGCAATTTGCACATCTAGTATGTACGATCTGATAGGGCCTCAAACAGGGCCACATCATCAAGAACTCTCTCTCTATTAGTGCCCTCACCTATTGTTGTATTAGCCCTCTGGCTAGCTGTAATATTGTTAATTGCAAACATCACTGTATCATTAGCGAACATAAGTCCTGACTCAAACTCTTATGACTCAGCTCTATAGCACGATTTGGATTAGGAAGAAGGGTAACAAACTCCTAAATTCCTTGTAGCTTCGTGTTTATATAGTGTGGGGCACAACACATCTATAAACCAGGCTCTACTAGACATGGCTTGTTGACTCCTTAGGATAAAACTGCTCTGATACCGAGTTTGTCATGCCCCAAACGTGAAGAGGCGTGGGCAGCACCCGATGCCATACTCGGCTCGAGCGTACCACTCTGTACTATGAATTCTTGAGGGGTAACCCTCAACTTAGGCCGATGAAGCCATATTCTGAATAATTTGGAAATAATGTGTCTCTCATCTGAGGAGTAAACATACCCAAATGCTCATATACATAACTATGCGGGCCGATGAGGCCACCATGAAGGTCTACAACTAGCAATACCAAACGGAACATGCACACGGGGCTAGCAAGGCCACAATACTAACATATAAATTATACAGTACTCGTTCACAAGCTTCTAGAGATAACTGAACTATATTATGGCCGGGACAGGGCCTCGACTTACCTATCAACCATCTATATATAAAATGGACTCCAAGGTCTACACCTGGTAACCCTGAGGGAGTGGGGCTTACCAACCAAGCTGATGTTTAACTTTGGCTAATAGGAAGGTCTATCTAGCTGTCTATCAGGACCTGCAGGCATGAAACGCAACGTCCCCGACAAAAGGGATGTCAGTACTAAATAATGTACCGAGTATGTAATGCAACAAAATAACTGAAAGCTGGAACTGAACTTATTAATAGAATCACTGAAAGTAACTGGGAGTCAAACATGATCTGAAGATATGCTTACATGCTGATACTGACTAAACTCTCTCAATATTGTAAGTAAAATAGATGTTCGGCCTCATAAGGCGTGGTAAGAGTAACTGCTCTGCCGTAGTAGGCTTGCTCATAGGTGCTCGGCCATACTAGGCTCTGTATCTCGGCCATTCTGGGCTGGCTCATAGGCGCTCGGACATAGTAGGCTTGGTATATAACTTACCATCTAATCAAACGTTACCCAACAGGGGCCTACAATACGATTATAACTCGATGGTGGTGAAAATACTATAATATTTCCTAATAGGGGCTTGCCCACCGATTATAGTTCGATGATGGTCAAAATACAGTAATGTTGTATGTATATATATAGACCCTCTACTCTCTTGAATTGAAGAAGACAATACTTAAATAAATATAAAGTCCCGATAAGAGAGAATACGATAACTTATGAGACTAGGATAATGTACATATATTCAGGAATACGAACTCTCTTTATGTCTCGTTATCAAACGCATATAGTTACGAGATCATGCAAAAAATGAAGGAAAGGTTTATCCATAACATCCCTTAACTCCGTTGAGTCCTTAATACCTTCCAAGCAATTCTTCAACCAACTCCACTCAATCTACCATAGCATAAAGAGGTTCAAAGTAAGTGTTGAGTAAAGGCTAAGTTCGCAACTTAAACTAGTAGCTTGTTTAGGTAAATTTTGGCAACATCACCACTTTAAAAAGAGCCTCCTCCAATAACATATACCGATAACAACAACTAGAGAAATAAAATAAGAAAAACATCAACAATAGGGTACAAAATATTTCATTAGCAAGTCATCAACATATCATGACAAGCGGTAACCTCAGATTGAATCCCTTTAGCACTCTTCAACCCCATTATTATTCATTCTTGAACTTAGTAATTTATCCGGTATAATAAACAATACATTTTAAAGGATTTCCAACCTTGTACTCAATTTTAAAGTTACCCGAAATAGCCCAACCCAAGATGATATCATTGTCGACAACTTCAAAGTGCTTTATAGCCATTTCCTTTACTAGTTCCAATTTCCTGAACAAGATTGACATATAAAACAAGATAATCATACTAACAATATCATTGCCAAATTATTTTCCATAAATTCCAGCCACTTAAAGTTAATAAGAGCAACTTTTAAATCAATACATCAAGAACAACAACATCTCAAGCTAATCCAAGTATTATCTTGTAGTTTATCATTCCTAACAACTTAACCAACATACAATTAAGCTTAAGCACAATAAGTAGGCTTTTATACTCACCGTAGAAAGTAGAAACAACTTGAAATTTCAGCCAAACACAGCCCACAATTATCCTCAATGACAACACAACCTCAAAGAGGTGTTATTCTTCACTAAAACTAATGTTTGATGTTGAAATATGGTGTAATCACTTAGGAATCACTTAAAACCCTTATGGTATCTATTTAGGAGTGTTAGGAGGAGTGTAGGGGCGAGTCTGGGTCGAAAAATGAGAAATAAAGGTCGTCCAAATCGTTTTAAAGTTAAGTAGGCCGACCACCACCTAAGTGGGTCCTATTGGGAGCTACTTACGCAGTATCGTGAAAACGCGAATATATCTCTACTATGATGTCGTATCGACAAAATATTTAATGATTTAGAAACTAGACTCGTAGATCTTCAATTTAGTAGGTGGATTATCTCTTAATTCCAAGTACAATGGGAGAAAAGCTCAGCTACATTTGACCTAGTGTTCAACCAATTTATGAATATAACTTGTGATGACCTTTGCCAACTTTTCTTCAACAACATGCTTGACGTCAAAACATAACACCCGGCTTTGATATGACTAAAATAACATCATTGTCATGTTAAGCCCCATAGTATCACCCAAAAGTACATATTATAACATTCCCAACTTGACGACTTTCGACGAAACGTATCTTCTTCAATTTGTATAGCTTCTAAGACTTCCAACCCTCTTGGTACTTGTTATCCATGATCTTAAAAATTTGTAACCTCCAAGGTAACATTATTAACTTACTTTATGTACTTTCATATATGATCTCATATTTGGGTGTACATTAATTGGCTTATGACATACTCTCACGTACAAAAACATGGGGTGTAACAAAACGGGTCTAAAATACTCAAAACAACCGGCCGAGTCATCAGATTCTCCCCCTCTTAAACAAATGTTCATTCTCGAACGGGTCTAGAATCATACCTAGAGTATCCAAAAGGTGAAGATATCTTCTCCGTGTCTCTTGCTCGGTCTCCCAAGTAACCTCCTCGAATTGCTAACCTCTCCAGTGAAACTTCACTGATGCTATGTTCTTCGACCTCAACGTTCGAACCTACCAATCGAAAATTGCCACCGACTCTACATCATAGGTCAGATCCCCATCTAACTGCATTGTGCTGAAGTCCAAAACATGCGACAAATCCCAATAATACTTTTGGAGAAAAAAAACATGAAACACTAGGTGAACTCGCGATAGACTAGGTGGGAATGCAAGTCTGTAGGCCACCTATCCAACTCTCTCAAGAACCACAAAAAGTCCAATATACCTAGGGATATTGGAAGAATACTCTAAGAAAGTTAGTTTATTGTAGTACGAAAGTTTTCTGAGTTATAACAGCTAAAGTTGGTTATAGTACAAAAGTTTTCTGAGTTGTGTAGCTTGGCAAGCCGTCCCTTATGGGTTGTGAAGCCAGCCTCTTTGTAGGAAATTTTTGCGACTATAAGCAAATTAACTATTAGTGTAGCTTGGCAATAGTCAGTCCTTATTGTAGGGAAACCTTCGTATTTATGATACAGTTTGCTTTCTTGGAGTTTCTTGCTCTGTTCACTACCAGTTTTCTCTCCCTCGTGTTCTTTCTTTCGAATGGATGGAAAGGCCGGTCCATGTATGAAAATAGAGTAAGAATACTCTAAGAAGTTAGCTTATTGTAGTACGAAACTTTTCTGAGTTATAACAGCTAAAGTTGGTTATAGTACAAAAGTTTTCTGAGTTGTGTAGCTTTGCAAGCCGTCCCTTATGGGTTATGAAGCCAGCCCCTTTGTAGGAAAACCTGTGCGACTATTAGCAAATTAACTGTTAGTGTAGTTTGGCAATAGCCAGCCCTTATTGTAGGGAAACTTTCGTATTTATGATACAGTTTGCTTTCTTGGAGTCTCTTGCTCTGTTCACTACCAGTTTTCTGGTCGTGGGCTAAACTCTTAGTAGAACCTTATCAGCCACAATATATGCAACATTATGAGCCTTCCTATCAGCATAACTCTTATGCCTGGACTGCGCTGTATGGAGCCGCTCTTAATTCAGCTTCACCTTCTCCAAAGCATCACAGACCCAATTAGTGCTGAACAACCTAGAATCTCCAGGCTCAAACCAACCAACTGGAGAAACGACATCGCCTCCCATATAAGGCCTCATAAGGAGCCATTTGGATACTCGACTGAAAGCTGTTATTTTAGGCTAACTCTACTAACGGAAGAAACTGGTCCCATGACCCTCCGAAACTAATAATACAGGCATGTAACATGTACTCCAAAATATGAAGAGTGCGCTCGGACTGCCCGACCTGTGTGCCCAAATCTCGTTGCAACATGCTCCAAATATGCAATGTGAATTGAGTGCCTCAATTCTAGATTATAGAAACAGGCACACCATGAAGGCGAACAATCTCACGAATGTAAATCCAAGCCAACTCCCCTAAGGAGTAGGTAGTCATGACTGGAATACAGTATGCAAACTTGGTCAGTCTGTCCACAATGACCCACACTGCATTGAATCTCCCCAAGGTCCGTAGAGCCAACTATAAAATCCATAGTGATGCGCTCCCACTTCCACTCCCTCCGGAATATCAAGCCCCTGAAACAAACCACTGGGTCTCTGATGCTCATACTTCACCTGCCGATAGTTCAAACACCTAGCAACATACTCCACAATATCTTTCATCATCCTCTGCCACAAATAGTGCTGCCTCAAGTCCCGGTACATCTTCGCGACACCTAGATGATTTGAATACCGTGAACTATAGGCCACCTCAAGTATGAACTCCCGCAACCCATTCATATTTGGAACGCAGATCTGACCCTTTAGCCTCAATACTCCATTATCTTCAATAGTTACCTCCTTGGCATCATTGTGCTGTACCTTTTCCTTAAGGACACGCAAGTGGGGATCATCATACTGACACGCCTTGATGTGCTCGAACAAAGAATACCGTGAACCCACGCAAGCAAGAACCTAGCTAGGCTCCGAAATATCGAACCTCGCGAACTGATTGGCCAAAATCTGAACATCCAATGCTAACAGCCTCTCCCCCATTGAAATATAAGCAAGTCTCCCCATACTCTCATCCTTCCAACTCAAAGCATCGGCCACCACATTTTTCTTTCTCGGATGATAAAGAATGGTGATATCATAGTCATTTAACAACTCAAGCCACCTCCACTGCCTCAAGTTTAGATCTTTCTGCTTGAACAACTATTGGAGACACCTGTGATATGTGAACACCACACATGACAACACTATAAAGATATTGCCTCCAAATCTTCAGCGCGTTAACAATGGCTGCCAACTCCAAAGCATGTACAATGTAGTTCTACTTATGGGGTTTCAACACATCCGAAGCATAAGCAATAAGTACCCTCATGCTTCAACACACACGCAATGTCATTCTTGAACAATAGACTCTGTAGGAACCCGATCTCGAAGGTAAAGCTAGAATTGGAGTTGCAGTAAAGGAAGTCTTGAGCATCTGAAAGCTCTCCTCACACTCATCAGACCACCTGAATGGGGAACGCTTCTGCATCAATCTAGATAATGGGGCTACTATATATTAAAACCCCTCAACAAAACGGTGATAATACCCACCTAAACCAAGGAAACTCTGAATCTCAGTAGCAGAAGATGGTCTGGGCCAAATTTTGAATTAACTCAATCTGCTTCGGATCTACCTTAATCCCCATAGTAGACACCACGTGGCCTAAGAACGATACCAAGTCTAACCAAAACTTGCACTTGGAGAATTTAGCAGATAGCTTCTTCTCCATCTAAGTCTGGAGTACAATCCTAAAATGCTGCTCATGATCCTCCCGACTGCACGAATACAACAATATATTACGGTATTATAAGCAACTACCTCTGGTCTGGCTGGAAATGCGTAGAAATGGGCTTGACCACCACCTGGTGGACCTCCCCCTCTAGGGCGACCTCGAATTGCCTGATTCCCATCCCTAGCTGGCTGTGCGGGTGGTGCAGCAGCTGGTTCTGAAATCATAAGCTGTAAGTTCTACCGTGGAAACCTTTTAAGAAGTCTAGGGTACTCGCTCTTGAGATAACTCAAGTCCCCGCACTCATAACAACCCCTCCCATGAAGCTGTCGACCCTGATAACCCAAAGAACTACCTGTGGAAACCTGAGCGGATGAAGCACGGTAAGGACTATACGCCGACAGTGCACTGAATGATGACTGAACTTGGCGAACATTGTATGAATTGTGGCTAACTGTAGAACTACGAGGAACATGATGAGCTGCCTGAGTGTCCCTAAAAGGATGATCTCTTCTCTAAACATCTAGCAATCTCGACCAACTGCGAACCTGCTCTAAACATCTAGCAATATCGACCACCTGGTCAAACCTATCATCTACCTCGGCCTCTCGAGCCAAACTGTAATGTAGACCATAGTTGAGGACATCAATGAACCTCCAAATATTCTCACTCTCAGTGGGAACCAACCATATAGCATGACGTGCTAAATCTACAAATCGCATCTTGTACTGGGTCACAGTCATATATCCCTAGCGTAGCTACTCAAACTCCCTACATAACTCCTCTCTGCGAGTCTGTGGTACAAATTTCTTTAAGAAGAGAACTGAGAACTCATGCCATGTAAGTGGAGCTAAGCGAGCTAGCCTACCTGACACATAAGTCTGCCACCATCTGTAGGCTGCCCCCGTTAGTTGAAAAGTATTTAAAGCAACTCTATTGATGTCCGCAATACCTGTTGTGCGAAGGATCTGATGACACCAATCCAAGAAATCCTGAGCTTCCTCTGACTCTCTCCACTGAACTCGGGCGGATTAAGCTTCCTAAACCGCTATAACCACTTATGCTCCTCATCAGTCATAGGTGGACCAACCCCGGCCTGAGCAGCAACAACTGGCTGAACTGGTAACACTCCTGTTGCCTGATAAACCTAGGCTAGCTGCTCTGGGGTACAGGCGGCGGGAGTCTGGACACCTCCCCTAGCTTGTGAGGTAACTAGTGTAACTAGTATCATAACCCCCCCGAGCCAAGCTCATGCACACACTCAAGATCTGAGCCAAGGCCTCCTGAAGACCAGGTATAACAATAGGTATTGTCGGTGTCTAAGGTGGTCCCACCGGCTCAATAGTATCTGGAACCTGTTCCTCCACTAGAGTGCCTAGTGGCTCCACTGGTGCAGCCCTTGCTGTATAGCAAGCCCCACCTTGGCCCCGACCTCTCGCGGCTCTGCTTGGTGGTACTAGTGCTTTCTCGGATGATCCGGCTGCACGTGTTCTCACAATCTGCGAGATAATAGAAGAGTAAAGGTTTAGACTTCAGCAATAACAAATCCCCACGACAAGAATGCAAGAAAGTGAAGTTTCCTAAAGATTCGGTAGCCTCTCGAAGATAAGTATAGACGTCTATGCACCGATCTATAATACATTACTAAACTTCCTCATGACTTGTAGAACCTATGAACCTAGTTGGGCGTGATGGCACCTAATGCACTTGCTAGGCAAGTCGAACATATCATGGACGAATCATAATAATAGAATTTAACAGAATAATACATGTCTAAACCTTCAAATATAACATAATAATGACAATACATGTTAAATTCCCTTGAACTGGTAAATACAGAATTATGAGCTCTAAAATGGAAATACAATTTCGAAAAACTAAATAACAATATTGTTTGTCAGAAAGAAAACAATACAAAATGGAAAGAGACGCCAAGATTGCGGTCGAGATGCAGCTCTACCTCATATAAGAAGGTGACCCTAGGGGGATGGATCCATATCCACACGCTATAAGGTGTAGTCATGTGCAATAATCATAATCCGCCCGACGTTGTCACATGCTAAATATCATAATCCACACGGCGGGGTCACATGCGCAATATCACGGATCCACCCGGCATGGTGACACGCACAATATCACAATCTTCCTGGCGTGGCAACATGAACATTATCAAAATCTACCCAGCATGGTCACAAGCACAATATCAAATTCTGCCCGGCATGGTCACGGGCTACCAGTTCAAACCATATCATACAGAAAGAAAATATATAAGAATTCTTGTGTATGATCAATGAATATCAAATTTCATACTTCTGGACTGGTATATGTGACATGCTAAGGTTTATGCATGTGCAAGTATGATATCATAGCTCAACTCAGGTAAAAATAACAAAAAATAGCAACTATCAAGTTCAATCAGGAGATTAACCTCTATGTAACCTCAAACATAGCTCAACTTGCTCACAGTAGGGGTACAAATAAGAGAAGCATCACAATATAAGGCTTAGCAATAAAATCAAGGCGTATCATAGCCTTAGCATTACCCGGAGCATGGATAATACTCCAATACACGCATACGAACTTAGATCCACACATGTGCGCCACCCATAACACATAGCTATCACTAATAACTCAGGCAACTAGTGCCTCAACCAAGTTTAGGTAAGCAACTTACCTCAAGGAAGCCAAATCAATCCTCTAACAAGCCCTTCCCCCCATGAATCAACCTCCTCACAGCTCGAATCTAGCCAAGATAAACGAATATCATCAACAAAAGCCATAGGAAACGATTCCAAATGATAAAGCTAATATCTTTAACCAAAATAAAAAATTCAACCGAAAAGGTTAACCCTGGGCTCGCACCCCGAAACCCGACAAAACTCACAAATTCCGAACATCCATTCCAATACGAGTCCAAATATGTGTGTTTCATCCAATTCCAATCCCAAATCGACCTTCCAATTAGCAAATATCACTCTCCAATATCATAGTCCAGAAATACCCAAATCCCACGTTAAAGCCTTATACATTAGGTGTAATAATCATTGGGTAATCAATACCTATCATCAGAATTGAATAAACTTCAGTTATCTCTTCAATTCCAACAAAAAGTCTCCCAAACATTGCCCTTAGTCGAGCTCCACAACTCCAAAAAAGAGGAAATAACAAAACTCTTCGAATATATGACTACCTAGAAAAACCGCACTAGCGGTCCACTTAGTCGCACCTACGACGCCGCATCTGCAAAAACTCCACCGTAGATGCGGAACTCACTAAACCCTGACCATGCGCTTCTGCGGACCCTAGCCGATTCTGCCGAATCTCCCGCGTATCTGCGCCCAATGGTCCGCATCTATGGACTTCCTCTGCCAGCCTCTCTCTTTGCACCTGCGATCAAATAGCCGCACCTTTGGCTCCTCATTTGCAGCCAATCCCTCCGCAGATGCGAAAACAACAGAAACCTGAACCTTTAGCAGTTTCCTCTAAGTCTACAAATGGTCTGAACACTATCCGAAACACACCCGAAGCCCTCGGGACCCCGTTCAAACAAACCATCAAATCCCAAATCTTAACGCGGATATACTCGAGGCCTCAAATCACATATATAACATCAAAACCATGAATCACACCCCAATTAAAGCCTAATGTACTAATAAACTTTTAACTTCCAAAACTCATGCCGAACCACATCAAATAAACTCCAGATGATATCAAATTTTGTACGCAAGTCACAAATGACACAAGGAACCTTTTCCTTTTCACAGAACCAAAATATGAACCTGATATCAACAAAGTCAACTCTCAGTCAAACCTATCAACCTTCCAAACCTTCAACTCTTCAACTTTTGCAGAAAAGTACCAAACCAACCTACGAATTTCAAAATCCATAATCGAACATACGCCTAAGTTAAAAATGACCATACAAAATCATTAGAACCATCAAAACTCCATTCTGGAGTCGTCTATACAAAAGTGAAACTTCGATCAGCTCTTATAGCTTAAGTTTCTAACCTTGGGACTAAGTGTCCCAATTCACTCCAAAACCTCCCCAAAACCAAACTAACCATCCCGACAAGTCACGTAACCACAAATACACATATGTAAATCATAAAATGGGGGAAATGGGTCTCAAATACGCAAAACGACCGGCTGAGTTGTCACACCCTTACACATAAATCACGTAGCAAATAGACCCAATTATATCCTAATTTCCACAAGTCAAGGTTAACCACGATACTGACCTCTTTTCGGAATAAATCAACAATCCAAAACCATTTTCCCTTTAGGACAAGCCTCCAAACAACTCAAATCTAGTCAAATAATGTTCAAACAAGTCAAAAAACCTTAAGGAACCCTCCTAATAGTAAAAAGATTCGATCTTTAATATATTTTAAAAAGTCAACATAAAGTTAACCCTGGACCACTTAGTGAAAATCGAAAATCAAGATCAAATTCTGATGATCTATTCATCTCCGAGTCCAAGTATGTGATTAGTTTTGAGATCCGGCCTCAAATCATGATCTAAGTCTATAAAATTCAAAATATTAAGTTACTACCCAAAAACCCTATTCTACCCTATGAAATGCTAGATTTAGGGATGAAAATCTATGATGAATCATAAAAATTATTCAAAAATAAGTTAAAGTTACTAACATATGTTGATGGGATGAACATCTCTTAAAACATTGCCTCGACACTAAGTCTAGATCTCAAAAATGGAAGAAAATGAAATATACAAAACCCTTTCCTTTTACATAGCTGCAAATGTCGCATTTGCAAACTATTGCTCGCAAATACGTACATCGCAAATGCGACAAGTGTCGGTGCAAATATCGCATTTGCGGCCAGGCATTCACAAATGTGAGCATCGCAATTGCGGCACAGTCAATGAAAATGCAAACCTCCCCTAAGCTGAGTTCTTTCGCAAATGCGAAGTAGCATTCGGAAATGCAGACCTCGCATTTGCGGATAGTGCATCATAATTGTAAACCTACGTTATCTCTCCCCAATCTCGCAAATACGAGCTAGCATTTACAAATACGAGCCTCACATTTGCAATCCTTGCTATCACAATTGCGATGACAACAACACTACCAATCTAAACACTTGCAAAATAGCCCAAAGCCAATCCAAATATCACTCGAGCCCTTCGGTCCCCAGTCCAAACATAAGTATGATAACCTCATACGAACTTGTTCGCATGCTCAAAACATGAAAATAACATATACAATCAAGAATCAAGCATCAAAATGTAAAACTTCACATGTTCATAACTCGAATTTCTAACGTTATCTATAAGCGCCAAAATAACCTCAGGTCATCCGGGACCCCAACCAAACGTACGTACAAGTCCAAAATCATCATACTAACCTACTGGAATCGTTAAAATATCGATATGAAGTCGTTTACCAAGAATATTAACCGTGGTCAACTCCTATAACATAAAAGCCCTTAAATCAAAATTGCATTATAAAAGCACATTTAAACTTTTCGGAAATCGAAACAAATCATGCATAGCCTAAAATAACAAAACAAAAAGCTAGAACTCAAAATGACCTTTTAGATCATTACATTCTCCCTCTTAACAAGCAACGTTAATCCTCGAACAGTCATAGAAAAATACCTGAATTGATAAAGAGATGCAGATATATACTCATCATATCAGACTCGGACTCCCAAGTAGCCTCCTTAGTCGGCTGACCTTTCTATAGCAATTTTATGAAAGGAATTTCCTCAATCTTTATGATTGATGTCCAGAACATGAGACTTATCTTTATCATACTTCCGAAGCATAGAAGCATGAAATACCATATGTATCCCTTCCAGGCCGGGAGGCAATGCAAGCCTATAAGCAACCTCTCCAAATCTTTATAAAAACTCAAAATGGACCAATAAACCTCAGGCTCAACTTTCCTTTCTTGACAAATCTCATCACTACCTTTATCGCCCAAACTTTCAAAAGTACCTTCTCGCCCTCCATAAAAGCCACATCACAGACATTCTTGTATAGATAACTCTTCTTCCTGCTTTGCCCTATCAGAAGATGATCCTGAATCAACCTTACTTTATTTAAGGCATCGCGGACCAAATCCGAACCTAACATCCTAGCCTCGCTAGGGTCAAACCAACCAATGGGAGAATGGCACCACCTGCAATATAAAGCCTCATACAGTGCAATCTGAATGTCGGACTGATATCTATTGTTGTAGGCAAACTCTTCCAATGATAGAAACTTGTACTACTGACATCCAAAATCAATAATACAGGCTCTCAACATATCCTCAAGGATCTGGATAGTCCGCTTGGACTTTCCATCTGTTTGTGGGTGAAATCCCGTACTGAACTCCACCTGTGTGCCTAACTCTTACTGCACTGCTCTTCAAAAGTGTGATATAAACTGAGTGTCTCTGTCTAAAATGAACGAAATGGGCACACCGTACAAGCAAACAATCTCTATGATGAATAAGAAGTAATCACTAGAATGAAATGTGCGGACTTGGTCAACTTATCCACAATGACCCCAAATAGCATCATACTTCCTCAAAGTCTGTGGCAATCCTACTACAAATTCCATAGTGATGCGCTTCCACTTCGACTCCAGCATAACAAATATATGCATTAGACTATCTAGTTTCTGATGTTCATACTTCACTTGCGGGCAATTCAAACACCGTGAAATATACCCAACAATGTCTTTCTTCATCTTTCTCCACTAGTAATGCTATTTAGATCATGGTACTTCTTCGTGACACCTAAACAAATGAAATACCTCGAACTTTAAGCCTCCTCAAAAATCGACTCCATCATGCCATCAACAATTAGAACATAATTTTAGCCCTGAAGACGACTAACACCATCATCCCTAATAACTACATTTTTTGCGCCACCTTACTATATTGTGTCCTCAACACAAACAAATGAGGATCATCAAACGGGTAGGCCTTTATGCACTCCAACAAGGACGATTGAGCCACCATGCAATCAAGAACTCTACTAGGCTCAGAAATATCCCATCTCACAAATCTGTTAGCCAAGGTCTGAACATCCATAGCCAATGGCCTCTCCTTAACTAGGATATATGCTAAACTACGCATAATCTTTGCCTTTCTATTCAAGGCATCAACTACCATATTAGCCTTCCCCAAATAATACAAGACAATGACATCATAGTCTTTAAACAACTCCAACCACCTCCACTACCTCAAATTCAAATCCTTATGCTTGAACAAATGCTGGAGACTTCGATGATCAGTGTAGACATCATATGACACACCATACAAGTAGTATTTTCAAATCATGAGCACGTGCACAATAGTTGCCAACTTCAAATAATGACCAAGATATTTCTTCTTACGAGTCTTCAACTAATGAGATGCATAGGCAATCAGCTTACCGTACTACATCAACATCGCGCCAAGACTTATGTGCAAAGCATCACAACGCACTGTATGAGGCCCCCAACTTGTGGGCAACACCAATATTGGAGTTGAAGTTAAACCAAGATTGTGCTTTTGATAGCTCTCTTCAAACTCATCCGGCCATATGAAAGGAGCATCCTTCTGAGTCAACTTGGTCAATGGAACTTCAATAAATGAAAATCCCACAACAAAGTAGCGATAGTAACTCGCCAAACCCAAGAAACTCCGAATCTCTTTAGTTGAAGTAGATCTAGGCCAATTCTTAACCGCCTCAATTTTCTTAGGGTAACCTTGATACCCTCACTTGAAACTACATGACCGAAGAATGCAACTTAATCCAACTAGAACTCAAACTTCGAAAATATGGCATAAAGCTAACGATCCCAAAGTCTGAAGTACTACTTTCAAGTGATGCTCATTCTCCTCTCTACTAAGAGAGTAAACCAGAATATTATCAATAAACACAACTACAAAGGAATCCAAATAAGGCTTGAACACACAGTTCAGCAAATCTATGAAAGTTGATGGTACATTAGTCAATCCAGATGACATCACTATGAACTCATAATGACCATAACAATCCTAAAAGTCGTCTTAGGGACATCAGAAGTCCTAATCTTTACCTAAAGATAGACATATCTCAAATCAATCTTTGAAAACACCTAGGCGTCTTGCAGCTGGTCAAACAAATCATCAATACATGGCAATGAATAATTGTTCTTTATAGTGACCTTTGTTCAAATGCCCATAGTAAATAGACATTCTCATAGAACCATCCTTCTTCTTCACAAAATATACCCGTGCACCGCAAGGAGAAACATTTGGTCTAATTAATCCCTTAACATGAAAACCTACAACTACTCCTTAAATTCCTTCAATTCATCTGGAGCCACATAACATGGTGGGATAGAAATGGGCTATGTGGTCGAGACCAAATCAATGCAAAAGTCGATTTTTCGAGCAGGTGGTATGCCATATAAATCACTACGAAATACCTCTAGAAACTCCCTCACAATACTGAATCCACAGGGAACCTCCCTACTAAAATCTCGAATGTAAGCCAAATAGGCCAAACATCCCTCTCAACCATGCACCGATCCCTCAAAAAATGAAACTACCCTACTCGTAAAATGGCCAAGAGTACCTCTTGCTTATAATCTAGGCAACATTTGCATAGCTAAAAACATAGCCTTTGTGTGATAGTCTAGGTGAGCGTGATATGGAGAAAACCAATCCATACAAAGAATAACCTTAAAATCTACCATATGCAACGACTAGAGATCAACTAAATTAAGAAAACCATTAATAGTAACAACACAAGACCGGTGCATTCAATCAACTACTATAGAATCCCCAGCAGGTATAGACATAGAAACAGGAAGAGAATCGCAAGGCATACTCGAGTGTGATGCAAAATATGGAGAACGATATAAATAAGTAGAACCTGAATCAAACAACACTGAAGCATCTCTATGATAGACTGAGATAATACTTGATGTAACTACATCAAACAACTTTGCCTCAATCCTACTAGGAAATGTATAACATCGGGCATGGACTCCACCAATCTATCCTCCACTCTAGCATGACCTCTAACTGGCTGGCCTCCACCTCTATCTGGCTAGCCCCCACCTCTAGTTGGCTAGGTGGTTGGTGTAGTAACTAGTCGTAAAACAAATAGCCTAGCTGCTTTGTTGTGCTCTACCTTGCAATCTTGGGAAATACCTCCTATAATGACCTATATCCCAACACTGGAAGTAAACCTTCACCCGACGTAGCTGCTGGTTCTGAGATGGCCCCTGACGACCCAAATTACCACTATAGAAACTCTATAATGGAGGTGCTCTAACGGGATTTACAGGCGTATTAAAAGATAGCTTCTCAGAACAAGGACTATAAGCACCATGGCCACCTTGAGTACCCTAGAAACCTGTAGTGCAGACTAGTTCGGCCTAATAGAATGACCTCTACCAAAAGAACCTCTACCTCTAGATGAGGCACCACTGAAATCACCAAAATGATAAGGCCTCTTAATCATCCCCTCTCTCCCCTAGCCAAGAATGCGCTCAATCCTTCTAGAAATATCTACTAACTTAGTGAATGAAGTCTCAGTCTCAACCTTTCTAGCCATCTAAAGTCTAATGCCAAAAGCAAGCCCCTCTATGAACCTCTACACCTTCTCCTTCTCAGTAGGGATCAGGTGGTTGCATAACGAGACAATTCAACAAACCTCTTATTATACTGGGTGACTGTCATACCACCCTGATGAAGACGCTCAAACTGGATATGCAGATCATCTCTCTAAGAGAGTGGGATAAACTTCTCCAAGCAAAGCTTTGAATATTGGGCCCAAGTAAGAGGAGGTGACCCTGCTGGTCTGCCCATCTCATTAGTCAGCCATTACATCTTGGCCAAATTTTGCATCTGAAAAATGGTGAAATCAATTAAATTGAACTCAACTAGTCCCAAATTGTGCAAAATCTCATTCCATTGATCCAGAAACTCATAGGCATCCTCTTAAGGTGCACCACTGAAATGATGAGGAAATAATTTCTGGAACCTATCCATCCTCTTCAGCTCATCAGCTGACTTCGCAAGCCTAACTTTAGGCTACACTGCAATAATAGGCTGAACCACCCCAACTGGTAACACTGCTATGGTCTGATACCCATGTACCATCTTCTATGGAATATGAGTAGTGAGAGTCTAAGCTCTTCCTTCAGCCTGAGAAGTAGCTTGTGCCATAGGAAGCACTCCTTCCTGGACCTATCTTGTGCCATAGGAAGCATTCCTTCATGGACTATATTCTTTATAAGGCCAACTATTTGGACCAAGCATCCTAAAGCGTTAGGGTAGCTATGAACCCCTCTAGGACCCGAGCTGATGCAACCGGCTTAACTTGGACTAGAACCCCACCATCTGGGGCTATTTGAGGCTTAACTGACGTAGTGTTTTATCTCTGAACTTGCCCCAGGCTTTACCCATGGTAGTGGCTTCAACACAGGGCTTTGGCTCCTGCTCCGCTGCAGTTGAAGTGTGTGTGCTCACAATATGTGAGAGAATAGAGAGTAAAGATTCAAAATTTTAGGATAAAACAAAATCGTATGATAGAGGAAGAAAGTAAGGGAAGTGTCCTAAAGCCTTAATGCCTCTCAAACATAAGTATAAACGTCTCCATACTAATCCTCAAGACTCTACCAAGCTTGCTCATAACTCGCGAGACCTATGCAACCTAGGGCTTTGATACCAACTTGTCACGACCCAAAATCCCAACCAAGGGGTCGTGATGACACCTAACACAGATTGCTACACAAGCCAACATTTAACATTTATAAGAGATACAAAACTAACATTAAATAGTATAGTATCATAAAATAAAAGGAAAACACAAGAAATTACATAACTAGTTTAAAATAGCACAAACGCCTCATAACCTCATAGGATTTGGTCTCATTGAGTACATGAGCTACTAAGAGTATGACTATAAGGTCTGAAATAAAATATATTATTGTCTGATACAATAAACAGTAACAAGGATAGGGAAAGTGAGTACAGAGTCTATGCATAGGTGTGCATCACTACCTCGAATCTCCTCAGAAGTCCAAGCTAGTCACTCATGTGCACCTCGCTAGGACCAATTCCAGAATATAAACAAGAAGTGTAGAAATATAGTATGAGTACAACCGATCCAATGTACTTAAATAGTATTGAGCCTAACCTCGATAAGGTAGTGACGAGGCTATGACAAGACATTTACCATATAAACCTATATAGTTAATAAGCAATAAAGATAGCAAGAGCAATAACAATAATAATAACATGATTAAAGGCGGATAATAGTGACAACATTCAATAATGAAGTATAACCACGTTTCATAAATAAAACACCAAAACCTTTATCAGTGGCTCAAATCAATAGGGATAAATTGATATCCGAGAATAACATAGCCAAACTACAATGGAGAACAACATCACAGGTTAAACATCAAAATTCATAACATGTATGTTGTGACACCAACCCGATCAAAACACGAAACTATTATAGCGGCAACCCAATTCCATGGCCAAATTATTTCGGTGAGAAGCCCGAAGACCTATCATATTAATGTAGGGGAAGCGTCCCGACCCCATCATAACAATATTGTGGTAGCAATCCGATCCAACATATCAATTCATATGGAAACACCCAACAAGCAACCAAGTATGGCAAATTTCATAACATAATCAAGTAGGCTTGCTTGATCGGGGTATCTTGGTTGAGCGCCGATCGCACTCCCCGAGGTCGGGGAGTGACAGGTTTGGTTGTTGTTATGCGGGGTATAAGGGTGGCATCTCACCGTTATTGTTATGCGGTGCATAAGGGTGGCATCCCACTGTTGTTGAATGTATGAAGAGATACAGGTAGCTATTGTGTTATTGTCAGGGTAAAGCGATAAGGGTGGCTATTATACGGAGTAATATGGGTAGCTATCGGAGTGATACGAGTGGCTAACGATAATATCAGGACGGAATGATATGGGTGGCTATCAGAAAGATAAGGGTGAAAATGTCAGGGATGATGTGTGATGGCTTGAGGACACTGTGTTGGTGATTTTCGTGTGATGGTGTGCTTTTCCTTGTGTATGTCATACACCTTATGAAATTTGTTGTGTTGCTTTGATGAGCTACCTAATGTCTTTGATATTACTGGTTGACTTGGGTTATAGTAGTTCACTCGCACAAGCATACACCATAGCATACCACTTATACTAGCTCAGGAGTATGAAACTTGACATTTATTGATCATGCTCATGTGTTCCTGTATTATCTTTTTTCATGTTGATATTAAGCATGTGATCACGCCGGGCGGATTGTGATTATGAGCATGTGATCATGCCGGGCAGATTGTGATTGTGAGCATGTGATTATGCCGGGCAGAATGTGATTGTGAGCTCGTTACCACGCCGGGCAGATGGTGAATATGAGCATGTGATCATGCCAAGCGGATTGAGATATTCGCATGTGAGTTGTCCGTTCGGTTGTGATTTGAGATTTGGGCACAAGGTGTCATGGGTATATGATGGTGGCTTGAGACCTGTGACTTATGGCTATGAGATGAGGTATCACTGAGTAATTTCGTTGTAAAGCTTGTGTTAGAATGACTTGATTAATTAGTTGTCCTTTGCGCTCCTTAATTGGTTTCAATGATACTTCACGGTGTTCTTATTGCATTACTGTTTATATCACATGTTGATTTTGTTTTCATTTACTGATATCTGCTTTTCATTATTAGCTTTTTACTTCTATACTGCACATGTTACTTTGTCTAGTGAGTGTCTTGACTTGTACCTCGTCACTACTCCACCGAGGTTAGTCCTGATACTTACTGGGTACCGACCATGGTGTCCTCATACTAGTCTTCTGCATATTTTTATGCAAAGCCAAGTATTGGAGATATTAGACTCGGGCAGAATTAGCTTGTTGATCGCGATGTTTCAAAGTAGAGCTGCTTGGTCGTCACTGTCCCTTGGAGTCCTTTCCTTATATTGTACAATCAGTTGTCATTTGAATAATATTTTTTTTATCCTTGAGATCATTCCATGTATTCAGCTATAGTTCGTGACACTGTATTACCAAATCTTGCGAGGTTGTAATGATTATTGCCGCATAGGCTTATTCCGCTTTTGTTTCGGTATTTATTTTAAACTATGTTTCAAATTATCATTGTTAAAACTGGCTTAATCGTTGTTAGTAATCGACTTACATGTCTTAGATACTAAGTGCCATCACGACATCATACAAAGAGAGTTTGGGTTGGGACAGTAATTTGGGCCCTGTGAGTGTGGTCGGTACATGCACTTTGTACTGCATCGATACATGAATTTTATATTGGGTTATATTAATAAATGGATTGTGTATCGGGATACATGTATCTTGTACTGGTTTGAGCATGCATTCATATTATTGACTCGTTTATAAGTATCCATTCAAATGTTAATTGTTATTTGACATCTTTATAGGCTAGCTGCGAGTTCCGACTCCGTTAATTGAGCATACTATCTTTGATTATTATATCTGAGCAGCGTTATGGTTATTTTTGTACTAGAAAGTCATGCTTAATACCTTTCTATTGTTGTTATCCGTGATCTTTGTTTTTCATGACATTATCTGCTTTTTCAGTTTTTTATCCTATTATTATACCGGTGTGGTAAGTATTCAGAAGCTTCTAGCCTCGCCTCTACTTATTCGAGGTTAGACTTCATACTTAGTGGGTATCAATTGTGGTGTACACATATTATACTTCTGCACATATTTTGTGCAGATCCTCAGGTGAGTCCTTGCAAAGCATCCTGATTGAGCTTGGGTGACTGTACACAGACATAGGATGAGCTACATTTCATGGATCTACTTCGTAGTTCCTGAGTTCCTGTTCCTTTATTATTCATGTCTATTGTATTTTAGACAGCTATCATATATACAAACTTGTTCTCATTTTAGTAGTTTGCTCGTATACTTGTGCCACCTAGTCTTGGGGGGGTCGTACTGTATTGGCCGTGTTTAGGCCGTGTTTTGGTTATACCTGATATTGTTTCTATTTTGAGACTATTCACATCTTTAATTATTACGACCTTAAGGTGGGAATTTAGATCGTGACGAGAACAATGGGTTGGCTCAATCGTTACACCCCAGAAGACGAAAGCTACACCCAATTGCCTTCACACAAACTCAAGAATTTCAAATACGAGTAAATAAAGATGGCGACGAGTGAATTTTTACTTTCCAAGAGAATTGGAAAGAATACATATGAACGGACCATGTTTTTGAATACCAAAAGATCCATGTGGCAATCAAAGATATTAGCTGAGGTTTAAGGATGAAAGATCTATGTGATTGGGTAACCAAGCTCCATAATCTTCCTAAGAATCTTGTTCATCCTAACATTATTATGTTGATTGGTTATTGTGCTGAAAATGATAATAAGAGTGGAAGAACACATCGTTCTCCTTGTCTATGATTTTTTTAGAAAATAGATTAAAGAGGGTTGATCAGATGGTCAACACCCTCCATCTACAATTCTAGGGTCGTGGGTTCGAGTTACCAAAGGAACAATAACTCCGACAAAGGGGGTGCAAAGGGAAATCAAAAGGGAGGGGATTAAAATAAATAAAAAAATTATGATTCTTTGGAAAATAGAAGCTTTCATGATCATTTATTGCATTTCAAGTCTCGCAAGCCAATTACATGGGAAAGAAGAGTTAGAATCAATCATATCATATATTATATACTACGTTATAGGTGTGAAACCCCCAAAAACAAAGATAAATTACTATAATATTCATCCAAGGTTGAATGACAGGTTGCCCCTAATAAAAATTTCTTCTGTAATATGTTTATACGAAATAGTAAATTTACCTTCCATCCCTAAATGACTAATGAATCAATTAAATGGAAGATTGAAATTACTTTCTATCTTTCAATAATTATTGTTGTTTACCCGAAAAATGAATAGAGTTGAATTTATACGTAGTTCCGTGGATATGTGGCGTAACTTAACACAAAATGTAAGGATAAATAAAAATGTAAATATAGATTGCAGAGAATGCGAAATAGATAAGGTTGTTAGGAACAATGAATCTTAGGATTCAACAAATAGAATCAATGTAAGAAATCTGAAAGAACGATTCTTTACTGTAGAAGAATATAGCACATTTATTACAATGTAAGCCCGAGAAAAACTTGTCTTACAGAAATGGTAACCAAGCCCTTTTATAGTTGAGGGATTTGGCTCGACCGTATACAATTGCAAAAGTATAATTGGTCTTATTCATTTTTATTTATTTGCCTTTTCACCAATTAAGAAGTTGTCACGAATTTATCATAGTCTATGTACTAATTAGACTCTCTACATTTTCCAAAGTTTTCTTAATTTTGTTTGTCCTTATTGTTCTGTTTATCTCATTTTAAAATGTCAATAACTGTCAAAATAAATTACTCAATTACGGATAAAATATTTAAGATAATGAAAAATAAAAAGACATCAGTTTCTAGGAGTTGTTTTTTAGAACTCTTACCTTTTTGTAGCAGAAAACAAATATCTACCTTGATTTACTGAGGTATTTCAACCTTTCGGTAAATTATGAAATTCTATATGCGATTACCAGCAAATGATATTCCATTAATTGGGAGTTGTATGGGGTAAAAATAGTTTCTATTAAATGATCGAATGGTAGTACGACATGTGGTTCCAAAGGCAGGAAAAAGATAAATCGAGTAACAACCAGTACCGGAAACAATAACTTCCATTGGTATCGGATGGAACCCGAAAGAAGCACAGTCAACGTAAACAGATCGAATGTTTGCCGTCGGAAATCATTTAATGAAGAATATTTCCTAGCATTAAATGGGCAGCCGTTTCAGATAATATTTGCATTCATAGTATATCGTTGCATATTCATCAATGTCCCCCTTTATTGTCATTTAAGAGGGGCTCGATCTTGTTTCCCTAGGTCTAGCTATAAATAGCAGGCTCAACAATAATTGTAAGGACACACAAAATTCTGGGAAAAACTTATGCTACATTCCATTATCGAGCTAAATAAAATACATTACTTTTTGCTTCATATTGTTCCTAATTTTTGTCCTCAGAGGCATTACTCCCGGAGCCAGGCATGTCATTTCTTTCAATTTTAATCACTAAGTCTTATTTTTAATCTAGTTTATTTGTCATTTTGGATCAGTTGTACTATGTATTGTTTCCGCTCAAATTGCCCAGTTATATCAGGCTTCACGATAGCCGGAGTCATGTTTGCGAGACTAGGCCTTGCGGCCTTAATCACCGATCTCTCATCATTCTCTGCCATTTCGAATGGCTGTGGTTGGACTACAATGCCCAACTCTACAGTTCTTGCTCTTGCTTCCGCCTTCCTCCTTAACTTGTGGAGGAGTCTTTCGGGTTCAAGATCAAAAGGTGAAAGATCGTTCAAACTGTTACTTCTTCTTAGCATTCAATATGAACACCTGTAGAGTCAGAAACAACAAAACAAATTAAATCTCAAACAAAAACAAATAAAAGCTTATTTCGGACAGGTAGCTAATTTCTAAGTCTTCGACAATGTCACCAAAAACTTGTTGGGTCCAAACACACATGCAAGTATACGTTGTAGACCAGTAATAGAGTGATGAGAGAGTATCGTTCCCACCAGGTTTTATGATCAACTACTGCCTAAACTAAACTAGTTACGAGTTATTTGTTCAAGAGATTTTGAGTAAGATGATTCTGGTTTTTACTAACTAAATTACTACGAAGCTAATAAGCAAATAAGAGAATAAGATCGCAAGTAGGGAAAATAAATACTTAGAAAGAATTCAATGAGATGAAAATATGTCGAGGTTAAGGGATTAATGTCTCTCCTATTGGGTTCTTCCGATTGATTCAATCACTTGATTTATCTAACTTGTTAATTGAAATGGTTTATTTTTCTCACAAAGTTCTTTCGACGTTTCGCTCTCCTATTCAATAAAACCTAAGACTATATGTCTATAGAATCATAATTAAAAGGAACGTATGTGTATTTCCTGCAAAAATAACCAAGTAAGGCAACTGGAATATGTCTATCCTAATCGCGAATCTATTCTCCGATGCCCGGATTCAAGAACTTACTCTATCCAATCTTATATGCATTCTATAGTTTCCACTGTCGAGTTCAACTATAAATTCGTAGATAGGACTCTATTGTTAGCTACGCAATAGAATAATAAAGTGCAAGATTGAAAAAATAAATTAATATGATAAAATCAAGCAATATTATCAACCGTCAAACTACAATAGTCAATAACAACCCATAACCCCAGAATAATGAGGTTCTTAGCCACTCATCTTCATCACAATACTCAAAATATTATTTTTAAACATAAAAGATATGAATACTAGATAGATGATGGAAGAATGAGGAATTTCGTGCTCCAACAATGACCAACCCCTCACTATTCACATTTAGGGGGTATTTATAGGTTAGGGTCGGAGTCCCCAAGCCCAAATCCAAGTAGAAAACGTTTAATACACATAGTAGGAAAGGACCAGGCTTCAGAGCTCGCGAGGCCTGGTGTGCAACATGCCTCAGAGCAGGCGTCGCCCACTCTAGCGCCCGGTGGACCTCGCCCAGGACTAGGCGTTGCCCACTCTACCGCCTGGTCCAATTTTTCTACCTTTTGGTGCTCTTTTTGTGTATCTTTGACGTCCGTGTATGCAACCTTAATACATTTTCCTACTTCAACATTCCTACACATAAAACGACACAATTAAGCTCAAATGTCGAACATTTAATCAGTAAAACATTACAATGTAAGGTAAACAATTCACTAAAAATATACATTTATAGTCAAACATCACTTCCCTTTAACGGAGACAATGATATTCATTTGCTCAACCGAGTGCTCAAATGAGAGAGCTTTTAGAACAGACCGACGAAGAGGTCCAAGCACTGTGGGGCGAGATGGATCTGGTTGATAATTCCAACTCCCGTTGTCCTCTCCCCATTGATGTTTATGGTCCAAGAAGATTGGACCCTGAGCGTTTTCTCCATCCAGAAACCAATAATCAGCATTGCTTTTGCCGCAACTGCTTCTCAACTTATAACACCAACAACTTCATGCCTCTCTACACCAGATGCACCTTCATTACTAGTACCTGATGTATCTCCTCCATTAGCCACAAACGCCCGAGAGGAGGATGTTTCTCCTACCCAGTCCCTTGACCATAAGAATTTGGGGCAGAACTACTCACCTCCTTCTCCAGATTCCCGATGGAGGAGGAGCGTCACTCTCTCGATTTTGAAGGGGTGCCATCTACTGTCCAGGCCGGTGGAGCTTGCCAAATACCTGAAGCCAATGGCTTCAGAGAAGGATAGGAAGACGATACACTCCCTTTCAGGGGAGTTCATGTTGAATAATGCCATGCATAATGCGACAGCGGTATCGTACTTGCTTTCTTATTGCTTGTTCTTTACTTATCTATCATAACGGGGTTTCTGACTTTGACATACGTTTTGTAGGATGATTTCCTTGCTTCTGAGGTCCTTAAGAGATTGATCCTTGATAAAGAGGGACTTATGTCCGAATGGGATCAACAGTTTGCCGAAAGGAATCAACTTGTTGCACGCCTCCCGGTGCTCGAAGTAATGGCCACTGAAGCGGCCGAGCTTGAGGCTCGGTTGCAGCAAAGTGAGCAGGATGTGAAAGCCCACAGCCAAGAAGCCACTCAGCTGTATGCACAACTCCAAGATGCTAAGGCTAGGTGGGCTGATCTTCAAGATGTTGTTCTATGTGCTACCGAGCACGAGTCTACCTCTGTTGAAAAAGTAAATAATTTGGAGGCAGCCTTGAGCTCAAAAACTGAGGAGGCTAATGCCGCTGAGGAGTGATTCAAGAAAATCATGGATCAAAACCGGCTTCACTTTTGAACGATCCGTGATCTTGACTCTAACCTCATTGCCATGAGATATGAGAAGGATGGACTTTTGGCCGAGGTTGATCGATTTAAGGAAAAGCTCCAACACCAAGGGGATTCCCTCATCTTTGAAAAGACGTATGCTATGTATCATATAAGGAGAAAACCTTGGAGGAGGGAAAAGCGGGCATCATTGATATTGATGATGAAATCGCCAAGGCCTAAGCAGTGGAGTTAACTGCTTGCGAACATCTCCCGGCTCAGCCTGACGCAACGGACTCTTCGAGTACCGGTTCCGAGTATTCGGTAACTGAGAAGGAACTTGAAGAGAATGAAGATGAAGGCCCGGGTCCCAAACCGGTGATGGATCCGCCCACGTCTCCCGGTGTGGGGGGGAGGGCGGCATAGATGTCATACCCCAACCTCGAGAAACGCGACTGGCGCTCAACCAAGATATCCCGGTTAAGCAAGCATGTTAGATGCCTTCTACCCAACCTCGCCCATTAACAATATAAGAACGACTACAGGTGATAGACATGAGAAGAGTCAAGTGTTCCACAATAGTTTTCACTACTAAAGGATATTCATTTATGTTTTTCAAAATATAACAATTTTACTGATATGATAAAAATATGTTCGCCCAAATACCAACACTTACTAGTTTAACTACCAATATCATATACCACCCACAACCTGTCTACGAAGCCTCTAAGTAAAACATAAGAGTAGTATGGATGTGCCGGTGACAAGCCCCCGGTTATACCTCAAAATGTAACGTACAACATCAAATGACATAAAGCCCGGAACAGAGTAGGGCTCACCAAAATCTGCTGAATAGAGAGTAACTACTAACGAGGGTCAAAACCACCTGCTGACGAATCACGTGCATCTATTGAAGATGCAGCACCCCCGACAAAAAAGACGTTAGTACATATGGAATAGTACTAGTATGTAAAGCTAAATGTCCACTTTCAAAATAGAATAGCATTATAAGAAAGGGAAAACCATAGAAACAGCAAGTCACAATCAACAATATCCAAATGCACATTTAACACATACAAGTTTTCACGATACCAAAAATAAGATATATACTGTTAGTTGGGAGATCATTAGCACCGATATACCACCGTGTTTTTAGCACGGAGTCTGATCACGCCCAATCGTCAAGGCCATATCCCCACGGATAATGTGGTTTTACATGTGATGCGACGAAAGGTATTGCCAAGAGTAGTATCACCATGCGCGCAGCATGGCATCCATTCACCACCCTATCGGCTAGGCCGTCTCCCCATATATGTCGTATGAGTTGACATTAAATTCAGGGATATCAAAAATCTCATCTCAATTAAGGGAAATAATCACAATCCATCACCATCCACCCCTACACCGGCATGTGTAGTTTCGGGTGTGGGCCTTATGACCCACCCTTCCTCGGTTTGCTAATGATACTCCCAAAAACAGTGTTGTTTTTGCACAAAAAGGTAATATAATTACAAATGTATTCACCTCATCGTCTCTCACACTGTATAAACCATCATTAGTATTTTCAACCACTCACTACCACAAAATTTTCTTGGCTCTTTTGGCCATTCACAAGATTTTTTATTCATGGCACGACGGTCGTATTTCATGTTCCACACTTTCTCTTCTTTACTTTCAAGGATCACCATTAAACATCAACATATATAAAATATTTCGGAAATCACAACATTAAATTTTCTTAGCAATGAAGAATTTAAACACAATGAATTCCTTTCCAAGAAATGGAGTAAAATGGTTGGCAATCAAAGAACAAGTTAGAAGCATAAACGAGTAACACATCATTTAATCTTGAAATATGTTTCCCTAAAAGGGCAATACACAATTTCAACTCATGAATATATAAAAGAGCTAAAGACACATTTGAAACATTTACAAGGTGTAACATAATTAAAACAACCACGTTTGGGCACAAGTATAACTCTCATTATTGGCATGGTGGCCACACTTTCCATCTCCAACCCGCTCCTTCCACTTTCAAGCATCCTTATGGATTATCAACAATAAGGCATTTTAATTCAAGACTTTAGAGCATTTCATCAAACACTAGGTGAGTATTATGGTTTCAAGGTCCTCCCATGGTGGATTCTTTCACCCCACTACCCAAAGTCTACCCAATTTAGCTAAACATCTTTCCCCAACCCTTGATAGTAGATGCATGTAAATATAAACAACTACCACACCCAAGAATTGCCTTACTAATTACTATTTTTAGTTAAATTTCTAAATTGAGGGTTAGGGTGTAGAATCTTACCTCTAGGATGAAGACCTAGTGTGTTTTCCTTGTTAGTCTTCCAAGATTTGAGGAACAATTAGTTGAGGAACTCTCTCCCTCTCTAGAGCACTTTCTCACTCTCAAAACGTCATGTTCTTACTTAAGAAATAGTCCATAGAGTCTATATAACGAAATGGGGTCGGGCTATAAAAACCAAAAACATTTAGCTCTGAAATAGAATCTGCGGTCGCATATGTGATAGCATAATGCTTCTACGGTCCGCAAAATGGCCCCCGGAACTGGGCACTCCTGCCCCACTCTACGGCCATAATGCGCCGTAGAACCTCCTTCAGAAAAAATCTTCATACTGGTTCCGCGGTCGAAGTGCAGCCCGCGAAATGGTTTTGCGACCGCATAATTGATTGCATAATACCATCCAAACTTGCCCAATTTCTTGCTTCACTCTGCGGCTATTATGCGGTCCGCAGAGTGATTCTGCGGCCTCATAGTGGGCCACAAAAATATCTTCTTCTACCAAAATGTTTTCTTTACTCCCTAGCGCGTTGTTCGACCCAAAATTTCTGCACCACAGCGAGCAAGCTCGCCGCAAAGAATGTTTACCATCACCAAACATATTATCCTACCTCGCCACCACGGAACCTCGGGTTTTAGGTAAAATTTTACGGGGCCTTATATCATCCTTCCCCACTTTAGAACATTCGTCCTCAAATGAGGAGTAGAGTCCACCCCGAACACCCAACATAATTCATCTCCCCCTTTCACACATCGCAATCCCCCAAATTTGATTAACCCCCAAATTTTCCAAATATTTTGGCATAGTGTCCTCTGTATTCGGGCCTATCCATCTGTGAGAGAATCACCAAAACTACCCTAACAACATATCCATAACTCAACAAAGTATCACAGTATATATTAATAACACTAATCTCAACAATAAGGGCGTTACATTAACAGAAGTGGTATCTTGACATGAATTGTACACATTTATATCATAACACATAGAAAGTACCTCTTGAACAACAACCATTTGGCTCTACAAACGAGTGAGAATATTCCCTTTCCACAACACTCTCTGCCATTGAGGCAACCTCCTCGTCTCACAGACTTAGCCATAGCACTTGACGGAGGCAATCTCAATTTTAGGACTTATCTAACAAGGTTGAAAATTAGGTACCTCTCATAAGCCAATTACCCATTAACTTCATCTTCCATAGCTTTCCCCTGAATGATATACAAACGACTCCCAACTACCCTTTCGGGCGTAGACACATGAAACACGTTGTGCATGGAGAACAACGATGTGAGACACACCATACTCATAGCATGGCCCATTTTATTTTCTTCAAGATTCCATAAGGCCCAAATGTAAATTACACCTATCTTACCTTTATTAACAATTCACATAGTATCCTTATGGAGAAAAGCATGAGAATAACCTGTTCACTTTCTTTAAATCAAAATCTCTACGTCGAACACCCAAACTAAACCTTTGGTGACTTTCAACCATTATTCTACGATGTGCTAGAATGAATATGACCATAGAGTTCCTACCCAATATGTTCGATCATGGTATGGTGCTTTCTTTTTTGACATGTTTTAACCTACAACTCTCGATAGATTTACCACAAATAGGAACAACGAGATTAAAGATAGGTTATATTCCAAGAGACATGAGGGTGACTACCAATAGTTCTTCCATGGTTAATAATTGTGACAGAATCATCGGTTCAACTAACGAGGCGTAGATTTACGAATATAGATTAGCAATGTGGGAACCATGTACATGATCCTATGATGTATAACTAGTGAGTCATTTTAGACATGGGATGTATGGGAGGCATGATCGGGAGGATAAAACATTAGCATCGGTTATTTTGGGAAGATGATAAGTCACAAAGGAGAGTAGAGTGACTGTTCAAACCATATAAGTCACGTGTACATGAGAACGAGACTAGCTCAAGGATGATCTCGACACTATGCTTCCTTACATTAGATTCGATACCATGTGGATAAACATTATGGTAGTGCGTTCATAAGTACAAGTGAGTAGGTGTTATCCATTCGAATCAAAAGGTTCTGTAAGAAATTCATTAGGTATAGTCCCTTGTTGGGAATTTAGGTAAGCAAGTGCGGAAGGATTATCCTAGGATTATAACTCAATTCAAAGAAATCATTATAGAACTCAATTCCTCAAGAGGTTGTAAGTACAATAATTGAGATAAAGAGGCTTCACAACTGATACATCTCGTTCGAAGAGTAGATACATGCAATGTTTTGTGAATCTTGTGTTCGATATAGATGTACATACACAACAAGGAAAAGCATGTGGTGTTTAGAATGATATACTAAGGAGTGACTTACTTGGTGATTTTAGGTTGATCGGGCAGTGCCTTAACTGATGCCCCTCGACTCCACATCCGTAACATACATTGGTACTATAGTGACATACCCCTGAATGACATCTCCTACACTTCACACAACGAGTATGAGGTCCGCTAAACTGACTCGCCCCACTAACCTGATATTCACCCTTTTTGCATACATCATAAGCATCCCACTTATCCTTTCTCCAGGCCTCCAATGTAGGAGTAACAAACCCCGTACCGACTTGCTATGTGGGCCTTTGGAATTTCCCAAACCCGCCACCCCTAACATGATGTTGAGCATACTCACAACACGACGCCAAATGTTCATTTTCGGACATCGGGCCGACTTGGATGGGTGTAACCAACCTAGGGAATTTGATCTTCTTGTGGCCCTTCTTTCCACAATCGTAACATATTTCAAGAGTCATCCAACATCTCCCCAAGTGAAGCTTCTTGCAAATTAAACAATCTGAATCATTAGCACTAACAACCCTCTTTCGTTTCTTAGATTCTCTCACCACACGATCCGGTGGTGCGGTGACATTGGTGGGAACAAGGACACTTCACTAAGCAATAGGTTCTTCCAATCCCTCCATGGCTCGACGCATTCTCCCAACGAACTCTTGTGTAATCTCCACCAGATTCAATGGCGGAGTCATTCCCTCATCGACGCTTTGAACTCGTGGATTACTCATCTGGAAAATGAGGCATAACGAGGAAATTAACTTCATATCTTGAGCTCTATTGCACGATCTGCAGTATCAAAGAAGTGTGAAATTCCTAAATATCCAAGCATCCTCCTCATTATAGATGTGGTCGACAACACACCGATAAGAAGGACTCTACTAGACATGGCTCCAAGACATACTAGGACACTTTAAAACCTTAGGCTCTGATACCAAGTTTGTCACACTTCGACCTCGGGGAGCGTGACTGGTGCTCAACCGACTTACCCCAGTTAAGCAAGCATGTTAGATGACTTCTACCCAACATTTACCAATAACAATGTAAGAACCAGTACAGGTGATAGACATGAGAAGAGTCAAGTGTTCCACAATATTTTCCACTACTAAAGGATATTCATTAATGATTTCCAAAATATAACAAATTTATTGATATGATAAAAATATGTTCGCCGAAATACCAACACTTACTAGTTTAATTCCCAACATCATATACCACCCACGACCTATCTACAGAACCTCTAAGTACAACAGAAGAGTAGTATGGATGTGCCGGCGACAAGGCTCTGGCTATACCTCAAAATGTAACGTACAACGTCAAATGACATGAAGCCCAGAACAGAGTAGGGCTCACTAAAATCTGTTGAATAGAGAGTAACTGCTAACGAGGGTCAAAACCACATGCTGACGAATGACCTACATCCATTGAAGAAGCAGCACCCCCGACAAAAGAGACATTAGTACATATGGAATAGTACTAGTATGTAAAGGTAAATGTCCACTTTCAAAATAGAATACGATTATAAGAAAGGGAAAACCATAGAAACAGCAAATCACAATCAACAATATCCAAATGCCCAGTTAACACATACAAGTTTTCAAAATACAAAACATAGAAGTTATATATTTTGTTGGGAGATTATTTGCACCGATATACCACCTTGTTTTTAGCACGGAGTCCGATCACACCCGATCGGCTAGGCCATCTTCCCGCGGACAATGTGATTGGACATGTGATATGAAAAAAGGTGTTACCAAGAGTAGTACCACCACGTGCGCAACATGGCATCCGGTCACCACCCGACCGGCTAGTTCATCTCCCCACATATGTCGTGTGAGTTGACATTAAATCTAGGTCTATCAACAATCTCATCCCAATTAAGGGGAATAATCATAATCCATCACCATCCACCCCTACACCGGCACGTGTAGTTTTGGTGTGGGCCTTATGACCTACCCTTCCTTGGTTTGCTAATGATACTCCCAAAACGATCTCTGTTTTTGCACACAAAGGTAATATAATTACAAATGTATTCACCTCGTCGTCTCTTATATTGTATAAACCTTCATTAGTATTTTTAACCACTGACAACCACAAAATTTCCTTGGCTCTTTTGGCCATTCACAAGATTCTTTATTCATGGCACGACGATCGTATTTCATGTTCCACACTTTCTTTTCTTTACTTTCAAGGATCACCATCAAACATCGAAAATCACAACAATGAAGAATTTAAACACAATGAATTCCTTTCCAAGAAATGGAGTAAAATGGTCGGTCAAACCACAAGTTAGAAGCATAAACGGGTAACACATATCATTTAATCTTGAAATACTTTTCCCAAAAAGGGCAATACACAATTTCAACTCATGTATATATATATAAGAGCTAAAGACACATTGGAAACACTTATAAAGCATAACATTAGTTAAAATAACCACGTTTGGGGTCGGGTTATAAAAACATCAGGTTCTTACTTAAGAAATGGTCCATAGAGTCTATATAAGGAAATGGGGTCGGGTTATAAAAACCAAAAACATGAAGCTCCAAAACAGAATTTGCGGTTGCATATGTGACCGCATAATGGTTATGCGCTCCGCGAAATGGCCCCCGGAACTAGGCAGTCCTGCCCTACTCTGCGGCCATTATGTGATCCGCAAACTTGGTCTGCGGTAGCATAATGTGCCGCAGAACCTCCCTCCGGAAAAGTCTTCATACTGGTTTCGCGGTCGATGTGCCGCCTACGAAATGGTTTTGCGATCGCATAATTGACCGCATAATACCATCCAAATTTGCCTAGTTTTATGCTTCACTTTGTGGCCATTCTATGGCCCGTACAGTAATTCTGTGGCTGCATAGTGGGCTTTAGAAATGTCTTCTTCTGCCAAAATTTTTCCTTTACTCCCCAATGTTCTGTTCAACCGAACAAATCCGCACCGCGATGAGCAAGCTCGCCGCGAAGAATTTCTACCATCACCAAAAATATTAGCCTACCTCTCCACCACAGAACCTTGGGTTTTAGGTGAAATTTTACGTGGCTTTACAAAAGATACCTCTCTCCGAGTTCTGGTGGCGATAATGTTTAGCTTTTTCCTCTTTTCTTTTGTTATTTTCCTTCGTACTTTTGTACTTATGCTTTTTGGAATTTTGATACATAAAAACGACTTTAGCTTAAGTATTGCGCAAACGTTTGTGTGTGATCGACAACTTCGTGAATCGTGCAAGAAAAGTTTTATCTTTAATCACGTACTGTTGCATGGATTTCTCCTTTGTGTCGAAAAAAATCCCATACACTTGATTTACTACCAGTTGGGAATCATATTTGATATCTATGACCTCAGAGCCAAGTCTCCGGGCGTGCTCGGGTCCTGCAACCAAAGCCTCATACTCAGCTTCATTGATAGTTATCAGAATAGTTTTTAAGGCCTGCCTTAGGGTTTCCCCCGAAGATGCGATTACGACCACCACGAGCCTGGACCCTTTCACATTAGAAGAACCGTCCATGAACAACGTCCAACATCCTGGTGTCATTTCCGACACTAACACCGCTTCTTTATCAGCAGGAGAAATAACCCAAGATTGAAATCAACCACAAAGTCAGCCAAAACTTGTGATTTGATTGCAGTCCTAGGCTTGTATTCAATATCAAACTAACTAATTTTCACTGGCCATTTGGCCAACCAGCCTGGCAACTCAGGCTTATGAAGAACATTCCGCAAGGGGAAGGTCATCACAACGACTATCGAGTGGCACTAAAATAAAAGGTATAAGCTTTCGAGAGGTGACTACGAGAGCTAAGGCTAGTTTTTTCGAGGTGCGGATAATGAGTCTCTACTCCTGACAAAAGTTTGCTAACATAATAGACAGGAAATTGCGTACCTTCATCCTACCAGACTAAAATAGCAATTATCGCTACCTCCGAGACCGCTAGGTATATTAGCAATTATTCACCTTTCCCTGGTTTTGATAGTAGTGGGGGGCTTGATAGATAACATTTCATGTCTTTCAAGGCCTGCTGACATTCTGGAGTCCATTCGAAATTGTACTTCTTCTTCTAAAGTGAGAAGAAGTGATGACATTTTTCCGAAGATCAAGAGATGAAACTGTTTGATGCGGCCAATATTCCGGTTAACCTCTGTACTTCTTTTACACTTTTCAGCTAGTCCGGGATGTCTTCGTTGGCTTTGATCTTATCGATATTTACCTCGATCCCTCTTTGTGAAACTAAGAAACCTAAGAACTTACCGGAGCCAACCCCTAACATGCATTTTTCCAGGTTGAGCTTCATGTTGTGCTTCCTCAAGATATCAAAGGTTTCTTGCAGGTGCTTTAAATGATCACCTGCATTTAATGACTTGACCAACATGTCATCTATATATACTTCTATTTTTTACCTATTTTCTTCTCAAACATCTTGTTCACGAGCCTCTGATTAGTGGCTCTGACGTTTTTAAGCCCGAAGGGCATCACATTATAAAAATATGTGCCAAAGTTCGGTATGAATAAAGTTTTTTCCTAATCCTCCGGGTTCATCTTGATTTGTTTGTACCCGGAACATGCATCGGGGAAACTCATTAACTCGTTCCCAGCCGTTACATCAATCATTTGATCAATATTTGGCAGTGGAAACGAGTCTTTAGGTCACCCCTTATTCAAGCCTTTATAATCTATGCACATTCGAAACTTGTTATTCTTTTTCGGAACCACAACTACATTATCTAGCCACTCGGGATACTTTACTTCCCGGATTGAACTGATGTCAAGTAGTCAAGTTACCTCTTCCTTAACAAACCTGTTACTCACCTTGGCTATCAGACATTTATCTTTCCTAACCGGAAGAACACTCGGGTAAAGGCTTAGCTTGTGCACGTCCACCTCTAGCGGGATACCAGTCATATCTGAGTGTGACCATGCAAAACAATCAATGTTAGTTTTAAGGAAATTAATAAACCCTAACCTGAGCTCGGGATTTAGTCACGTTCCCAAGTGAACCTTCCTCTCCAAGAATTCCTTAAACAAAGCCACTTGCTCGAGTTCTTCTACTGTGGATTTGGTTTCATCTGTCTCTTCTAGTAATTGAAAGTATCTTGGTACCTCGTGGGATTCCGACGACTCCTCACTCTTATCAGCTTCACTTGGAACAAGAACAGGCATCTGTTCTTGTAATTACTATTTGTTTAGCTTCTTCACTTTACTGCTAGAAATCTACACAATGTTCATTTCTCTTGTTGCCGGTTGATCTCCTCTTATCTGTTTGATTCCCTCTGGGGTCAGGAATACTAGCAGTTGGTGATATGTTGATGGTATGTCATTCATCTCATATAACCATGGTATATTGAGAATTATATTGTAGCCCATGTTATAGTCCACCACTTCAAAAAAGGTGGTCTTCGTTACTCCTTCAGTGCTCGTGGGCAATAGGACCTCTCTTCGGGTTGTCACACTTGCCAAGTTGAACCCGGGGAGGAGCTTTGTTGTCGGAATGATCCTTCGGTTAATTTGGCTTGTTCCAGGACTTTCCATTGAATAATGTTGGCCGAGCTTCCTGGGTCAACCAAAATACGTTTAATTTCAAATCTGGAACATTAAGAGAGATTACCAAGTCATCGTTATATGGCAGAAGAAGTTCGTCGGCATCCTCCTCCATGAAGGTGATGTCGTCTTCAGCAACTTCCCCGAGTCTCTTGCTGTGAGTCAATGATACCTTTGTTTTCTTTGCCACCGCGAAGGTTACACCATTGATTTCATTCACTCCAAAAATCATGTTGATAGTAAACCGAGGAGGGTCTTCCCCTTTCTTCGAGGATTCGACATTATCTCATCTGCGACCATAATCGTTCTTGGCTCGGTCGCTCAAGAACTCCCTAATATGGCCATTCGTCAATAGCTTTTCCACCTCCTCGCGCAGATGCCGACAATCCCCAATTTGGTGACCGTGAGTCCCATGATATTTGCACCATAAGTTAGGATCCCTTTTGCTGGCATCAGATTTCATTGGCTTCGGGAATTGTGCTTTTTTGATATTCCACATTGCTGATACCAACTCCACTATGCTGATGTTGAAATTGTGATCTGACAACCTAGGATAAGTGGAATCCCAGGTCCCTGATACCTATTTTTCTTGTAATGATCTATTGTTTCGGCCAAGATCAGTTCTTCTTCCGGGAGGGAACCTATCCGAGGACCGGAACCCTTTACTGACATGTCCCTCGGCTCTATCGTAAGGCAAAAGCGGCCCTTAGAAGATCGCCGGTCTGCATCAAAATTATCCTTGAACTGATCCCAGTTCTTGTCTCGGGCCCGCCCCTTGGTTGATGTCGGAAACCCAAGATGATAATCTTTTAGCCTTATCTTTGATTCATAGCACTTATGGACATCTACCCATGTGGTCGCTTGGAATTCGAGCAGGATTTCCTTCGACTTTCGAAAGGCATCAAAGCTCCTCAAGTTCAAACCCTTAGTGAATGCCTCCGCTCCCATTCTTCAGGTACGACCGGTAACATCATGTGCGATCCTGAATATGTTCGCCTTCCTGGCTTGGACCTTTCTTGCCCCGGCATGGGCCTTAATGAATGAATCTGTAAGCATTTCAAAAGAGTCTATTGAATGCTCAGGTAAAAGCGAATCCCATGGCGAGGCACCTTCATGAGGGTTTATCCAAACTGTTTCAATAGAACCGATTTTATCTCATGTTGTGCCAAATCGTTCCCCTTCACAACCGTTGTATAAGTTGTAATGTGCTCCTGAGGGTCTGAGGTCCGATCGTATTATGTTATGTTCGGCATCTTGAATCTCTTCGAGATTAACTCCTGTGGTGCGCTTAGTTTAAATGACAAATGAGTATATATTGTTCGAATCCGTGCCCTTCAAAAATGGTGGTGTGCCTGGAATTTGGTCCATTCGAGTGTGAAACTCCTTTGCGTTATGATCCATCCGCTTGTTTATCTCCTTCATGAAGCTCATGAGTTCGATTTTGAAGGGATCATTACCGTTGTCATTAGCAGATCCGCTACCGGTCCCCCCAGCACCGTCGAAGCCAACATCACCACTCGGGGTATTGTTATCGACTCTTTGAGTCGCCTGATTTGAAAGAACGCCAGGAGGAACCCGGCCTCTTCTGTTTGCTTTGTTGTAAGTTTCTGACAATGCTTTCTTCAATTACCTTGTTGCTCCCAAGCGCACACGCAAGTATGCGTGGTCGTACAAGTAATAAAGAGATAAATCGAGTGTCGAACCCACAAAGACTTGTGCTAACTACCCACTAGTTTCACCAAGATTATTATTCAGTCGAGTCAATCAGAGTTCAAAAATATGATTATACTAAGCAATAATTCTATTAAGTAACTAATTAATCAACCAACGAAATAGTTGTTGTGTATTCAGTGGAGATTGATATTCCAGGGTTATGATCGATTCACCAATCCTATTGTGTTGTAATTAACTCTCCCTTTCATACAATTAAGTAATGGTTGCTAACTAATCAAATAATTGCTCTCGTAGTATTCTCCCAAATTACTACTCGCCTATTCTAAATAGATTAACGCCTATATTCCTATGGAATCAATCTATTAAGAACGCATTAAGATTACGATATTTAATTAAGCATGGTGACTAGGTATATTCATATCCTAACCACAAATACTACCCCCCCCCCCCAACATAGAGTTAAGATCATGCCTTCTTCAATTCTTCTCTAATCTAGACGTAGCTTTCCCAAGCATAGCATTGATAGTAGATAGAACCTAATTGTTGGTCAGACAATTATTCAATTAATCGTAGAATTGAAGAAACAATCATATATTAGCAAATTCTAATCAAGGTTAAGTCAACATTAAAACAACAATATTCATGGCTAAATCACAACCCCAGAACTATGGGTTTTAGCCACTCATGATAAGATCAAAACAAATTCACAATTGTTGAATAATTGAGAATACTAAGAAAAGATGAAGAAAACTGAGATATCCTCGTTCCGTTTTGCCTCCAATCTCTCACCTTCGTCCCATATTGCCTCTGAATGATTCCTACACATACAAATATCACGAATTAGCACAAATCATTATATTTCACATCCGAAATCTATGAAACATGAGTAAAATGCGAGGCAATATACATATAAATATATATACTTTAAGCTAAATATCAATACCCCACACTTAGACTCTTTCTCGTCCTCGAGCAATGGGACTATCAACTACACCCCAATGCACAACTCAACTAGAAAGGAACAGTTCAATTTTTAATCATACACTTTACCCTTGACTATGTTCGATACTGACAATCAAGCATAAACATACAAATTTCACATTCTTCCTGTTTTAAACATGCCCAAATATAAACATTTCAATTCAATTAATCCAAACAACTTATCCATAACCACTATATCTCAAGAGCCGATTCATTACCATTAAGCTCCCTCAACTCACGCACTACTGCAAAACCGTGCAAATCTCTACTCCAATAAGCCTTTGTTTAGCGAATCGGCCTCTAAACGCTTCGAATCTAACAAAAAACAACTCGATACAATCAACACAAGCTATAAGAACAAATTTCATATAACAAAGTTACGTTCTTTAACAAAAGTCAAAAAGTGAACTCAAAAAGTCAACCCTAGGCTCACGTCTTGGGATCCGACAAAATAAGCAAAATCTGAACACCCATTCAACCATGAGTCCAACCATACCAAAATTACTCAATTCTGATCATAACTCAATCTTCAAATCCTCAAATTAAAGCCTATAAAGTTTCTACAATTTTTCCCAATTTTTCCAAGCCAAAATACTAACTAAATGATAAAAACAATGATAGATTCAAGTATACTAACCAAATTCGAGTTAGAATCACTTACCCAAATCAATATGTTGAAAATTCCTCCAAGAATCGCCTCAATCCGAGCTCCTAAAATCAAAGTATGAAATATAACTCTAACCCTCGTTTTTGATATTTAATAGTCTACCCATATGTTCCTCTTCGCGATCGTGGACAGTCCCTCGCGATCACGAAGAAAAAAAATAAGATGCCCACAAAAACGGCCCATGAAAACGCAAAGACCAAGTCATGAACGCGATACACATACTCCCAGACCTACGCGGTCGTTAACCCCCTCACGCGATTGTGAAGAACAAATCACGTGTACTCGAGTCTCCCTCATTCTTCTTCGCGAACATGACCTAACACATGCGTTTGCGTAGCACTGCCTTCCCAAGCTTTGCTATAGCATACACCTTCTCGCGAATGCATATCTAAAATTCCCCAGCTGCCTACATTACTCTTTGCGACCGCGATCCTCCATTCACAATCGCGTATAAGGAAATGAGCAACAACAAAATCAGCAGCCCCTCCAAGTTCTAAAAGTGCCGAACATGATCCGAATCACACCGAGGCCCTCGGGACCTCAACTAAATATACGATCAAGTCCTAAATTACGATACAAACTTAGTCGAGGACTCAAATCATATCAAACAATATCAAAAACACAAATCGCAACCTAATTCAAACCTAATGAAACTAATGAATTTCTAACTTCTACAATCGATGCAGAAACCTATCAAATCAACTCCGATTAACCTCAAATGTTACACACAAGTCATAAATGACACAACAAACCTATTTCAAATTTTGGAAACAAAATTCGAGCCCGGTAACACAAAGTCAACTCTTGGTCAAACTTCTCAACTCTCCCAACTTCTATTTTTTTCTACCTTTCGCCAATTTAAGCCGAAATCATCTACGGACCTCCAAATCAGTATCCAGAAATACTACTAAGTCCAAAATCACCATACAGAGCTATCAGAACCATCAAAATTTCATTACGGAGTCATTTATATATAAGTCAACATCCAGTCAACTCTTTCAACTTAGGCTTCCAACTTTGGGATTACGTGTCCCAATTCATTACGAAATATCCTCGAACTGAACCAACTATCCCGGCAAGTCACATAACAACAAACGAGCTTAAAATAAGCAATGAATGAGAAAGCAGGACTGTAATACACAAAACGACCGGCCGGGTCATTATAGTTGGACTCATTATCGAATGAGTGTTCAGATTTTTTACGTTTGGTCGGGTATAAGATGCGGGCCCAGCGGTTGACCTTTTTAGTTGACTTTTTGATTTTCTTTAAAGATCATAAATTTCTTATTCGAAATAGTTTCCTATGGTTTGTATTTATGGTATAAAGTTATATTTGCTAGATTCGAGTCGTTTCGAGTTAGATAATCGCGGAAAAGGCTTACTATTGGATTGAGTTAGTGTGTTGTAAGGTAAGTGTCTTGCCTAACTTTGTGTGGAGGAATTACCCCTTAGGATTGGTGTTGTTTTATGTTAGTTATGGTATGTGAAATCCGTGTACGCAATGTAACGAGTGGGTACACGAGCTAAATGTGGTAATTGACCGATTTAAGCTATGTAGATTCTTTCATGCCTTTAATTTAATTGTCATAACATGTTATATTCATCATCTTTAATATATCCTTACATACTTCTCTGGATATTGTTAATACTTGTCTCATCTCTTACTTGTTATTTTCCCTTACATGCGTAGTTGAAGGTATTATTATCTCATTGCCTTATTAAATATTTAACTGTTGAGTTACCTTACTTGAAGTTGTTATTTCTTGGAATATCTTATTATTGAGTTTTGGTGTTGATGTTGTAAAAGTCGTGATCACATTGAGGCAAAGTAGCAAATTGTTGAAACACCATTCTTGTTGAGTTATTCACTTTTGGTTGCTATTGTTGAGACTCTTGTACCTATTGTGTTCGAGCCATGGGCTATTTATTATGGAAACATTATTATTGTTGACTTCTTTGGCAAGTTGTGGTATGGGGAACTTGAGGTCCGATTTGTGATATGTTGTGATATCGATATGCACGCGGTGGTATAAAGATAAGGGTTGATACACATGCTGTGAAATAATGTGGCTTTGATACGCGCATTGTTAGTAGGGGAACTACTTGAAGCCACGCGGTGTGATAAGGTGGGCTAAAACGCGGGTAGCTATTTCGGGAGAGTGATTTTCAAAACTAAATGAAAGGCTCCCGTGGTGATATAAGGAATGATTGTGTTTTTGATTGCGAAATGGACTACGAGGCGGTACCTCGGTAGGGATTCTTGTTACTATCTTTCATTTACATCACTTACGTCTTGTCTGCATCATTTCCTTGGCATTCTTATTATGTGTTTTCTCCAATGATGTCTTTATTGCCTTAATTTCAGTGTAGCTATTCTTGATATATTTCTTCATTTTATCATTTCCATTGTTTCCATTATTATACTATACTATACCGGTTAAGTTTCTTTATTTATTCCAGTAGGTGTCTTGACTGGCCTTGTCACTACTCTACCGAGGTTAGACTTGATACTTATTGGGTACCATTGTGGTGTACTCATACTATACTTCTTTACATCCTTTTGTGCAGATCCAGGTACTTCATACCAGCCTAGGCATCCGTGAGTTGAGCTTGGATCGGAGAGTTCAAGGTATACCTACCGGCGTTCGCGAGCCTCGGAGTCACCCTCTATCTAGTTTCTATTTCATTCTACTTTTATAGATATTGTTGTACAGGGATGTTTCAGTATACTCGTGTAAAGCTTATTACTCCGTCTCACCAGATTTTGGTGTTACATTCAATTGTATTGGGGAGTCCTTTTTATGATAGTTGTTGGTTTAATTGGTGGTTTTATTATTATTTCTGTCAATTCTTCATGTACGTTAGGCTTACCTTGTCTAAGAGACTAGTTTCCATCACGACATCCTACAGAGGAAGATTGGGGTCATGACATCTAGTGGTTCGGGACTGATTTGGACGAATGATTCTAATTTTAGAAGCTTTAAGTTGGAAGAGTTGATCAAGTTTGTCTTTTTTGTATTCGATCTCAGATCGGAGTTTTGATAATTTCGTTAGGTCCGGATGGTAATTATGGAATCAGACGAATGCCCAAAATTGATTTTGGAGGTCCCTAGGTTGATTCGACTTGTTATACCAAAAGTTAGCAATTCAAAAGTTTAGAATTTTCCTAAGTTTGTCTATGGTTGACTTTATGGCTATCAAGTTTGGATTTTGATTTCGGGGCTTGGAATAGGTCCATTTTGTTCTTCGGAACTTGTCTACAAAGTTTGGTATCATTCAGAATTGGTTTGATAGGAATCGAACGCGTGATTGGGTTTTTAGCAATTGTTGAAGTTCATTGTGATTTTCGTGTGTTTTGATGTCTCATTCATGGTTCTAGATCTTATTTTGATGTTTTGATCACACGAGCAAGTTCGTATGATATTTTTAGACTTGTGTTGATGTTTGGTTGGAGCGCTGAGGGCTCGGGTGAGTTTCGGATTGGCTTCGGACTGTTTGGTTAATATTTCATTATGTTGGTTCTGGTTTCATCGCATGTTCGATGGGTAGGTCGCAAATGCGATCACCGCATTTGCGGAAGTTCCATCGCAATTACGACTAAGGACTAATGAGGTGGGACATCTCATTTATGAGTAATTCTTCGCTTTTGCAAAATCTGGCTGTGCGCTTTTGCGAGCAAAGTGCTGCTTTTGCAACGGCAGCGGGGTGGAATGCTCTTCGCATTTGCAAAGTAATATGTCGAAAATGCGACTTTAGTAGTGATTCTCATGGGTCGCTTTTGCGGACACATGTTTGCTTTTGCGGTTGTCGCATTTGCGAACCCCAGGTCCCAAATGGAACATCTGTATCTTGTTTATATATGAGTATTTCAGGACATAGATTCATTATATAATATTTTTAAACCTAGACTCAGCTGGAGGCAATTTTGTGGAGGGATTTTCTTAACAAACTATTAGGTAAGTATTTTTGATCAATTTTCAATTACATTACATGATTATTTATGAGATTTAACATCAAAATGAAAATTTACGAATTTTTGTCTATGTTTTGAAAAAATAAAAAATTCAAATTTGAGAGTCGAATTGAACTCGGATTTGAAAACAAAATACATATATGAACTTGTGGGGTTGTGGGTAATCGAGACTGTTACGACCCAAACCGATGGGCCGCGATGGACACCCGGTACCTTACACAACCGAGTACTAATATAACGTATCTTTCGTATTATGCCATCATAGGTAAATGAACTGGAGTAAAGCATGAGTGAATAAATTTATACATATGACATACTGGCCTATAAGACCCAAAACGATCACTCGTACACTGAACATAGGCCGACAAGGCCATACAATCTTTCATATACATGACCTCTATCTACAAGCCTCTAAGAATACATAATTGTCATAAAGGTCAGGACAGAGCACTGCCATACCAAACAATACACATCTAAATCATACTGACTAACCAAGCAACTCCGGAGCAAATAGAGTGTACCAACATTTTCTGCTAAGCTGATCGCCTACTTGGAGGACTCTCGACCTGTCTACCGAGACCTGCGGGCATGAAACGCAGCGTCCCCGAGCAAAAGGAATGTCAGTACAAATACTGTACCGAGTATGTAAGGAATAAAAATCAGTAAATAATAGACATGAGAGAAACATGGAGTAAAAGACTCGACATGTACGTCTGCATAGCTCTGTGAATCATTTCATTTTTATAATGTCATGCATATGCCTATAAATGTCATACCATGCATAGGCATATGCGTTCATAACATCATCAAGCCTCTAAGGGCAACACATCATATCATTTCGGCCATTGTGGGCAAATCATCAACGTATACCGGCTGATCAGGTGGTGGTGCATATATAACGCCGTAACCTTTACACACATCCCATATACATATATATACGCGTATATAACGCCATCTGGTCATGGGTCAATATACATGTATAAATGCATGAAATGCATAAGAAATACGTTAATAAGATTTTACGGAATGTCATAAAAATAATATCTCTGTCAGATAAACTTTATCAAATACGTATTTTTCTGAGACCCATGAATAGAAGATATAATAATAATTCACATGGGGAATAAAGAATATAGACACCCCTAGTATTTCTTTGAATAGAGTCATTTATGGAAGTTGTGCATTTTCTCATTTCGTTCGTGTCGTATAGATCAAGCCAAGAGAAAGAAGGGATAGCCTTAACATACCTGAGTCGATTCTCTTGACAATCCCTCTAACACACGTTGATTGTGACAACACGTAACGGCGGATCGAAGTAGGGAAAAAGTCCGTATGATATTCTAGAGAAAGAGAATTCCATCCGTTATGAAATCTTTTTGTTACATTATGAAATTTTGATCATCATATTGTATAACCTTTCTTGCTAAAGTTCATCCGTTACTTTTTGTTGAAGATTTCATATGAATTCCTTGGTTTGAGATATCATTCATTAGCTTAGAAAGCATAAGAATCTCACTTTGTAAAAGATTCCTATTAAATCTTGTTTGAGAATCCAAAACGTTACTTAGCAAGTCAATGTTACTCACTTAATAATGTAGGAAAAGATCTTAAGATTATGGGTTGTGGGCCACACTTTATATGATGACTTGGCCACCTCATCCTTTAATTGTGACACCTATCTTATGCACTTTAAGAGTCACATTATTTGTCTTTGATCTTTGTTCCAATTGCTGCCACAGTTTTGGCTTAGTCTTTGTCCAAAGACATTAATTAATCATCCACTAATTTAATTAACTTGTTAATTCTTCCATTATCTAATAATTACCCAATTATCTACATAATTAGGAATTATCTCAAATTACTTAAAATATTACTCACTTTTAACACACTTTGCACATCTTTCTATTATGCTCATGTGGTACCTTGTATGATACTAGTCCATAAATATGGTGTATTGTAGCTTGTACCATATTTTATCTCAAAATGTCAAACTTCGACGAAAATTCATTTTCTTCAATTTGCTCATCCTCTCACCTTCACGAATATACTCATCACTTGTTTGAAGTAGCATAATGCTTATAATCTCCAAATAATCTCATTCCCGAAATTACGTCGATTAGCTTACCACGAAACATTAACGTACGAAAATGCGGGATGTGACATCTCATTTCCGAGCTTATATTAATTTACTTATGGCGTACTTCCACATATGAAAACATGGGGTGTAACATCATTCCTACCCTTTGACTCGGGTTTTGACAGAGCGAGGAAGGGGTTGACTTTTGTTGTCTTTTAGGGAATTTTATAAAGATCATAGTTTTATTAATTGAAATTGGTTTCTCTTTCATTGTTTTATATTATTAAGTCATTTTTGGCTAGATATGTGCCGAGCAGAGGTGAATTTTAAAGGAAAAGTTATTTTTTGAGTGTTGATTTATCTTAATTGAGGTAAGTATCTTGCCTAGCTTTATATGGGGGAACTGCCCCTTAGAATTTGTGTTGACTGTACTAATTGATTTATATGGAAGACGTGTACAAGAGGTGACGAGTGTGTGCACGGACATATATCTGGTATTTGAGTTTAGACTCTTGGGTTACTTTTAAGCACTTAATTGATGTTATAATTATTTGTTCTATCTTTCGTTGTCAAGTTTATTCCTACATGCCTTATTTGACGTTGTTATTAGAGGTGCTAGTTTTCATTACCGAGGTTTCCCTTATGTGCCTTTATTTGTAGTTGTTACATGTTATTCTTTCCATCGTTGAATTATTCTCAGGCATTTATACTTAGTTGCTATTTCATGCTATCACATTCATTGTTAAGCATATATTTTGCACTTGAATTGTCCATAGAAATACCTTCACTGTGGGCTATTGAAATTGTAGTTGTGTATGTTATTAACACATTGAGGTTGAAATTGTTGACTATTGGTATATCTTTTCTCATTTAGTTGTTTCTCATTCATTTTATCATTATTGAGATTCTAGTACATATTGTGTATGAGTCTGGGCTATGTGTTGTGGTAATATTGGTATTGTTGATTTTGGCAATATTGTGGCATATGGGTACGCGTGGTGCGAGTTGATTATTATGTTGTGATATTGATACGCATGCGGTGATATAAGGATAGGGGTTGGTATACATGCAGTGGTGTAATAATAGGGGTTGATACGCATGCGGTGAGATAAGGTGGGATTTATACGCGTGTTGCTAGTAAGAGACTTATTTGAAGCCACACAGTGAGATAAGGGGACTAAAACGCATGTAGCTATTTGAGGAAAAAGTATTTTTAAAAATAAATGCAAGACTCACTTGGTGATATAAGGAAGATTGTAATTGTGATGTGTGAAATGTGAATAAGAGGTGTGGTACCTTGATGTTATTCTTATTGTACATTCTAGGTTGGAATGACTTGTTGATTTGAATGGTTATTGTTCTTACTTCAATCATTCATCTGTATTTTAATTTTTATTTGGTTACTCGTTGTTATCTTGGTGTTGGAACGATTGTGGTTTATTGTGCGACTCATGCATTCTACGTGATTTGTAGTGTTGCTTTAACATGCCAATATGTGCCTCCGTAGTTACTTGGTGAATTGATTGTCAATATGAATTTACTTGTGGGAGTCATTATCTCTAGAAATGCCACCCCGCGCGATTCGACCTCTAAATGGCTCAAAACTAGCCAAAAGCAACTCAAGAATATTAAATAATGCTAAAGGAAACAAACCCAATCGATAAAGGACGAATCTTTAATCAAAATCCAAAAGTCGACCAAAAGGTTAAACCCAGGCCCGCACATCAGAACCCGACAAAACTCACAAAATCCGACAACTCGTTCAATCACGAGTCCAACCATACTAGTTTCACTCAAATTCGACTCCGAATCGGCGTTCAAAACTCAACAATTCACTTTATGAAATTTTAGAAAAAAACCCCAATTTCTCTTTTGAAATCATCAACTAATTGCGCAAAATGAAGATAGATTCATGAAATATAATCAAAACCGAGTAGAGAACACGTATCCAAATCTATATGGTTAAAAATCGCTTCAAAAATCGTCTCAATTCGAGCTCCATAACTCCAAATATGCTAAAATGGGCGAAACCTCTGAAATAGAGTACTTTATAAGCACTGCCCAGGCGAACCCTTCGCGAACGCGGAAAAACCATCGCGTTCGCGATGAACAAAATGAACTGCCACCAAAAATCCTCTACGCTTTCTCAGCATAGTCCTCATGAACGCAATGCACAACCTCTCTAACCTTACGCGATCGCATCAGCTACTTCGTGAACGCGAAGACATTCTCCCTAGTCCCCAGCTTATCATCGAAACTCCATGCGAGCGCGAGCATAAGGACAAGAACGCGATGCCCAGACATAACAACGGTACGCAGATGCGATAACATAGTCGCGAACGCGATGAAGGAAAAGGCCGACTCCCACAATACACTACGTGATCACGACCCAATTTTTGCGATTGCGAAGAAGGTCTGAAGCACCAGAAATCAGCATGAACCAGCAATGCAGTTATGAAGAAAAATGGTCCGAATTCGATCCGAATAATGCCCGAGCTCCTCAGAACCCCGTCCAAATATTCCAACAAGTCCAGTAACATAACACTAACCTACTAGAGGCCTCAAATCACACATGACAACATCAAAACAATGAATCGCTCCTCAAATCGAACTTAATGAACCTTTAAACTTTCAACTTTCCAAAACGCATGCCAAACCATATCAAATCAACTCGGAATGAACGCAAAATTTGCACACAAGTCCCAAATTACATAACGAAGCTATTCCAATTCCCGGAACAACAATTCGAACCAGATATCATCAAAGTCAACTCCCGATCAAACTTATGAACATTGCAAACCTTTAAATTTCCAACTTTTGCCAATTAGTGCCGAAACCTTCTAGAAATATCCAATTGCAAATCCGGGCATATGCCCGAGTCCAAAATCACCATCCGGACATAACAGAACCATCAAAACTCTGATCCGGGGTCAAATACCCAAAAGTCAAATTTGGTCAACTCGTCAAACTTAAAGCTTCTAAGTTGAGAATCATTCTTTTAAATCAATTCCGAATAACCTGAAAACAAAAACCGACAATTCACACAAGTCATAATAAATCATACGGAGCTACTCATGCCCTAAAACCATTGAGAGAAGTGAAAATGCTTAAAACGTCTTGTCGCGTCGTTATATCCTCCCCCACTTAAACATACGTTCGTTCTCGAACGTGCCATGAGTCGTTCCCAAGCCATCAAATTGCCATGTAACCTTACCATGCACATACCAAAGGGTGATCCCATGTCACCCTAATCCAAGTAAGCCTGACAACATAGCATAACTCATGATCACTTCTTTAACCTTAGTCCGTAAGCCTCGAAAGCCAATTTTCAACATCCAGAATTCCCGACAAGACCCGAATCTCGTATCTACACATTGTATAAGTCTGAACAAACGGTATGAAGCCATAACCATAGCCCACGATGCAATAACATGATATACCTCATAACTCAGATGCTCACAGCAATAACTTCTTACAACAGTAGCTGCTAAAAACAAACCCTATACTAGTAATAAGCCTCATTTCAGATAAAACCTCATTCAAAACCTTCGTACACTGCCAATGATGAAAGAAACATGCAGAAACTGATAACCATTCTTCATATCAACAAGTCATGGAACTCTCCCTCCTTCGACAAGAACTATATCCAATTTCTAAGTCGATCAGTGACACTATCCTTCCAAATATACCGCAATCAAATCCGATAGCACCCATTCTAGGTCAAGCTACCTCATCTCATCAAATATAATCGCTCTATTGACATGCCGCACCAATACAACCTTAAGCCATAAACTATGCAATCCGTGCACCAATACGCAATAATTCAAATACACCCAAAAATGAAAAATGACTCAAATGAGAGAACCGTCTTGCAAGCTCAACAAATACCACCATAACTGCAATGCTATGAACCCATCATACATAGTAGAACCAAGATGCACGAATCTATCATAAAAGATAATATCCTAACACTACTCTGTTGTAATGCGTGCTCCCATCCAAACACTAGTCGATATGAAATACCTCAAGTCATAATGCTCAAAATCAACAACCACACACAATTCGACATCAAGTACCTGAAGTGCATGACCATAACCATGGAGAAGCGATTAATACTATATACCACAACCCGGGAAGAATACAACCAACATACAATCAACCATTCAACACCTTAATAACCATCTCGCTCAAATTCCGCTACAAGGTCCGAACATAGTCCACATCATGTGTGCATATAACCAACAAATCACAACCCTCGTAGCATAGAAGAGTACACATAGAACAGATCAGAACACGAACAAGCCCAACTCTAACCGAATGACACACCTTTCTGCAATAATAGTTCTGAGTCCACAAATCCAACTCGGTGTAGAATAAGCTTCTTCATTGGCCCTACCAATAGGCACCCAAATCAACTTCAGTCATCCCTAAATGGATAAATAACCTCAAAAGGTTCACAATGATCTAACCATAACATATACTACAATCTGGATAACTTTGGCCTCATCAATCCACAACCATGAAACAATCTGCTTCTAAGAACTCCCAGTCTCCAAATCCATAGAACACACGAATCACCATCGCTGATCCCAACTCCACTGCCCGAATGTCTAACACATCTCTCATACACGATCATCCCACAAGGAATACTTCTATAATTCTTTCATGCCACGTAGCAAAATCTGAACATCAGTAGTCGATCAACTAGGAGAGTACTACTGTACCAATGAAGCATCCGTAAGTCAAAACATAGTGTGCCTTCTGAAATGCGCACCATTATCAGGCATTACCAAGTAGTTATAGCATTCATTGAAACATCATAAACCATCCATTCCATCTAAGATTCATAACCTTCCCTTCAAAACTGAACTCTCACCTCGCACATGCAAATCCCAATCCCACACAACACACTGCATCTGTCATGCCATCTTATGAAAAGTACCAGAATCTCATAATCAACTCTGAGACACCAGCTGAATACATACCCGATCAGTCAGAAACCTTCCACTTAATCCCATCGAGGAGAAAATCACAATATGCAACATGCTCCTCTCGCCGGTAGGAAAACTCCATCTCAAACCGTGGTAGAAACCATCAAGAACTCTTCGAGACCCATTTGCACATAACAAAGTCATCAGAACTGAATCTCTCTAACTCAACCAAGCCGCGCAAATTGCCAAACCCAAGAGTATTGGCACAAAACACCTGTAGAGACTCACCACATCATAAGTACCCAAAGAACTGATCATATCCATTACCGTGCTGATCCAACCTGCTACCAGGCTGTCCTATTTCTCCGAGTTCCTTCCGAATTACACTCAAGTTGACACTTCTCCTTGACAAAACACCATGATCCTTACCCAAAGCTCACCCCCACAGATCCAGCATAAAACCAAACCACCGTAAGGCCCATGAGTTGTTGTATTCCCTCTTATGCACCCCAAAATTACCACAACCGAGACACCCACTCTGAATAGACCTTATGTGAATCTAAAGTTGTTTCTTCACCTTCCCGACACTAAAATATAGAATCCATAATGATATAGAAATACCGCAAGTCCTGACATAATCCGATGTAAATTTCAGATTCTCGCCATATACAAGTCCTTAAAATTCTCAATTTCCATATATAAATCCTTAACCCATTAGAACCTTCTCGAGAGTCCTCCCCTTAGCTCAAATCTCAATTGCACTGCCCAAACAGGCCGAACGACATGTGTCCCATTAGTACAACAACACCAAAAGAAGTAATCCACACCTCTAAGAAACCGAGTGAATCCCTACTCCATGCACACTACATCCGTCAGGAATAACAAATTCAAATCGTTCCACGATTCCTATATACCCATAAAGTGTAGTACACCCTGCAACCACAAATTTTCCTTGCTTATGTCTCCTCAAACCCAGCCTCTGCAAGTCATAACCAATCCACAAGTATGCCTCAGACTAAAACCAATACAACACGTAACCATGAAATCAAATCGCCGATGGTAGACTCCCCCACTTGGCTAAAAGCTACAGAACGAAACATCTGGTAACACAACATGCATATACTCTATTACTCTCATGATACCGCAGTGATATTCAACTAAATCCTTCATAAGCTCATGTAACACAAACCATATAATACCTCGAATCTTTCTCTAAGCTCGCATTCATCCTTGTGACAGTCAAGTCGACTTTCTCAATCAGTCCAAACTCAAATCGCAACACCTATACCCTCTTGCAGAAAGGAAAGCCTCCACAAAACATCATAAGGATCACATATCCGTAGAGTACCCCGCAGGTAATAACCCACCTACTTTGCCTCAAACTGACATCTCTATATACCCTTTTACAGCCACAACTACTACGTACTACTACACAATCACTTAATTTTCCCGATTCTGAACTCATCAATAAGACGTGAGAATCTAATTCGTTCAACAATTAAACAACATGAACGGTCCTTCAACACACTCATAACTCGAGACTGTATGTCACATCAAGACAGAATCACGAGCTGTCGGTGCACAGCTAATACCGAGCGCTCACATACATATAGAGTGAGTGGAAGGAATTCAAAGAGATACGCTTTAAGCTGAATCAATGCCGCACGATAAGGAAAGTAAGATGGGTTATCCTAAATGCCGTGTAGCCTCTCAAATATAGGTATAAACGTCATCATACCGATCCACAAACTCTTCTAGACACTTGTTCATGACTCGTAGAACCTATAAACCTAAAGCTATGATACTAACTTATCACGACCCAAAATCTAACTAGCCATGATGGCACCTAACCCAACCCGCTAGGTAAGCCAATTAACAAAAACACAATTCAACTGAGATTTACTAGGAAAATAAATGATGAAATAACTGAACATTAATACACTCCCAAAGTACTCGTAGTACAAATCATGAGCTTCTAAAAGTAAGTGTTTACAAAGATGGTATGAAATAAATACATCATCTGTTTGAAATATACATGAACATATTAATAATTCTATAGCTACCAAGAATAAGAGGCAGCTATGACTGGAACGTAAGTACATCTTCAATGCTAGCTCCCGCCATACACAACAACAATCAGCATCCAAAATTTGCACGGAAGGTGCAGAAGTGTAGTATGCGTACAATCGACCCCATGTACTCAATAAGTAACAGACCTAACCTTAGGTTGAAAGCAGTGATGATCTTGGACAAACGGTCAGAGTCCAATACCAATGGCCAACAACAACTCATAACAATATAATAAAAGTAGTACAAGATACAACTCAAAGATATGATGATCAGCTCCTCCACAGTTACAGAAAAATAGGCATGCTTCTCAAGTATAATAGTAAAACCCAAATCTTTCACCGAATTCACCAAAATGTGAGTATATCGAAAAACTGTGATTTTTCCCAAAACATTTCAACAATAGATAAAAACTTTCAATCTTAGATTCCATGAGGAAAGCATATCTCTATGCCTATATGTTAATGTGCATATGAAGTCATGAGTGTCACAATACCGTGTAGCATGAGGAAATGTATCTCTATGCATGTATGTAAAGTATACATGTCAATGCAATGCATCACAGTGATGAACTCATGTACTCACACTCTCAGAGTACTCAATCTCACTGTCTTGCACTCCCATTCCTCATGCTAAATCCCCCGGCACACTCGGTCACTCAGCATTGTACAGTGCATGTTGTGGCGCGCAACCTGATCCCATCAATAGTAATAAAGACTAAAAGGTCTGTTGCGGTGTGCAGCCCAATCTACATTGTCACGCCCAAACCTGAAGAGGTGTGGCCGGCACCCGATGCCATACGCGGCCCGAGCGTACCACTGTGTAACTGTGAACTCTGGAGGGGTAACCCTCAACTTAGGCCGATGAGGCCATATTAGGAATCATCTGAAAATATCGTACCTCTCATCTGAGAGGTAAACATACCAAGAGCTCATATATATATATATATATATATATAACCGTGCAGGTTGACGAGGCCATCATGAACATCTACAGATATACAAACTATACAGGGCTCGTCTATAAGCCTCTAGAGATAGATAAATTGTATCATGGTTGGGACAGGGCCTCGACCTACCCATCAAACCTGTATATATAAAATGGACTCCAAGGTCTAGACTTGTTAACTCCGAGGAAGTCGAGCTTACCACCGAACTAATGTTTGACTCTGTCTACTGGGAAGGTCTATCTAGTTGTCTATCAAAACTTGCAAGCATAAAATGCAGCGTCCCCAGCAAAAGGGACGTCAGTACGAAATAATGTATCGAGTATGTAAAGCAACAAAATATTTAAAAGCTGAAACTGAACTGATAATATAGTAACCAAAAGTAACTAGGAGACAACAATGATCTGTAGATATGCTTACCTGCTAATACTAACTCAGCTCTCTCAATATAGTATGTAAAATAGTTGTCCGGCTCTATAAGGTTCGGCACATATAACTGCTCTTTCGTAGTAGGCTCGCTCATAGGAACTCGACCATACTAGGCTCTATATCTCAGCCATTCTGAGCTCGCTCATAAGCGCTCGGCCACAGTAGGCTTGGTATATAACTTACCATCTGATCAGAGGTTGCCCAATAGGGGCTTTCCCACTGATTATAGCTCGAAGGTGGTGAAAATACTATAATACTGTGTATATATATACATATATATATATATATATAGAGAGAGAGAGAGAGAGAGAGACCATCTGCTCTCTTGACTGGAAGAAGACAATACTGAACTGAATATAAAGTCTCGATTAAGGAGATTACTATAAATTATGAGATTAGGATAAGGTACATAAATTCTGGAGTACAAATATCTCTTTATGTCTCGTTATCAAATGAATGTAGTTACGAGATCATGCCAAAATGAAGGAAAGGTTTAGCCTTAACATACATATCACAATCTGTCCAATAACCACGTTAAACACATCTTGTTGCACCTTAATCTACAACAGCGATAACAATACTATCATCAAGTTATGGAAGGTACAACTATTGCACAACGAACGACAAGCTTATTTTATAATAAAACGGGCAGCATTTCCCCTATAATCTTTACTTCCTCCCAATTTTACATAACACCAACAACAACAATAACACAACAATAATAACATGTATACATCATTTTACAAGTTTATATCCATCGCAAAATACAACAAAATAGCCCACACACCTCAATCAGTTCATATACAAAACGACAGCCCTAGTAGTGTCAAACAACCCGACATTGTAATTACGAACGATCAGCCAACCACCCTGCCATTATGTGGTGTTTCTTCACACACATTCTGCTCCCAAACTCCATAAATGCAGTAGCAAAAGAGACAACCCAACGGCAATATTAAACAGCCCATAAAACAGCCAACAGTACTAAAAATGTTTCGACTTGACTTTTCTTTCAAATTGAGCAACACAACCAACAGTACATAATTAATCCTATAATACTATAAACCAGCCATAAATTCAAACTTAAAATAAGTTCACAACCAGCCAACAATGACGTAACAACAAACAACATACCACTCTTTTGAAACTTGCTAGGTCTAGTCTTTACGATCGAGTTACAACTCGTATAAGCATAGATAATGGAAGGAGACACATAAATTTACCTTGGACTGAGTAGAACCAATGAAACCTAGTCCTTATTCATCCAAAATCAGTCCCCCAATGCAACTACAAGAAGGAGAACGAGAAACTAGCAAGCTGTCCGTGGTTTTTGCCACTAGAATCACATCGTATAATCCGAAATTACCTAGGGTTTGTGTGATATTTTTAGAAGATTTTAATTGAGGCATGTCATTTTGGCAAGTAGGTGATGCACATACTTGTCACCTACCAGTCTGCGATGTCTGGTACAAATGTGAATATATGTCTACTCCAATGTTGTATCAATGAACGGTTTAATACGTTGGAAACTAGACCCGTAGATCTTCAATTTAGTAGGTAGATAATCCCGTAATTCCAAGTACATTGGGAGAACTACGTATCTTTATTTGACCTAATTTATACCGTATTTATGAATATAACTTGTGATGATCTTTGCCAACTGTTATTCCACAACTCGCTTGACTTCAACAAATAACACACGACTATCATAAGACTAAAATAACTCATAACATAACCTCTTTATCATTTTGAGCACCCTAGTCTCCTCCCAAAAGTATATGTTACAACATTTCCAACTTGTCGACATTCGAAGAAACTTATTTTCTTCAATTCGCTTAGCTTCTAAGCCTTCCAACCCTCTTTCTACTTGTAGTTCATGATCATAAATATTTATAACCTCCAAATTAGCATGATTAACCTATTTTATGTACTTTCAAAGATGATCCCAATTCTATGCTTACATCAATTGACTTACGACATTGTCACACCCCGAACCTGGGGGGCGAGACCGGCACCCGGTGCCTCACCTAACCTTACGCACCAACTTGCGACTAAGGGACTCTGAACATATAATGTCATACTTTGGCCATGGGGCCACATTGCAAGATAATTTGTGAATCAAAATATAAAACTGAATGGAAGCTAACGCTGACTAAACATCAATATAACGCTGGGCCGACAAGGTCGTCATAACTACTATAGCTGACAAACCAAAACAATATACATACAAGGCCTACAAGCCCAACATACTGCACTAACTGACATGATATATTTCTAGAAGCCTCTACTGATGGATGTACTGTGATCGAAATGGGGCCCAGACCTACCCATAATATATATACTTATACATAAAATGTACACAAAACTCTAGACCCGGCAACTCCGAAGGACGTGGAGCTAACCAATCAAGCTGAACTCGGGCAACACCTACTGAGGAGGTCTACCCGTCTGTCTGTCTGAACCTGCACGCATGAAATGCAGCGCCCTCAAAAAAGGGACGTCAGTACAAAATATTACCGAGTATGTAAGGCAATACAATAATTGAAAGCTGAAACTGAACTGATAATATGATAACTGAAAGTAACTGGGAGTCAAAGATGATCTGGAGATATACTTACCTATTGATACAGACCCAACTCTCTCAATATAGTAAGTAAAATAACTGTCCGGCCCTATAAGGCTCGGAACGTATAACTACTCCGCCGTAGTAGGCTCGCTCATAGGTGCTCGGCCATGCTAGGCTCTGTATCTCGGCCATTCTGAGCTCTCTCATAGGCACTCGGCCATAGTAGGCTCGGTATATAACTTACCATCTAATCAGAGGTTGCCAATAGGGACCTGCCCACCGATTATAGCTCGATGGTGGTGACAATATTGTAATATTGTATATATATAGACCCTATGCTCTCTTGACTGAATAAGGACAAAACTAAATTGAATATGAAGTCCCGATAAGGGAGAATACTGTAACTTATGGGACTAGGATAGTGTATATAAATTCAAGAGTATGAACATCTCTTTATGCCTCGTTATCAAACACATGTAATTACAAGATCATGCCTAAATGAAGGAAGGGCTTATCCTTAACATACCTTATCACAATCTTTCCAATCACCAAGTTGAACTCAGCTCTTCGTACCTTAATCTACAACAACAATAATAATACTATCATTAAGGTACGAAAGGTACAACTATCGCACAACGAACGACAAGCTTATTTTGTATTAGAACGGGCAGTATCTCCCCTATAATCCTTACTTCCTCCAAATTCAAGATAACACCAACAACACAAGAACACAACAATAACAGCATATATACATTATTTTCCAGCCTTATATACACCATCAAATACTACAAAATAGCCCAACATACCCTGATCTCTTCATACACAAAACGACCACCGTAGTAGTGTCAAACGATCCAGAAATGTTACGACGAACGATCAGCCCACCACCCTATATTTATATGGTATTTCTCCAACCCCTTCCTAATCCAAAACCCCACAAAACAGTAGTAAAACACATAGCCTAACAGCAACACAAAACGGTCCACTACAAGTGAATAAGTCAAACTCACAGCTTCTGATCACCGTCCCATGAGTTTTTACAAATATAGAACGACTTACCATGAATTTACACCAGACAAAATGGATGAAAGAGAGCAGTAAACTCACCTTATTTGTTGGATAACTCATCTCCTATCTTGCTTCTTCAAACTCTAGGTTTTACCTCTAATTAGAACTTGAAAAAGAGAGAAAATCAATTAGGGTTTGTGGGAACTTGTTTGTAGGATTTTTGATGAGCTTACGTCTGGTTATTATGCCCTATTATCAGTCTAATATATGAAGAAATAGGCTTTTAAAAGGCCTCTTTGGATGACCCTAAATTGCCGATTTTTGGGCTCTCATTTAAGCAAGTAGGTGACACACCTACTTGTCACCTAGCAGCCTGCGCAGTCTCGCAAAAATGCCCATATATTTCTACTCTGATGTCATATAGATAAACGATTTAATACGATAGAAAGTAGACTCATAGATATTCAATGTGATGGGTGGAAAACCCTGTAACTCTAAGTATATTGGGAGAAATACGCAGTTACATTTGACCAAAATTTGTAGTAAAACTTATGAACGTAACTTGTGATGACTTTCATCGACTTTTGTTCCATAACTCGCTTCACTTCATAACATAACACACGGCTGTCATACGACTAATATAAATCATAACATAATCTCCTTATCATGTTAAGCACCCTAGTCTCACCCCAAAAATACATGTTATAACATTCCCAACTTGTCGTCTTTCGGCGAAATATTGTTTTCTTCGATTCCTTTAGCTTCCGAACCTTCCAACCCTCTTCAATATTTGTAACCTACGAGGTAACATGATTAACTTACTTTATATACTTTCAAATATTATCTCATTTTTGGTGCTACATTAGTTTGCTTACGACACACTTTTACATACGAAAATATAGGATGTAACATCATTCCCCCCTTGGGAACATCTCGAATGTTTACTCTTAGAGACTTTGGAAAATTTTGCCAAAGTCTCCTCCGTACACTAGACTAAAACCAACCTGCACGCAGCCAGAAAATATACTATGCATGCCACACATGGCCAATGTTTATAAATAGCAACACTTTGCCTCACTGACCGTAAATAATAAATGCTGAAAGACAAAAATAAAAGCTTACATGATTACCTGATAACCTGAATAGAGCTGTGTTGTAGCATCCCATCTCGAGCCATATCTTTAGTTTGAAATAGGTGGGGGTATTTAGACTTCATTGTTTCCTCTGATTCCCACTTCATCACTTCTACATTCTTTCTCCTTCATAAAACCTTCACGGAGGTTACCTCCTTATTTCGTAGGTTGCGGATTTGTCGGTCTAGGATGGCAACTGGAATTCCTCATATGACAAGTCCTTTGTAATCTGTACATCATCCGTGGGCACCACTCGGGTAGGATCTCCAATTCACTTCCGTAGTATAGATACGTGAAAAATTGGATGGACAGACTCCAATTCTGAGGGCAACTCTAACTCATAAGCTACTTGTCCCACTCTCCAAATGATCCTATAATGCCCACTATACCATGGGCTAAGCTTGCCATTCTTGCCAAACCTCATCACGCCCTTCATAGGTGATACCTTTAAGAATACCCAGTCATTAATCCTGAACTCTAAGTCTCGTCGCCGCACGTCANCGTGAAAAACCGGATGGACAGACTCCAATTCTGAGGGCAACTCTAACTCATAAGCTACTTGGCCCACTCTCCGAATGATCCTATAAGGCCCAATATACCGTGGGCTAAGCTTTCCTTTCTTGCCAAACCTCATCACGCCCTTCATAGGTGATACCTTTAAGAATACCCAGTCATTAACCCTGAACTCTAAGTTTCGTCGCCGCACGTCAAGATATGATTGCTGACGACTCTGACCTGTCAACAATTGCTCCTGGATAAGCTTTACTTTGTCTATGGCCTGCTAAACCAGGTCTGGCCCATGTAACCCAGATTTTCCAATATCAAACAACCCTATAGGAAATCTGCACTTACGCCCATACAAAGCCTCGTACGGAGCCATATGGATATTGGAGCGGTAACTGTTATTATATGCAAACTCGATAAGAGGTAGATGTTCATCCCAACTTCTTTTAAAATCCAACATACATGCTCGTAACATATCCTCGAGCGTCTGAATTGTGCACTCGGCTTGTCCACCAGTCTGTGGATGAAAAGTTGTGCTAAGATTCACCTGCGTCCCTAGACCTCTCTGAAATGACCTCCAAAAATGTGCTGTAAACTGAGCCCCACGGTGAGATATAATAGAAACTGGTACTCCGTGTAGCCGCACTATCTCCTTAATATATAACTTTGCATAATCTTTTGGTGTATATATCGATCTGACCGCTAGAAAATGAGATGATTTCGTGAGCCTATCGACTATCACCGATATGGAATCGAACTTACGATTATAATGAGGTAAACCCGTGCTAAAGTCCATGTTTATTGCCTCCTATTTCCATGTCGGGATCTCTATAGTGTGCATTAGCCCTTCGGGCTTCTAGTGCTCTACCTTCACTTGCTGGCAATTAGGACATTGGGCAACATACTTAGCAATGTTTTTCTTCATATCGTTCCACCAGTATACATCCTTAATGTTATAATACATCTTCGTCGACCCAGGATGGATGGAGTATCACGAATAATGTGCCTCTGACATAATCCTTTCTCGTAGACCTACTATATCTAGAACACACAGACGACCCTTGTATCTGAGAACCCCATCTCCCTTGAGCGCTAACAATGGCTTCTTCTGCTGCGGAACTCACTCTCTCAACTCGACCAACTCCGGTCCTCGTACTGCCTTTCCTTGACTTCAGTTATGAGAGATGATTTTGTAGTGTTTTGGAGTACAACTCCAGCATTGCCAAAATCTACTAACTGAACCCCCAAACAAGCCAATTGATGAATCTCTCTAGTTAATTGTCTTTTCTCGGCCTCCATATGTGCTAAGCTACCCATAGATCGGCGACTTAAGGCATCATCTGCAACATTAGCTTTCCCTGGATGGTAGAGAATGTTAACATCGTAATCTATCAATAACTCAAGCCATCGCCTCTGTCACAAATTCAACTCTTTCTGCTTGAAGATATATTGTAGGCTTTTATGATCAGTAAATACATCGACATGAACACCATATAAATAATGCTGCCATATCTTAAGTGCATGGACAACCACAACTAACTTGAGGACGTGGGTCGGATAATTCCTCTCGTGCTTACTTAACTACCTTGAAGCATACGCAATTACCTTCCCATCTTGCATCAGGACACATCCTAACCCGACACCTGAGGCATCACAATACACGGTATAACCCTCTGGACCCTCTGGAAGTGTTAGATCGGCGCTGAAGTCAACCTGTTCTTAAGCTCTTAGAAACTCCGCTCGCAAGCCTCCGTCCATTGAAATTTAGTTGCTTTCTGCGTCAACTTCGTCAATGGTGCCGAAAGGGAAGCAAAACGCTCTATGAACCTCCGGTAGTATCCTGCTAAGCCTAGAAAGCTACGAACCTCTGTCGGAGTTATAGGTCTAGGCTAAGATTTCACGGCCTCAATCTTCTGAGTGTCTACCTTTATACCTTCATCTGATACAATATGCCCCAAGAATGATATAGACTTCAACCAGAACTCACATTTAGAAAACTTAGCATACAACTTATGATCACGGAGGGTTTGGAGTAACGCTCGCAGGTGGTCCGCATGCTCATCCTCTAAACAGAAATAAACTAGAATATCATCAATAAATACTATCATGAACAGATCTAAAAATGACCAGAATAGGCTATTCATCAAGTCCATAAATACGGCGGGTGCATTCGTCAACCCGAAGGACATGACAAGGAATGTGAAGTGGGCATATCGGGCCCTGAAGGCTGTCTTCGAAAAATCTTTTTTCCAAACTCTGATGTGGTGGTACCCCGACCTCAAATCTATTTTTTAAAAGCATCTAGCCCCCTGCAACTGATCAAACAAGTCATCGATCCTTGGAAGTGGATACTTATTGTTGATAGTTACCTTGTTCAACTGCCTATAATCGATACACATCATAGCAAGCCATCTTTCTTCCGCACAAACAGTACCGGTGCACCCCAGGGTGAGGTACTAGGCCTGATGAAACCTTTCTCTAGCAAATCTTTTAACTGCTCCTTCAACTCCTTCAATTCGCCAGGTTCCATTGTATATGGAGGGATGGATATTGGTTGAGTTCCTGGAAGCAAATCGATGCTAAAATCAATCTCTCGCTCTAGAGGAACACTTGGAAGCTCATCTGGAAACACATCTTCATACTCTTTGAC
>AWOL01S0013899.1:3052-32646 GCA_000715115.1 Nicotiana otophora
AACACCTACTGAGGAGGTCTACCCGTCTGTCTATCTGAACCTGTACGCATGAAATGCAGCGCCCTCAACAAGGGACGTTAGTATGAAATAATATACCGAGTATGTAAGGCAATAAAATAACTGAAAGCTGAAACTGAACTGATAATATGATAACTGAAAGTAACTAGGAGTCAAAGATGATCTGGATATATACTTACTTGTTGATACTGACTCAACTCTCTCAATATAGTAAGTAAACTAAATGTCCGACCCTATAAGTCTCGGAACGTGTAACTGCTCCGTCGTAGTAGGCTCGCTCATAGGCGTTCGACCATACTAGAATCTGTATCTCGGCCATTCTGGGCTCGCTCATAGGCGCTCGGCCACAGTAGGCTCGGTAAATAACTTACCATCTAATCAGAGGTTGCACAATAGGGGCTAGCCCACCGATTATAGCTCAATGATGGTGAAAATATTGTAATACTGTATATATATATAGACCCTCTGCTTTCTTGACTGAATAAAGACAAAACTAAACTGAATATGAAGTCCCGATAAGGGAGAATACTGTAACTTCTGAGACTAGGATAATGTGAATAAATTCAGGAATACGAACTTCTCTTTATGCCTCGTTATCAAACTCATGTAGTTACGGGATCATGCCAAAATGAAGAAAGGCTTAGCCTTAAAATACCTTATCACAATCTTTCCAATCACCAAGTTGAGCTCATCTCTTCGCACCTTAATCTACAACAACGATAATAATACTATCATTAAGTTACGAAAAGTACAACTATCGCACAACGAACAACAAGCTTATTTTGTATTAAAACCGGCAGCATCTCCCCTATAATCCTTACTTCTTCCAAATTTAAGATAATACCAACAATGCTAGAACACAATAATAACAACATATATACATTATTTTCCATCCTTATATACACCATCAAATACTACAAAACAGCCCAACACACCCCAATCTCTTCATACACAAAATAACCACCGTAGTAGTGTCAAACAACCCGAAAATATTATGACGAACGACCAGACCACCACCCTACATTTATATTTTGTTTCTCCACCCCCTTACACCTCCAAAACCCCACAAAACAGTAGTAAACCATGCAGCACAATAGCTACACAAAATAGTCCGCTACAAGTGAATAACTCGAACTCACGGCTTCCGATCACCGTCCCATGAGTTCTTACAAGTATAGAACGACTTACCATGAACTTACAGCAGAAAAAATGGATGAAAGAGAGAAGTAAACTCACCTTATTTGTTGGATAACTCAGCTCCTATCTTGGTTCTTCAAACTCTAGGTTTTACCTCTAATTAGAACTTGAAAGGGAGAGAAAATCAATTAGGGCTTATGGGAAATTGTTGGGAGGATGTTTGTAGAGCTTATGTCTGGTTATTATGCCCTATTTTCAGTCTAATATATGAAGAAAATAGTCCTTTAAAATGCCTCTTTGGACGACTCGAAATGGCCTCTTTTTGGGCTCTCCTTTAAGCAAGTAGGTGACACACCTACTTGTCACCTAGCAACCTGCTCAGTCTTGCAAGAATGCCCATATCTCTCTACTCCGATGTCGTATTGACAAACGGTTTAATGAGTTAGAAAGTAGACTCATAGATATTAAATTTGATGGATGGAAAACCACGTAACTCTAAGTATATTGGGAGAAACTCGCAGTTACATTTGACAAAACATTTCAGTAAAACTTATGAACGTAACTTGTGATGACTTTCATTGACTTTTGTTCCACAGCTCGCTTGACCTCAAAACATAACACACGGCTGTCATACGACTAAAATAAATCATAACATAATCTCCTTATCATGTTAATCACCCTAGTCTCACCCCAAAAATACATGTTATAACATTCCCAACTTGTCGTCTTTCGGCGAAACATTGTTTTCTTCAATTCCTTTAGCTAATGAACCTTCCAACCCTCTTTGTACTTGTAGTTCATGATCTTCAATATTTGTAACCTACGATGTAACATGATTAACTTACTCTATATACATTCAGATATTATCTCATTTTTGGTCCTACATTAGTTTGCTTACGACACACTTTTTCGTACGAAAATATAGGGTGTAACAGACGTACTCTCACGTACAACAATATGGGGTGTAACATCATTCCCCCCTTTGGAACATTCGTCCTCGAATGTTGAGTGATGCGTTTATCTGTCTCATCACCTACAGCTCTTATGAATAATTTAGTATTGTCCATGACATCTAGGCAACTATTCTGTGAATAAATCCAAAGCCTAGGGCATTCCTCCCCTTTAGGCCTCTTTCTCACACCACTACCTGTGATCGGAATTCTTCCAATCTCGTTACTGTTGCTACCTTATGTCATGCAGCCTGTACGACTCTATCCTAGTATGTTCACCTATGCGACTTTTCTCTCCTTTTCCCTCCAGCTATTATTGATGGTAGGCTATAATATCGTATTTGAGTTGCTTAATGCACTCCAATTTACTGTATTTTTAATGTGTTTGAGCTTTAATCTCTAGTGTTGTACATATTGGGTGTTTAATGCCTTGTAGGAGTGATTCTGAGTGATGTAGATGTTATGGAATAAATTCGAGTGATTTAGAGCTTTGAAGTCTGAGTAGAAGCCCAAAGGATCAAGCCGGGATCGTGTTCAGGGGTCGAGGACCAAGTAGGGACGTCAAAACGCAAGGAAAATACGCACTCTGAGAAACCTCCTGTCACGGCCCAAAACCCAACTTGTCGTGATGGCGCCTATTGTGGTACTAGGCAAGCCGACCTTCCAAAAACACTTTCAAAATCTAACAAAAATGAATTAAGACATTTAAAATAACCGGAGTTTTTCATAAAACGGGGGTAAAACCCAATTAAAACATAAGTGCGGAAAAATAGCCCGACATCGGGTTGTCACTGAATCATGAGCGTCTAAATATCCAGTCTAATACAAATAGTGTCTGAATGTCAATACTGAAAAGAAAGAAAACATAGAAGGATGGACAAGATCCGCAGATGTCGGCAGCTAGCTCGTAGTCTCCGATACTCGATCGTGCATGAACTCAACGACCTCCGTGGTCAAACACACTTGGATCTGCACAGGAAGTGCAGGGTGTAGCATGAGTACAACCAACTCAGCAAGTAACAATGCAAGTAATAGACATGATTTCAAATCCGGTAGTTCAAGTCAAATAAGTTTATACAGTTACAATGCAAGTAATCCGGATATAGAATCTTTCAGAAATTTCACAACAATGACAGATAGCAACTAAGTGCATCAACAAATGGAAAACAGTTACAGCCTCTCAGGGCAACATACACTTAACTCGTCACAACAGCTCAATCACTCGGCTCTCAACCCTTAGTACTCACATTCAATAGGTACCTGCGCTCACTGGGGGTGTGTAGACTCCGGAGGGGCTCCTTTCATCCCAAGCACTAAAATCCGCACGGACAACTCACGTGCTGCACGGACAACTCACGTGCTATTGTAACAATATGTAGAACCGCACGAACAACTCACATGCCATAGTATCAGTACCTCATAGGCAGGCCCTCGGCGTCACTCAGTCATCAACCACTCTAGTCTCTTGGGCTCTCGAAAATCACAAAGATCAGCCCAAACAAAGATAGCATAGTGTATCAATAAAATCAAGAAGAGGCTGAGATATCATACGCAAGTGAAACCATGACTGAGTACAAGACAATAGTTAGCAAGTAATTCAACAAGTATATGACCACTGCGGGTCCCAACAGTGATAGATATTCAATGGACTAAGCATGGTTTCAAATATGAAAGCCAGTCAATTGCTCAAAGGCAAGGAAAACAAGTAATAACAATGGCTATTCGACTTTACAGCCTCACAGGATGGACCAAGTCACGATATCTCACGGTGCACGCTCGCACGCCCTTCACCTAGCATGTGCGTCACCCCCAAATATTCACATTATACAATTCTCGGGGTTTCATACCCTCAAAACCAGATTTAAGACTATTACTTACCTGAAATCGAGCCAATCTCTACTCTGAAATGCCTTTTCCTCTCAAATCGGTCTCTAAACATCCCGAATCTAACCACAACTAGAACAATACAATCCATATAGTCTAAAGGGATTAACTCCACAAGAAAGGTACTAATTTATAGCCAAAAATCCGAAATTGGTCCGAACTATCCGACAAAAGTCACAAAACCTGAAAGCACATTTACTCACATGTCTAACCATACCAAATTTACTCATATCCGATAACAAAATCCCCTTCAAAACCTCAAAATCCCAACTCAAGAGTTCTTCCTCAATTTCTCACCGCAAATCACAAATTAGATGATAAAATTAAAGATGAAATCATGGGATTTAACCAAAACCAAGTAAGAATCAATTATCCCAATCAACTCCATGAAATCCCTTCAATAATCGCCCAATGTTGTGTTCTCTAGCTCAAAATATGCAAAAATGGGTTCAAACCCTCGTTTTTGAAATTAATACTTTGCCTGCCCAGATATCCTTCATCGCGATAGCGGAACATTCCTCGCGATCGTGAAGCACAACTATGCTCCCCTATATTTTTACCGTACGCGATCGCAGAATTACCCATACGATCGTGGATCATTGCCTCTCATACCAACGCGATCGCATCCTGCCTCACGCGATCGCGTAGAGCATTGGCCACGCCTCCCCTCCTGCTCAAATCCTTTTACGCGAATGCGACTTTAGCCACCAGTTCGCGAAGCGTAACTTCGCACCCATACGCGATCGCGTTCCTAATTTTGCGATCACATAGAACAAACTCACCTCTGCCCCAAATAAGCTTACACGATCGCGAATGAATCCTTACGACCGCATACAAGGAAACAAGAACCTGCTGCAACCAGACTTCAACTTTCAAGACAAGTCCAAAAATGATCCGTTAACCACCCGAAACTCACTCGAGGCCCCCGGGACCTCAACCAAACATACCAACACATCCCAAAACATCATACAAACTTAGTCTAGCCATCAAATCACTCAAAACAAAATCAAAACACCAATTACACCCGGATTCAAGCCTAAAAAACTTCTAAACTTTCAAATTCCACAAACGACGCCGAAATCTACCAAACCATGTCTGATTGACTTCCAATTGTGCACACAAGTCATATTCCACATTACGGACCTACTCCAACTTCCGGAATTGGAATCCGACCCCAATATCAAAAAGTTAACCCCTGATCAAACTTCCCAAAAATTCGATTTTCGCCATTTCAAGCCTAAATTAGCTACATTCCTCAAATTCACAGTCCGGACACGCTCCTAAGTCCAAAATCACCCAACAGAGGTACTGGAACCGACAGAACATTATTCTGGAGTCGTCTTCTCACACTTCCAACTACGGTTAAAATCCTGGGACTTAAACCTCCATTTAGGGACTAAGTGTCCTAAACCACTCCAAACACCAAAACGAAACCTCCCAGCAAGTCACAATAGCATAAGTAGATATGGGAGAAGGAGTAAATAAGGGATAGGGGCTAATACGCTCAAAACGACTGGCCGGGTCATTACACCTCCACAGCCGTGGCGCGTGGGGAGGCACTTGGCACGCCGCGCTTGTACAAAATTCCTACTGCCTGTCAGAACTATCTCTCTAGATTTCCCCCTCTAATGTACCACATGGTGCGTCATCCCATGCGGTGCTCCTGTGCAAATTTATAGAGTAATTATCCTATTTCGCATAGGAAAAGATGTATTCGTTTGGGCCCGACCCTACTTGGAATAAATACATAGAAAAATATTATTTTCTGGACTTTTGACATATTTGAGACCTAGGGAGGCTAAGGAGGTGTTGGAGAAGCAAAAGCACAAGGATTTAATCATTCAATCCTCACTCAAGACCCGAGTCTGGATCGTTTTGTGTTTTCCTTTACTTTAAGCATATTTGTGATGAATTACTCCATATTTATGGAGTAGTTCTCTTTAGGGTTTGATGGATTTGGTGTATTGGTTATTGTTTGTGGATTATAACTCTAGTGTTTATGTATTGAAGCATTTTTTGATGATTTAATTATTGCATCTATATTCACTTGTTCATGTAATCGAGAAAGGCATAACTTGTGAGATCTTTGCATTATATTGTTGGTTGAGTTCAGTAATTCTTCTTAGTTATCGAAAGAGACTAGTTGAATTGTTGATTAAACTTAGTTAGGTGGATAATCGAGATAGGTTCTCCTAAAGACCAATCCATTACGCATTCTTGCATATCTTCACGTGCTTAAATTGGTTCATCTTGTGAGGTTGAGACTTAATCGAGAGAGGCATTTCTACTAAACGTCTGAACTAATAACTGAGTGAATTCGAGAGACTCACTTAAGCATTAGAAGTGAATTATCTGGAGTTATATCCCAAACAATTATCTTGCACCTATCCAATCAACCCATATGTACTCCCACTGGTAACTTCCTTGCTTATCTTTGTTGCGATAGTCATTAGTCAATAGCTTTAGATTCTTAGTTAGTGTTAGTTATTAATCATATAAATCTTGATTGTTGATTCTCTTGGATAGCAATCAAGCTAATAACTACGAAAATACTATTTAAATCTAATCCCTGTGGATACGATACTATATTATACTATATTCGACTAGCGAGCATATTTAAGTGTGTGTTTCAAGCTCGTCAAATTTTGGCACCGTTGTTGGGCACTGGCAATCAACAGCGTTTGAAATAGTGTTTTTTAGGCAAATTATACTACTAGGTTGTTCAGTTAGTAGATAGTTTAATTAATAATTCCCAAATTGGGTTAAAATTACAAATTATTCCAATAAATCAGACCAAAAAATAATAAAAGAAAACTAGTGGCTACTGCTATGAAATACATGTAGGAGTAGCGTAATAATAGATGAAAACTAAAAAGGTAGTAATTTTGAAATGTCCAAATGTTGCCGACTCAAGCAAAGCATTGCGAACATCTTCTCATTAGGGCTGAAAACTTCCTGCAACTTTGTTTGTAAAGAATACTTGTTTTCTTTGGTTGCGATCCATCTTTTTGTGATACATTTTGTACAAAACTCAGCTACGTGGCCATGACTCATCTTTAAAATTTGAAGTGCAATATCCAGCGCATCTAGTGAGTGAAAAAACTAGCTCCATAGTATAAGTACAACAGGCCGGATAGTCCCTTGAAGTTGCTGAGTACCAGATATCTTCCCTACTGTCCACGATTTCCTCTTGATTTTTATCTTTGAATGTGCGTTCTTTTCCAGAAAATCTTCCTTGTAGCTCAGTAGTGTTATTGATGAAGATCAACTCCTTGATATCCATCTAGTATAGCTCGTGCAAACCAATGAACTACCCTGCCTCGACCTTATGAATCTGGGCAATGCTATAACTGTGGTCTCTTGTGTCGACAATTGTAGCTCAATCCTTGACCACATGTGTGACTTCTCTTCAAGAAAATATTCTTTGCATGTCAGTAGTGTTATTGGTATAAAGCAGCTACCTATTGTCCAGCTTGTGCATCTTGTGGATTCCTTTGAAATACACTGCCTTGTGTATGTAAATCTGGGCAGTGACTGTGTCTTGTGTCTTTTTGGATCATTGACAGCTTGTATCTTAGAAGCAATTGCTGAGTTAATTACATTCCTGATCAAAATAGAACCATGAACATGGAAATTCTCGTGACAAAGTTCCCCTAGAAGCACGTAATATCTCAGTGTTTTGCTGAGTATCTCCAATGCCATGCTTGTGCCTACCCTTGCTTCCCTCCCATTGGAATGAGTGCACAGTACTAATACCACCAAATGGGAATTATTCAAAGGATAAAGCATGACCACAGTAATATTCCCTGAAAAAAGAGAATGATGACCTAGTGTGTTCCCAGCATTCCTCCTGCTCATGCTACTTCTTTCCTTCTCTCCTCCTAGCTTTTTGCAACCTTAACTATTAGATATGGGCATTGTAGCTTATCACTATTCACAATCTTTCTCCCTTTGACATCCAAATCCCACAAACAGTGGCATTCCAACGGTCCTGTATCTAGAGAATAGTTAGCAATGTGATCTGCTAATTGGTTGCCTTCTCTGAGTGTGTGTGAGAGCTTCAGATTACATCCTTCCATTAACTTCTTTATCTTCTCCACTTCTACTGCAACTGTCCATGGTACAGACCACACCCCTTGTAACATATTCTTGATCATCATTGAGTCTGTATGTAAGTCAATGAGTATGTAGTCATTGTCCACACATTATTTCAAGGCTTCTACAACGGCCCACTTCATCTTCTTTATTTGTTCCTTCCTGGATCTCTGTGCCACATGCATAGACCACATTCCCTTCTTCATTCCTCAACATAACCAAATGAACTACTTCCTGGGTTGCCTCTTGATGCACCATCTGTATTCACTTTTATCCATCCCTGCTCAGGAAGTTCCCATAGAACTTTAATATATTTTAACTTAGGAGTATACTGCTCCATCATGTTTATTAAATCTGGCCATTTGTGTGGGGCAATCTGCATGCTTGTTTTCCTAGGTTTCACCAGTTATTGAAGGATAGTTGAGACTTGATATATCACCCTATTGACAGAAACTAGATCCCCATACTTAAAACCATTTCTCCTTTTCCATAATTCCCAAATAACGATCGAAGGCAGAACTTGAAGAATTGGTTGCAGCCTTGGGATAACCTGCACTGTCCAACCTTTCATGATAGTTTGATGGAATGTCAATCCTTCCACAGTAATTTCTGTAGTTGCAAGAAAATAATGCCACACTTTTCTGGCAGTATATGATATGAAAAACAAATGTGACATTGTTTCTTATTGTGGTAGCACACAACATCAGCACTTTGATGCCATTAAATATCCCAACCTCTTGAAGAAATCATCCAATGGTAACTTATTTTTCCAAAACTTTAACATGAAGAAGGATACTTTGAACGGCAGACCCTTCACCCAAATATTCCTATATGCAGTGCTTGGATCTTTTCTTCTCCTAACATATTCCCATACAGAATTGACACGGAATTCACCTCTTGGTTGCTTGCACACAGGTTTGTCTAAAGTATTTTGATGAACTGGAGGCTTCAGATTGTTCTGTATATAGTCAGCCAAATCCTCAGGTAATAGTTCACTTAAATGCGTTATATTCCACCTATTCCCCTGCACCACTTCATATACATTTTGAACTATTTCATTACAAAATAAATCTGGGGGAGTTACAAAATATAGAGCACCTAGGTCTGTGCAGTTTTCAAACTAGAAAAGAAATGAGCCCATTTTTGGCTGCCATGCAATTTGATGATCTATGTAGTCTCTACATTCTAATATTTTCCTCCACACATGTGACCCTTCCCTCCAAGGAACTACCATAGCGTTCAACGTTTTACAATATTTTTGGCTCATGAATGAACTCCACAAGGAAGGCTTCATTCTAAAATTCCATCATAGCTTGCAAAATAAAGCTTTAGACACATTGTACAATGATCTAAAACCTATTCCTCCTTCTTTATATGGCAAACATAGATTGTCCCAAGAAGCCCAATGTCTGCTCCTCCCATCTACTGAATTACTCCAGAAGAATCTAGCCATAAGCTTATGTATTCTACTGATCACAAATCCAGCTGTATTGATTACTAAGAGTAGGGTATGGGCATACTTTGTAGAACATGAGAGATTAAAACTGCTCGCCTTCCTATAGACAATAATTTCCCTTTCCATGATTGTATCTTATCAAGTACTTTAATAATTAGTCCTTGATAATATGCAAGCTTTCTTCTAGTATAAAAGATTGGACATCCCAAGTAGGTGAATGGAAATTCTTGCCTCCCTATTCCAATTGCTCTTTCTACCTTCCTTATCACAACTTCATCATTAGGGTGATGCGTGTACATGACTGATTTAGTTTTGTTTATCAACTGACCAGATGCTACCTCGCAGCACCTTTGTCAAAAAGATCCATGACAATCTATCATACGCCTTTGTCATGTCTAGTTTGATAACTACATTAGGTCCTGCCTTAGTTTTCAACCTAATGTCTGTAATAATTTTCTGAGTTAACAGGACATTTTCAACAATGCTTTGACCTTTGACAAAGCCAGACTGTTCATCAGAAATAAGATTGGGAAGCAAACCAGCTAGTCTCTCATGTCTGAGAAGGTGTTGATCTCTTTTTACTTTGGTAATAGCACTAGGTTCGAATGGGTAATGAACCTAGGAAGTTCCTGCCCAGTAAAGAATTCCTTCACCATTTCCACCACATCTGCACAAACTATATCCCAGCAGACATGAAAGAAGTTGCTATTGAATCCATCAGGACCCCCAGCACTGTCTCCATTAAGTACAAACACTGCCTACTTTACTTCCTCTACAGTAGGTAATCTTGTCAAGTTCGGGTTCTGCTCCCTAGTTACAATACGAGGTGCATGATTGATTATTCAAAAATGTGTAGGCACCTTATCTTCATTGAATTGATCTTGAAAAAACTTCACTGCTTACTCAGTCATTGCCTCAGTATCTTCAATCCAGTTTCCTTCACTATTTTGGATTCTATTCAGTTGTAATCTCTTCCTTTTCCCATCAACATGTGTATGAAAAAATTTGGTATTCTTGTCACCCTCATTAAACCAGGTCATCCCTGATTTTTGCTTCCAAAACTGCTCCTCCAAAGCTAAATATCTAAACAACTCTGCCTGGACTTTCTGTAATTGTTCTCTATTTTGCAAAGTAGGACTGAATTCAAATTGTACGAACTCTTACCACCTCTTCTAGACTCGAGATCTTTTGGAATATATCACCATAAGTTGTCCCCGCTCCTTGCTGTTAGAGCCTTTTTCAACTTCTTAAGCTTGTGATTGAACAGAACAAAAGGATTGGCATGAAAGTTTGCTTGCCGATTCTTCTTAACCACTACCTTGAATGTATCATGCTTTATCCAGAAAGATAGGAATCTGAAGCTCTTCGTAATTTGGACAGCATCTTGATTACATGTGATCAGCAAATGGCAGTGATCTGAACCAATCTTGGGTAGGTGTGTAACTTCTATTCCTGGCCACAACTGTTGTAACTCAATATTTGCAAAGCATCTATCTAATATCTTGAAAATGCAGTCTTCTTCTGCTCTTCCATTCCACCAAGTGTAGATACTTCCTTTGAACCCCAGATCAGATAAGTTGCAGGTGTTCATAGAATGTCTAAAGTCATCTACTTCATTAAATGAGACTGACAGCCCTCAAAACGTTTCTTCTTCATCCCATATAACATTGAAATCCCCCCCTACCATCCATGGTATAGTGATGTCTCTAGCTAGGTAATACAAAGAATCTCATAACTCAATTCTCTCTATAGCTTCACACTTAGCATAGATTAGTGTGAGCATAACCTCTTTCTGCTCTTCTGTATCAAATAGCCTTAGAGTTAGTTGTTGCACTGAATGAATCTCCACTTTTACATCATATGTTTCGTCTATGAAAGCCCAGATTTTATTGGAAGTGTTTACAATAGCCTGTGCAAAACCTATCTGCCTCCTGTATCTATCCAGTTTTCTTGATTGCTGCATTGGCTCTGTTAATCCTATGAACTAAAAATGGTATTTTCTATGCATTGTTATGAGCCTTTCAAAGGCTCTTTGTGTATTAACGGATCTAATGTTCCATATCAGAGCATGCATTTCTAATTAATGGATTTAAACGCAGTCCTCCTTGTTTGGACTCCAGCTGGTTGTACATTAGGTTCCTTCACTTGCTTATTTTTTGCCTCGACCAGCTGATTTTCCTTTCTCTATATGTATAGGAGATAACTCCCCTTGCCTAGCCACATTCATGAGATTTTGGCATGTTGATTTTGCATCCAAATCTCTGCCCTTACCTGTTGTATTATCCACCAATTTCTTCTGATGTTGAGTTGCTATGACTTGATTTTTTAGCAGGCTTAGGAATCAAACTTTTTCCTGCATTTTCCTTGATCTTCTATTCAGCAACATTTAGGCTCTTTATATTTGTAATATTTTTAGGATTCTGCATCAATTCCAAGATAGCATGAACTAGATTTTCAATCACCTTATCTGCACTTTGCTGCTTCTCACCTCCGCCAGAATCACTAGGATCAATTGGTTCAATAGGTGTTTTAGGTATAGAAGCTGTATTAGAGCTATTAGTTAAATTCTGTATTTTTGTATTTGAACCATCAACCTCAGCTGAAGCATCAGTTATTCTTGGAACCTTCTCAACTGTATGCACTTCATCTTTGTTAGTTTTTCCATTAACACTGATTTCTTCTCCTTGTGTTTCATCCTCAGCTTCCAAAATAGCATTATCTTTCCCCTCATACCCTTCAGATATATCACATTCATATGAATCATCCTCCTCCTGATCACACCACAGCCTTCCACCTGTGAAATTGACTTTTTCCTTCAACAATTCCTGCTCAGCAAGTGCAGCGGTATCAAGTGACTGTGATGGTATTTCTTGGCATGACTGATTCATAGTGACATTGTTGGTAGCAAAAGCTCGATTAACCCATTGAGCTGTGGTTTTCTTTAAAGTGTCATGTCCTTTCTCCGCATCATGATTGCCTTTATTTGTAACATTAGCCTCTTTTGTTGCATTAATCTCAAATGAAGTAGGAATGAAACTAGGTGATGCAGGGTTTAAAAGTATCCTAGAGTCCTTAAGATTAGGATTTGTACTTTTTTGAACATTGTTGGTATTCACTAGTATTGTCCCAGTAGGAACTAACTAGGTCTAGGAGTTCGATTATCACTGTCATCTACTACTACCAGTTGATTGTTAGCCTCATGATCTCCCCCATTATTCTGCACTACCACAATATTATTATCAGCTTTAATTTGCTTCTGCACCATAGTAATATTCTCATTCCCAATTTCCTCAACTTCCAATACTGCATATTTATTTCCCACTTGCATTTGCTACCCTTCACCTTGAATAACTGGAACTATTTCCTTTCCAGTAGTTCTTTGAGCTTCCTTCTAGTTAACAACATTCTTAGCACGGTTATCCCTAACTTCTTTCCATGGTTCCTTCCCATTACCAGTCACATTGTCTACAACTTTCCCACTCGACAGAATTATTAAATGTCCCTGTTGATTCAAATTTGCTAGTACAATAGACTGATCAACCTATTTCGTAGCCTTATTCCCAGCATGTTGCTCAGCAGAGTTATTCATTAATTCTGGATGAAGCCTCCAACAATCAATAATGTCATGGCCCTGCATTTTACATTCTTTACAGTATTTAGGTAGGCAATCACATTTAATGGTCACCCATTCAGTCCTCACGACTCCAGTTGCCTCATTCTCGATGTCCATAAGCACCTTCTTAGGTAAGTCAGCTAGAAGATCAACAAGAACTTTCACTCGCACACAGCTAGGCCCCGTTTTATTAATTATAGCCATGTCAAGATGAAGAGGTTTACCCACAGCTGAAGCTAAAGAGAACAGACACTCCTTGACGAAAAAAGTTGGTAACAAATTTGGAAACCAAATCCACGCCATTACCTTTGATGTTTCCTCATCGGCCTTGAATTTTGCATCATAAATCAACGTCCTCAACTGATATTCATACTCTGCCTTATCCTTAACATAATATACACTCTTGGACGTAAAATCATTAAAATCTTGCCATAAAATCTTGCCTCAACCGTTGTCAATCGTGTTTGAAATAGTTTGTAGTGCTCATTCAGGAATTTTTCTTTTATTTTTATTTTATTTTTCTCTTTTTATGTTTGGTGTTCTTTGACTGTGCACAGGTTATAGGTTCAGAGTAGTGCATGACTAGAATGCCTGCCAAGGAAGTGCTACCATACGAACCCGAGATAGAAAAACAACTGCGACAGCTGAAAAAGGAAAGAAATCTCACTGAGATGTTAGAATAGGTTGGGCAATCCTCAACCAATGAAGTTATGGCTGGAAACAATGAAGATAATGTGGATTTGTCTGCGATAGAAGCAACCCAACAAAGAGAACAATCTGTACGAGATGCTGAGGAATCAACTATTAAAGATGCGCAGATTATCTACGAAGAACAGAGGGGTCGTTTAGAAGAGAAATCCATAACTTATGCTAGAAAGATACTGAGACTGTGTTTGAAGCTTGTGATAGGTTTAAGGAAATAATCACAATGTGTCAACATAGCGAAATTGAACAATGGATACAACTCCAGGGCTTTTGGGATGGATTAACACCAGCCTCACGTAGAGTACTAAGCAATGTTGTTGGAGGTTCGTTGATGAAGAAGACTCCAGCGAATATAGTCACAATTCTTGACGAGTTATCTGAAGATGCAAATTCGTGGCCCTCTGAGAGTGCTGAAAGAAGAAGATCAATTGGTGTTCACCAAGTTGATGTTACGACATCGGTGCCGGTACAACTTGATGCTATGGCCAAAGAGATAAGGAAGCTGACCTTAGCCTCGATACAAAGTGAGCCGCATGCAACATGTGATGTATGTGGAATAGGACATACTACTCAAGAGTATCAAGCCTCAACTAAGGAAGTGAATGTTGTGGGAAATTATAATTCAATGGGTCAAATGTACCCCATTTTTTCATGGGGGTCATATGGAGGTAATGTGAATGCGTGGCAACAAAATACTCTAGAACTGAGGGACAAGGAGTTCTAGTCTTCCAAAATCAGCAGAGGGAGCAGTTTCAGACTCAACAGTCCAATCAGCCGGGCATAGAAGATCTCATGAAGGCCTTCATTATGAAAACTGATGAGAGGCTTGAAACTTATAGCGCAACTATACGGGGACACGGAGAACCTATCAAAGAAATAGGTACTTGTTTTCGAAACATGGAAAGACTGGTTGGGTAGCTAGCCGGTCTTTTGTCTGAGAGGATTCCAGGAACTCTACCAACTGATACTGAGAGAAATCCCAAAGAAACAGTGAATGATGTGACCTTGAGAAGTGGGCAAGTGTTGAAAGATCCCACCCCGATCCAAAAAGTTATGATACTTGAAAAGGAAAGATTTGAGCAGCTGAAGAATGATATTTATAAGAAGAAGAAAAGAATGAAGGGAGCTGACTAATAAAAGAAAGAGGAAACTTTGAGAAGGGATGAATCTAATGCGAGCAAGTATATGTCTGATCTACCTTTTCCCCAAAAGCTATATAGAGAAAAGATGGACAAGCAATTTGAGAGATTTAAAGATATGCTGAAACAAGTTAATGTAAATATGCCATTCAAATAAATGCCCTCCCAAATGATAGCTTATGCTAAATTCTTAAAGGAGATCCTGACAAAGAAGAGGAATATAGAGGAGAGCTCGATGGTGAAGCTTACAGTGCATTGCAGTGCGATATTGCAAAACAAACTCCCACAAAAGTGTGGTGATCCAGGGAGTTTTACTATACCTTGCTCTTTAGGATCTATTAATTTTGATAAATCTTTATGTGATTCTGGTGCCTCAATTAACTTAATGCTTCTATCTATTTATAGGAAACTAGAGAAGGAGATTGGAGAGATAAGGTCAGTGCCAATATCTCCGCAGTCGGCAGACCAAACGACTCTAATAGCCGAGAGGATAGAGGAAGATGTCTTAGTTTATGTAGATAAGTTTGTATTTCCTGTAGATTTTATAGTAGTGAATATGGATTAGAACAAAGAAGTCCCCCTCATCTTAGGAAGACCATTTTTAGAAACAGGTAGAGAAATATTAGATATACACGAGAGAAAGCTCATGCATAGAGTGGGTGAGGAGACTGTAACTTTGGAGATTAATATAGAAACGGGGGTGAAAAAGGAGAAGTCAGTTGCAAGTGTTGAGTGGAAAGTGAAGGGCTCAAAAGAGAAAGATGCAGGGAGTGAGAAAGATAAGTTTTGGTTGCACCCCAAGAAGGCGGAGAAGAAGTTATCTGCATGGATGTGCATATTAGTTCGAAGTCAAGGAACGGATCCCGACTTTGACTCAGACTCCGACTAGATGTTAAGGGAAGTTTCCTTTACCTTATGCTTTTTAATTATATTTTATGGGGACATGCTACAAATTAAAGTGTGGGGTGGGGGATATGTTGTATGTTGTATGTATATGTGTTAGTTTAGTTAGAGATAAAAAAAATGCAAAAAAACAATAAAAATTGAAAACATTGCGATTTTTCCCGACGATGGATATCATCGACAGGTTTCTTGAGGGATTAATGTCGAACGTAAAAGACAAAAAAGATTTTCTTTTGTTAGGTAGTGTATTAATTCCCCCTTGGTTTTTCTTTGTGCCGCAATTCTTTTTCAATGATTTTGTTTGAACCAAGTGTAGTTAATTTTATTTTTGTTAGTAGTAGGAACCATTGTGCTAGGATTTGAATTGAAAGCAATATCTCTTAACTTTATTATACCTTGAGAATAGTGAGTGCTTTAGTTGCGACGCTTAGGATCAGTTTTTTACTCTTGTATAAGTACCTTAAATTATATGATCTTAACTTTGCCTAACTGCTTTGACTAGAGTATCTTAATGAGTCCGATATTGAGTGAGTTATGTGCCATGTGTGCATGAGGTTTTGTGTTATTCATTGCATTGCATTTCATGTCTAGAACTTGCCTTGTATGTTTTTAAAGCAAAATAGTTGTTTTGTTCAGTCTTGAAAGTGATTTAGGCATTTCTTTATTGAGCCGGTTATACGCTTTTACCCACCTAATTGTTATGTATAATTGTTTACCCCTTTGAGCCTATAATCCTGTTTCTTTGGAAAACACATTCCAAGACCTAACTATTTGTTTGAATTGGCCATCTATTTGAACCTTTTACCTCTCATGAGCACTTAAAATGTATTATGAACTTTGTAAAAGTTGAAGTGTGGGGTGGTTGGTTTGGCTTTAGAGTGGAACTAATGAAATAAGGAGAAAAAGCATTGTTTTGAAAAAGTAAGAGCCACTTGAGTGGAAAAAGAGAAAACAAAATTGTATTGTTGTGCAAAATATTAGTTGATAGTGGTGACTCTTGATGTAATTGTGCTTAAAGAAGTAGAGGTTTAATGTATATTATTGTGAAGGTGGAGTTATGGTTTGACATAAGTGTGGGGTTTTGAATTGTTAATGTGTATGTATTTAAGTGCTTAGGGAAGTGTAACCACTCTTATATTTGAATGTATCCCACCCATCCCGCAGCCTACATTACAACCAGTGAAAGTCCTACTTGATGCTTGACTGAATGAGCTCGATTAGTTGAGTAGTACACTACGGGCAAGCTTATGGTACGTCTTTTGTGGCATATGAATGTTGATTTTGAGAGTGAGCGAATTCTTTCTATCTTGAGTTACTAATTGTTCTTAAATTATATTGTGTGTGGAATTACTCTTTTTTGTTGTGTGAGGGCACTTTATTCACAAAGGAATGGTAATGTCGCTGACCTCTATGTTAGAGTAAGTGAGCGGGTTGTGAAAAATGCATGGTGCTTTTGAGTCACATTTTGAGGCTAGGATGTTACGGTATTGTGCTTAATTTGTTTTAAATATTCTTGGTATGATGAGTAAGGAGAGTTGTTTAAAATGGTTGTGTCCATGTGAAGTGTAGTTTGATTACTCGAGGACGAGCAATGGTTTAAGTGTGGGGTGATGATGGTAGGCTATAATCTCGTGTTTTAATCGCTTAATGCACGCTAATTTATTGCACTTTTATTGTAATTGAGCTTTAATCCCTAGTGTTTTGTACTTATTGGATGTTTTATGCCTTGTTGAAGTGATTTCTAGTGATGTAGATATTATGGAATGAATTTGAGTGATTTGGAGCTTTGAAGTCTGAGTAGAAGTCCACAGGATCTAGCCGAGATTGTGTTCGGGGTCGAGGACCAAGTTTGGACTTCAAAAAGCAAGGAAAAATTCGTTCTCTTAGAATCCGTAAAACTTTCCTGCTGCATATTAGAACTTGTTCTCTAGATTTCCCCACCAATGCCCCGCATGGCGCGTCGCCTCATGTTTTTGCCTGTGCAAAGTTTACAGATTAATTGACCTATTTCACGTAGGAAAAGGTAATTGCATTTGGGCCCGACCCTACTTGGTATAAATACATGGAAAAATATTATTTCTCGACTTTTGACATATTTGAAACCTAAGGAGGCTAAGGAGGAGTTGGAGAAGGAAAATCACAAGGAGTTCATCATTCAATCCTCTCTCAAGACCCGAGTTTGGATCGTTTTATGTTTTCCTTTACTTTAAACATATTCGTGATGAATTACTCCATATCTATGGAGTAGTTCTCTTTGAGGACGATACCATACTTCAATAATCATATTTCATAGAATCCCAACATGATTCATCTTATGGGGTATTCTAATCTTGTGCAATTCTTGAAATCCATTCTCTTTAAATCATTACTCAATCAAAGGCCTAAACGTTAATCTCTTATCATTTATCCCACTTTCACGCTCATTCTACTATTAGGGAAACATTCCATCTTTTCTAAATGCTCCTAGTCTTAAATTCCTTCGAGATCATTCAGGCTATATAGAGCTTTCTATAACTTACGAAAATGATCAGTTCTCTTGTTTTGATGGGTTTAATCCCGAGGACTTAGCTATTCTCGTCACCATATCATTCTCATTTTCATATCCTTACTCATGTCTACCGAAAACCTTGTCGCTTTATAATACTTTAGCTTGCGACCTCCAAATATGTATTTATACTACTCGCAAACTTTCTTTAACTTTCTCGTACCATAGATTTCCTTATGTTATTCTGGAACCTCAAGCGAGACATCACGTCATCTCTAACTCTTCTTTACACTCTTAACTAGACCTCCCGGTACCTGGAAACCATAGGCTGGAAGATACCGCACTGACAACACCACTATCATTTCTGGATACTGAATCGTAATGCTTCTAGTCCTCTATCTGAAATATAGACTATTCACAATATTCTGCACTTCAGTATCTCGTACTTTATTTATCTTTACCATACTTACCTTTAAATCTCGCATTACATCTTCTGTCTCTTTCATAACCTCCCTTCCACGTAGGTGGAATTCACATCCACACCTTGAAGTCGTAATATAATACTTGCACCTCTCGTGCATACACAATCCGGCAGGAGCCTCATACTAACTTCTTATGAATTTAGTACTCTTCTAACTGGCTTTATCGTAGAGCTATTATAGAATATTGCCGATGTACCATCTCTCTTGTACTTCTGATATTAAGAGTGATTCTACAATGTTCTGAGTCATAATTTCTATAATTATATGGGTCTAATAACTTGGCTCCTTATTCACATTGCTGATGTAACTCTTTAGTTCCCTCTTCTCTCTCAGCCTTTAAGTACGCGTAAGCTATCTTCTGATCTGCGTCTCAGGATATTAGTTATTACTTTAGCCTTTCATAGACACTATGGAACATCCATTATATAACCTTCTAACAATTCAAGCCTTTGTCTTTAACGTGGACTCAATTCTTTCTTTTATCCTATATTGAAGTCTCCCATAACTGTATAAGTGTCAATATATATGTTGTATGGATAGTATTCCGAAATCTTAACTATGGTCATAACGTAACTAACTCCGGGTCGTAGATCAAATAATACCTTTTGGGCCTTCTCAGTTGTCTTTAAATACAAGCAATTACTTTTCGTAGTCATTCTGTCACTTGCTGCATGAATACTTGGCTTATCTTAGTGCTCACGAATACTGGAATTTCGTGTAACTCATACGATCTCGAATATTTCTTTGGATTTTACTTCCTATTCCTTAGTCACGATAGGTGCCACTTTCTTATGGAGTGCATACAATATTATAGTGGGACTGTTGTTACAAGATTATTTCTTCTTTAGGTCACTATGCTTATGTTGAAGCCTTCTTCCTTATTTCCTCATCTAGTCTTGCGTTGCAGTACATAGGGAAGACCCTCTGACTCTTGTAAAGTTGCGAGCTTATTACATTGTATACCCCATAGAATTTCTGATGCTCTTACTCACCTATAATTATCCTTAGATACATACCTCCTTGCCCTTGTGCTCGTACGGTTGCTTCTAAATTGAAATTTCGATTGTCTCTCTAGTGGCACTATTTTTTATTCCGTAACACTTATACAATACTTTTATCTACCCCAACTCATATTTGAATATTTCTCAAGAATTATGATGTCATATCAGCGAGACTGAATTCCCCATGTTGGGGTTCACTACATTTATCTTGCACGATCTGCTGATTTATCTGTATCTTTTTGTCTAGCCATAACTAGGCTCTTCTTGAATCAACTACTAAACTTGACAGTCCATGCTCATATCTATATTCTGCGTAACCTCTCTTGGGTTATGTCTTTTGTCTTATCTTACCTTTCGCACTGGCTCCTAAAATATCAAATGTCCATTCATATTTATTTATCAATAATATCCTGGTCGGGAACCCTTACTACCTCTCCCCGACATCGTGCTTGCAAAATAACAGCAACACGAAACAGCCCACAAAAAAGTCCCACAAGTTCAACAACTCAAAATTGATTTTTCAGTTTACTAAAACACGTTTCGACTTGTCTCTTCTTTCAAATTGAACAACACAACCAACAGTACATAATTGTGGCTCTTATCCTATAAACCAGCCATGAATGCAACTTGAAAATATGGTCACAACCAGCCAACAGTGACGCAATAACAAACAACATACCACTCTTTTGAAACTCGCTAGGTCTAGTCTTTACGATCGAGTTACAACTGAGTAGAGCCCACTAAATCTAGTCCTTAGTAATCTAAAATAAGTCCCCCAATGCATTTACCAGAAGGAGAAAGAGAAACTAGCAAGTTGTAGAGAGTTGTTGCCACTAGAATCATATCGTATCACCCGAAATTACCTAGGGTTTGTGTGTGATTTGTGGGGAGGAGTTACAAGGGTTCAATTTTATTTTGTTGGTATGAGAAGTGAGTTATATAAATGAGTTAATAATTCCTTAAAATTCCCCTATTGTGCAACTTTAGGAGCTTTTAATTGAGGCCTCTCCTTTTGGCAAGTAGGTGATGCACCTACTTGTCACCTAACGAGTCTGTGTTGTCTCGCGAAAATGCGAATATCTCTCTATTCCAATATTGTATCAATGAACGGTTTAATCTACTGGAAACTAGACTCGTATATCTTCAATGTGGTAGGTAGATAATCATGTAATTCCAAGTACATTGGGAGCAATTCTCAGCTACATAATGTTCCGCATATTTATGAATGTAACTTGTGATGATCTTTGCCAACTTTTATTCCACAACTTGCTTGACTCTAAAACATAACACATGACTGTCATAAGAGTAAAATAACACATAACATAACCTCCTTATCATTTTAAGCACCCAAGTCTCACCCAAAAAGTATATATTATAACATTCCCAACTTGTCAACTTTCGACGAAACTTATTTTCTTTAATTCATTTACCTTCTAAGCCTTCAAACCCTCTTGGTACTTGTAGTTCATGATCTTCAATATTTCTAACTTCCAAGTTAACATGATTAACTTACATTATGTACTTTAAAAGATGATATTAGTCTTGAGCTTACATCAACTGACTTACGACGTACTCTCACGTAAACAAATGTGGGGTGTAACACACATATAGCCATAAGGCATGTTGCGGCATTCAACCCGATCCTCATATAGCCATAAGGCCTATTGCAGCGTGCAATCCGATCCTTATATAGCCATAACGCCTGGTGCGACATGCAACTCGATTCACATATAGCCATAAGGCATGTTGCGGCGTGCAACCTGATCCTCAAATAAATGCGGCGTGCAGCCTGATCCTATCATGAATCAATAACACTTGCGGCGGTGTGCAGCCCAATCACTCACAATCTGGCCCTAAGCCTTAGCTCAGTCATCAATCACTCCAGTCTCTCGGGTTAAGAAATCTCATGCCAATTAGCCCAAACAATGATAACATGATGTGACAACGATGATAACAGAGACTGAGATATGATATGCAAATGAATGAATATGACTGAGTATCTAATTACAATTTAAACAATTAACTTAACAGCAAAAATGACCTCAGTGGGTCCCAACAGAATAAGTACACAGCCTAAACATGATTTTTAACATGGATCACATCTCAATTATTCTAGCATGTAGGAATTTTATGGATAAAAAAAAGATAGAATACTACACGGTACCACAGAATCATCTGAGTCATAATTCACATGGTGCACGCCTACACGTCAGTCACCTAGCATGTGCGTCACTTCATCACCAAACAGATAACACGCATACCCCCAGCACCAAGTCTAGAATTGTTACTTACCTCGCACAAGCCAAATCTGATACCGAGCAAGCCAAACATTACTCTCGAAATGCCATACCGCGTGATCCGACCATTAAATGGCTCAAAACTAGGCAAAAGAAAATCAAGAACATCAAATAATGGCAAAGGAAACAAACCCAATCGATAAAGGTCGAATCTTTAATCAAAATGCAAAAGTCAACCAAAATGTCAAACTCGGTCTCGTACCTCGAAACCCGATAAAACTCACAAAATTCGACAACCTATTCAATCACGAATCCAACCATACTAGTTTCACTCAAATCCGACTCTGTAGTGACGTTCAAAACTCAAAAAATCACTTTATGAAATTTTAGACAAAACCCCTCAATTTCTCTTTTGAAATCATCAACCAATTGTCAAAAATGAAGATAGATTAAGGAATTATAATCAAAACTGAGTAGAGAACACTTACCCAATTCATATGATGAAACATCGCTTCAAACATTGTCTCAATCTGAGCTCCATAGCTCCAAATATGCTAAAATGGCTGAAACCTCCGAAATAGAGTACTCTATGGAAAAGCCATCTCGTTCGCGATGAACAAAATAATCTACCACCAAAAATACTCTACGCTTTTGCTACATAGTCCTTGCAAATGCAATGCACAACAGCTCCAGCCTTACGTAATCGCATCCGCTACTTTGCGAACGCGAAGACATTCTCCCCAGTCCCCAGCTTCTCATCTCAACTCCATACGAACTCGAGCATAATGACGCAAACGCAATGCCCATGCCTCACAAAGGTACGCGAACGCGGTAATATACTCGTGAATGCGATGAAGGAAAATTCCGACTCCCACAATACATTACGGAGGTCTGAAACACAAGAAATCAACAGGAACCATCAATGCAATTATGAAGAAAAATGGTCTCAATTTGATCTGAATCACGCCCGGGCCCCTCGGGACCCTGTCCGAACATTCCAACAAGTCCCATAACATAACAAGAACATACTCGAGGCCTCACAATATGCATAACAACATCAAAACCACAAATCGAACCTCAAATTGAACTTAATAAACTTTTGAACTTTCAACTTCCCAAAACTCGTGCCGAACCAAATCAAATCAACACGGACTAAAATCAAATTTTGCACATAATTCCCAAATGACATAACGAAGCTATTCTAATTTCTGAAACCACAATCTGAACCCAATATTATCAAATTCAACTCCAGGTCAAACTTATGACTATTCCAAACCTTCAAATTTCCAATTTTTTCCAATTAGCCGAAACCTTCTAGAAATGTCCAAATGCAAATCTGGGGTCAAATACTCAAAAGTCAAACTTGGTCAACTCTTCCAACATAAAGCTTCTTAGTTGAGAATCATTCTTTCAAATCAATTTCGAATAACCTGAAAACCAAAACCGACAATTCACACAAGTCATAATATATCATGCGGAGCTACGCATGCCCTCAAACTACCGAGCGAAGTGCAAACGCTCAAAACGACTGGTCGGAACGTTACACAACCACAATGTGCACAAGAATCTCAATAACAACAAAATGAACGTGATATAACTCAACAAGGAAAAGTATTTCCAATTACCATCAATTTCAACCACAAACGTGTTATTAGCTCTCAACAAATACAACTTCAATAATTCAACAATGAATGTATTTCCATGAAGTGGCAACTTCAAACTCTCGTGCATAACATAAGCTTAATAATAAAAGAGATAGCATGAAAAAGCAACTATGACTAAATGTATGAGAATAAGTCAATAAAAAAAAGAATAGCATGTGACAACAACTACTAATAAATGCATATAAGAGTAACCTCGACAATGGAAAGTAAAACACGTAATAAGAACTACAATTAAAGTATGTAAGAATAAACTTGACAACAAAAGATAGAACAAATAGCAACAACTTCAATTAAATGCTTATAAGTAACCTAAAGGTCTAAACTGGTCAAATACCACATATAAGCCCGTGTACATACTCGTCAACTCATATAGATGTCTTCCACATAATTAAAATAGTACAATCAAACTCAATCCTAAGAGGTAGTTCTCCCACACAGAGTTAGGCAAGATACTTACCTCAACTAGGCCAAATCAATACTTAAAAATGGCTTTTCCCTCAAACAATTCACCTCTACTCGGCTGAAACCTAAAAACAATGACTTAATATTATCAAACACTGCAAGATAAATCAATTTTGATTAATAAAGCTAAGATCTTTACACAATTCCCCAAAAGTCAATCCCTGGCTCGTTCGATCAAAATCTGAGTCCAAGAGTAGAACTTTACTACCCATAACTCTAGGAATCCATATATGTATTTGTTTTTCAAATCCGAGTCCAGTTCGACTCTCAAATCCCAAATTTTTATTTTTTAAAACATAGAAAAAATTCCCATAATTTGCCTCAGATTCACATGAGTTTGATGTTAAATTACATATATAATTGAAAATTGAGTAAAATCACTTACCTAATAGTTGTAGATGAAAATACCTCCTCAAAATCGTCTCCTACCGAGTCTAGGATTCTAAAATATGAAAAATGAGACCAAATTCCGTCTTTACATCCCTTATGTTTAGGTGCAGAAGTCGCAATTACGGCGCCTGACAGCCTAGAGGAATGTTGCAAATGCGACACCGACTTCGCAAATTCGTAGTCAGCCATGTTCGCAAATGCGACCTACCCAGCCTAAGCCTATACTTCGCAAATGCGATACCTGAGACCCCTCTACTATGACAGCAGTTGCGATGCTGGTGCTCGTAATTGCAATACCCGAGACCCCTCTGCTATGATCACAATTGCGATAACGGTAGCACCATCACACCAACAAACCTGAGACTAGCTCAAACCATTTTGAAACACATATGAAACTCACCCGAGACCTCAGGGCTCTATACCAAACATCCACACAAGTTTAATAATATCATAAAAACTCGCTCGCGCGATTAAAACATCAAAATAACATCCAGAACTATGAATCAGACACCAAAACACATGAAATTCAATAGAAAACTCAAGAATCTCTAGAATCACAACCAAGTGTCCGAATCATATTAAACCAACTTCGGATTGCATCAAATTTTACAGACAAGTTCAAATAGCATAATAGACCTTTTCCAAATCTTAAAATATAAATACGGACCCGATAGCCATAAATTCAACTTACAGTCAAACTTAAGGGAATTCATAAACCTCAAATTGCCAACTTTCGGCAAAACAAGTCAAATCAACATAGGGATCTCTGAATTCAATTTTGGGTACACGCCCAAATCCAAAATCATGATATGAACCTATCGGAGCAATCAAAATATCGTTCTGAGATTATTTTCACAAAAGTCAAACATTGGTCAACATTTCCAACTTAGGCTTTTAAACCAAAGGATTCAAATCATTCTAAAACCTTCTTAAAATGAGACTAACCATCCCCGCAAGTCATATAGCCACAAATGCATAGGTGTGAAGCATCAAAAGGGAAAACGAGGCTCAAATATACAAAACTACCAATAGGATCGTTACATTCTCCCCTCTTGAAACAAATATTTATCCTCGAACGTGAATAGACACATATCATAAGTGCCAAAAAGGTGAGAATAACGACTCCACATGTCGTGCTTGGTCTCTGATAAGGAAAAAATATCATGCAATAAATAAATTATTATCTTCACATTTTATTGCTAATCCTTGTGTTTCTTTGCAGGAAATATGAAATTTAATAAAAATACAGCAAATTACCACGTCAAGAGACATGTGCACATAAGAAGTACAAATTAAAAATTACAAAAAGAAGATACATGGTGTTGTATCAAGAAAAAAAATAATATAAAAAAAAAAGAATAAGTTGAAAGGAATTAAAGTGCACATGGTAGTCTTCTCAACTTTGTAATATTACTTTGAAGATCGTAGCTTTCCAGCTTACCAAGTTGGAAAAGAAAACAATTACCAAAGTTTTGGTTCCATTGAACCAAAATGCCGTATGCTAAAAAGGAAACAAGGGACATCTTTTATTTTAAGTCCATCTTCACAAGGCTTGGGGGAAAGACAAACTATAAATATAACCATTTTGAGCCGGTTGAGGAGGCGAGAAGGAGGAGGCACATAATTACAGTTATTTCCATTTTCCGAAGCTTCTCTTCTTCAGTTTTATTAGTTATTCAGTGTTGGAAATTATTCTAGTTCCTACTTTTAATGATATAGGAAAATTATTCTTCCTCAATATTTCTTTCTATTTTCTTATCCAATAGGACAAGAAGATTTTTGTTGGTATTATTAACTCCGGTATGGAGGAACTTTCTTGTGTTGAGAGAATGACGAATCTTTATATTTTTATATAACAGTAAATATTATTCCTCAATTTCATATGTTTGAGCTGAAGTTTTTTATTTAAATTTTATCTGCTTTGTAGTTAGGTATTATTTAATTTGTTAACATCCATCTATTTCGTATTACATATTAACTTCTTACTAATTCTGTAATCGAAAGAGGCGGAAGAAGTAATATAATTTATTTTGGTATTAATAGATGTTAACTTTTATTCAGTAATATCTAACTCTTATATATTAGAATTGATTCTACACATATTTATAGTAGAAAGAGGCAAATACTGTAGTAATCAATAATAACTAGTAGGATAGCCGGAAGAGACTTACTAAAAAAAATATGTTTTAGTTCGACATCTTTCTATACTATTATTTGACAGAGTACGAGTTAGAATTTTATATACGCAAGACACTCGTCAAAATTTTGGCGTCGTTGCCGGAGATTGGCACAATCTACTACAGATTTATTGTTTTACTACTAATTTGAGATTTTTTTATTATCTAATTATTTTAATTTTTGTGCCGAAAATTAAGAAAGTTTATGGCTCGTTCCTCTTCAAGAGAACTAGTCGAATTGAAAAATCCTTCCGGTTGAAAAATTAAAACAATCCTTGCAGTTGTTGCGAAAAGAACAAACCTCACGATCTCAAATTTTCACATCATAGGAAATGGAGAACAAATAACTCAATAACCAACTTTCACACATCAAGTAGAAGAACAGTTTGATGAGGTGGTACCGCGATGTGATAGAATACTTAGAGATTATGCAAGTCCAGATCATTTTGAAGGATAATCAAGTGTGAGGAGACTACCTATTGCAGCAAATAATTTCTAAATTCGTACAGGCTTGATTCAAACCATTCAAAAGTCATGTCAGTTTATTGGTGTAATGACCCGATCGGGCGATTTATGTAATTATGCCCCTTTTCAGCCTTTTTGATGCTTCACAGATATGCGTTTATAATTTTTTAACTTGTAGGGTTGGTTAGTTTCGTTCCAGGGAGCTTTCGGGTTCATTTGGATCCTCGATTCTTGACCTAGAAGTTTAAATTAGAAAATATTGACCAAACATTGATCTTTTGTGATAGCAACCCCAAAATTATATTTTTATGACTCCGATAGCTTCATATCCTCATTTTAGACTTGAGCGCATGCCCAAAATTAATTTTGGAAGTCCGTAGGTTGATTTGTGTTGACTTATCGAAATTGGGCAATTTAAACTTGAAAAGTTTGACCGTAGGTTGACTATTAGCTATCAGGCTCGGAAATTAATTTTGGGACTTGGAATAGGTCCGTTATGATATTTAGAACTTGCTTGCAAAATGTTATGTCATTTGAAGGTGATCTGATAGGATTAGGACGTTTCATTGTAATTGTAGAAATTCTTAAACTTTACTTTACAATTCATGCGTTTTAGTGTTCGATTCGTAGTTTTAGATGTTATTTTTATGTTTTGATTGCACGTATAAGTTTGTATGATATTTTACGACTTGTGTGGATGTTTCGTGTCACGACCCAAACCAATAAGCCGCGACGGGTCCTTACTCAACCGAGTACCAACATAACGTATATTTTCGTATCATACTATCATAGATAACTGAGTCAGAGAGGCTGTCGTGAGATAGGTAGAATACAATATGTAATACCAACTTATACTTAAGATATATGAACCTATAAGACCAAAATAACCACTGGTACACTGAACATAGGCCGACAAGGCCATACAATCTTTTACGTACATGACATCTGTCTACATGCCTCTAAGAATATATAATTGTCATAAAGGTTGGGACAGAGCACCGCCATACCAAACAATACACATCTAAATCATACTGACCAAACAAGCAACTCCGGAGCAAATGGAGTGCACCAACGTATTCCGCTGAGCTAATCCACTACTTGGAAGACTCTCGACCTATCTATCGAGACCTGCGGGCATGAAACGTATCATCCCCAAGCACAAGGACATCAGTACAAATAATGTACCGAGTATGTAAGGAATGAAAATCATTAAACAATAGACATGAGAGAAACATGGAGTAAAAGACTCGACATATATATCTGAATAACTCTGTGAATCACTTCATATTTATAATGTCATGTATATGCATATCAATATCATACCATGCATAGGTATATGCGTTTATAACATCATCAAGCCTCTGAGGGCATCCTATCATATCATCTCGGCTACTGTGGGCAATTTATCAACGTATACCAGCTGATCAGGTTGTGGTGCGTATATAACGCCGTAATCTTTTTTCATATCCCATATATATATAATATACATATATACGCATATATAACGCCATCTAGTCATGGGTCAATGTAATTGAATGCAATGCATGGGAAATATATCAATAAAATCTTCTGGAGTGTCATAAGACCATTATGCCTTTGAGTAATATCATGAAATAAACTTTATCAACTTACGTATTTTCTGAGACCCGTGAACAGATTATAGAATAATATGACACATGGGTAATCAAGAACATAAGCATCTCTAGTATTTCTATGAATAGAGTCATTTATGAAAATTATCCATTTGCTCGTTTTGTTTGTATTGTATTGATCACGTCAAAAGAAAGAAGGGATATCCTTAACATACCTGAGCCGATTCTCTTAACAACATAACCGCGGATTGAAGTAGTGGAAAATTCGTATGATGTTCTTGAGAAAGATTGTACCGTGCTCTCTTAGATTTGCAAATCCCGTTGCTATTATGCAGTGTAACTTTATATAAAAAGTTTTCCCAAAATCCGTTACCTTGCTTATTTCTAATTCACGTTTCTTTGTGAATTAGGAGTCTTATAGTGAAGTAAAGAGATTCTTGGAATTTAGAGCTTCATCTGTAAGCTTTTTTTTTTGCAAGCTTATGTGATTTTCTCTTAACTTATGTAATAATAATCCTTGTAGGAGTTGGTGAAAATGTTATGGATTCTCTTTATATATTCTAAGCGTATGTTTTGTAATCTTTGCAAATGGAAAAACATTATAGGATCACTTAAATATTTAAAGTCCAAATGCCAAACTTTTATGTCTTCACACATAGGAAGATGTAGTGTCTTGTACTTAACCTTTTAGTTTGCCACCTTTCAACTAAATATACGAGTCACTTAATTTGAGGGGGGG
>AWOL01S0013899.1:33915-48373 GCA_000715115.1 Nicotiana otophora
ATAAGTAAAGAGATTCTTGGAATTTAGAGCTTCATTCGTAAGCTTTTTGCAAGCTTATGTGATTTTGTTCTCTTAACTTATGTAATAATAATCCTTGTAGGAGTTGGTTGAAATGTTATGGATTCTCTTTATAAATTCTTAGCGTATGTTTTGTAATCTCTGCAAATGGAAAAACATTATAAGATCACTTACTTAAATATTTAAAGTCCAAATGCCAAACTTTTATGTCTTTACACGTAGGAAGATGTAGTGTCTTGTACTCAACCTTTTAGTTTGCCACCTTTCAACTAAATGTATGAGTCACTTAATTTGAAGTGGGGGAGGCTGCCACATAATCCATTTTAATCCTTATCCGATATATCCCTAATTAATTAAGTAATATCCCATTACCCAATAATTAACCAATTACCTACATAATTAAGAATTATCTTAACTTACTTAAAATACTACTCACTTTTAACATACCTTGTACACCTTACTATCATGGTCATGTAGTACCTTGTATGGCACTAGTCCATAAATACCGGGTATTTTAGCTCGGGCCGTATTTTATCCCAAAATATCAAACTTTGACGAAATTCCTTTTCTTCGATTTGCTTACCCTTTTTCCTTCACAATTTACTCAACACGTGTTCGAAATAGCAAAAAATGCTTATAATTTCAAAATAACCTCATTCCCAAATTTTACGACGATTAACTTACGACAATTATCTTACGACGAAACTTTAACATACAAAAATGCGGGATGTAACATCTCATTTACGAGCTTCCATCAATTTATTTATGGCGTACTTTCACGTACGAAAATATGGGGTGTAACATCATTTCCCCCTTTGGAACATTCATCCTCGAATGTTGACCGATGCACTTATCATTTTCATAACTTATGTCTTCCGAATACTTTAATATTCTCCTTGCCATTTAGGCAACTATTCTTTGAATAAATCCAAAGGCCAGGGCATTCCCCCCTTTTGGCCTCTTTCTCACACCACGGTCTGTGATCGAAATTTTTCCAATCTCGTAACTCTTTCTACTTTCTACCATGCAGCCTGTAGGACTTTTTCCTCGTATGTGCTCCTATGCGACTCTTCCCTTCAGCTTTTAGCCAATCTTTAGGGTATAGGTGTATTGAAGTTCTTCGGTCTGTACTTTGTCGAACTTACGAATATTGCCATATCTCATTTCGTACTTTGTAACTTCTATCCATCCATTGTTGATTTACCTCATTGTTGATCTACAATCTACCACTGATATCTTGAAACTTTTTACGTAAAACATTGCCACTAGGGCTTACTTTGCATTGAGGAATATTCGAAGTGATTTTCCTCATCCACTTAACGGCGATACTGTACTTCAATAATCATACTTTATAGCATCCCAATGTGACTCACTTATGTGGGTATTTTAATCTTGTACAATTCACGAAATCCCTTCAAATCATCACTCAATCGAAGGTCCAAACGTCATCCTCCATTTACCACAAGTATACCCTCATTTTACTACCAGGGCAACATTCCATCTCTTTTAAATGCTATTAGTCTTATACTCATTTGAGTTCATTCAGGATATACTGAGCTTTCTATAACTTAGAGAAACCATCAGCTCTCTTGTTTTCATGGGCTTAATCCTAAGGACTTATCCATTCTCATCACCTTCTCACTCGCCCTTTCTTATCCTTACTCCTGTCTTCCTAAAACCTTGTTGCTTTACCAAACTTTAGCTTGCAACCTACACATATCTAGTTATACTACTCGCAACCTTCTTTCAATTTGCTTGCACCATAGATTTCCTTGTGTTATTTTGGAACATCAAGCGAGACATCACATCATCTCAAACTCTTCTTTACTCTCTTACGTAGGTCTCTCGGTACCTAGAAACCATAAGCTGGAAGATATATTCCACTGACGATGCCACTATCATTCCTGGATACTGAATCCGAGCGCTTCTAGTCTTCTATCCAAAGTATGGACTATTCACAACCTTCTGCATTTGAGTATCTCATACATTGTTCACCTTTACCTTACTACTTTAAAATCTTGCATCGCATCTTCTATATCTTTCATGACCTCCCTTCCACATAGGTATAATTCATGTCCATAACTTAAAGATCTATTATAATACTTGCAACTCTTGTGCATACATAACCCGGTGGGAGCTTCATACTGACTTCTTATGAGGCTAGTACTTTTTCTAACTGGCTTTATCGTAGAGCCATTATAGGATATGGATACTTTACTATCTCTCTTGTACCTCTGATATCTTAGAGTAATTCAATTATGTTCTCAATCATGATGTCTATAATTGTCTGGGTCCAATAATCAGATTCCTGATTTATTTCGTTGATGTAACTCGTTAGTTTCCTCTTCCTTCTAATCAGCCTTTATGTAGGCTTAAGCTATTTCCCGATCGGTGGCTCATGGTATGAGTTATTACTTTAGCCTTTCATAGACGCTATGGAGTATCCGTAATACCATCATCTAACAATTCAGTCCCTTGTCTATGACCTGGACTCAATTCTTTCTTTTAACTTATACCAGAGTCTTCTACAACTGTATGATTGTCAATATACATGCTTCATGGATAATGCTCTGAAATATTGTGTGCATTCATAACGTAACTAACTCTGGAGCATTGTTCGAATAATTCCTTTCGTTCCATCTCATCTTTCGTTTAAGGTAAGCAATTACTTTTCCTGGACTTTCTGCCCCCTTGTTGCGTGCATACTTAACTTATCTTAGTTCCCATGCATGTCGGAATTTTGTGCAATTCATATGGTCTCGAATATTATTTTTTGTTTCATTTCCCGCTCATTAGCCACACCAGGTGCCACTTCCTTATGGAGTGCATACAATGTCGTTGTGAGACTGTTGTTACAAGACCATTTCCTCTTTTGGTCACTATGCTTAGGTTAAAGCCTTCTTCCTTATTTCCTCAGCTAGTCTTTTGTTGTAGTATTTAGGGAGACCTTCTGGCTCTTGTAAAGTTACAAGCTTATCACAACGTATACTTGACGGAATGTTTTTTTAGATGTTCTTCCCCGCCTATAATTATCCTTAGTTACTTATTTCTACGCCCTTGTGCTTGTAGGTTTGCTTCTGAACTAATATTTTAACTGTCTTCCTAGTGGCATTCTATTTCATTTACCTTTAACTACCCCAACTCCTATCTGAATATATCTCAAGGATCACGATGTTATATCTACGAGACTGATTTCCCCATTTTGGGGTTCACTGTGTTCGTCTTGCACAATCTGTTGGTTTGTCTGTGTCCTCTTGTTTAGCCATAACCAAGCTTTTCCTGAATCAACTACTAACTACTCATTGGCCCATTCTCATATCAGTATATCGCGTAATCTTCCTTGGGTTATTTCCTTTGTCTTAACTTACGTCTCGCACTAGTTCCTTATCTATCAATAACATCTCGGGCAGGAACCCTTACTTCCTCTCCTTGACGCCGTGCTTGCATAATGTTCTGGAATCATAGCATATCTATAGGATTTGAATGAGTGCAATCTCATCCCTTTCTCATTTTTATCGCATTCTTCCTTTACCATTCTATAGTTACTAGAATCACTTAATTCTGACTTAATGCCACATCACTCCCTATTCCCCCCTTTAGGGGAGAACTAAGATTTAGTGCTACGATGATCTACGTATAGATGTTTTGCCTTCTCATATTTGGCATCTTTTCGCATCATCGATGATCTTTACTCACCTCGCGGTAATCCTTCTGTACCAAGGATAACGAAATTCCTTACTCGCGATGGTGACACTTAGTATAACTGGCACATATAGTGCCTTAAGCTTAACTTTCCTCATATTGCTTTCTTTAGGGAAGTGTCTTCCTGAATAACCATTCTCTGAATTTCTCATGAATCTTCTTCCGTTGTCCATTCTACTATCGCCGGAACGTAATCCTAAATTCTAATGATGTTGACTATTATCCAATCACTCAGTCCTTAACTCACGTTTAGTTTATCTTGTTCACCAGCCCATACTTATTTCTATTACTCTGGGGTCTAACTTTTCCTTTTGGTAATCACGTTAGAGTCACGAACTTATTTCTCGAAATGAGGATGTGACTTCATGGCCTATACTCTTTTGTTGTCTCAAGGCCTGTCACCTCTTGTCTTTCCCTTTACTTGACTATAGACTCTGTAATACTGTCATATTTTGATCTACCATTTCTTACTCATGTATCATTTCTTACTCATAATTCTTCATTAACTCTTTTCTTATTTCCCGCTAACATTTATGTCTTTCACTTTATTCTGAAAACTCGAACAAGACATTCTTTTTGTTCTAGCTCCCCTTTGCTCCATTCAGTGGCTATTTGGGTTGCTTAATGTTCTCGCTCTACTAGGGACGCGAGCCACACTAAGGTAATATTTATCTCTTCAAGGCTTTCAGTGCTTATCTTCTGAATTTTTTTGATTATGCTAGTATTCACATCTAATTGTAATATTCTAGAGTGAACCATCTGGGTACCTCACAAGAAGATCTATTGCCACCTTTGTAATATCCTTCAAAAATGTCAACTAACACAAACAATCCATTAACCATTTTGGGTTACTCTAACCCCAGCCGGATCCTGATATCCCGTCCTTATCTTAAACTACACATGTTAGCCCCCATAAGGCATAAATGAGATGGGTGTGGCCAATTGTGCATACCTCTGTTATTGTTGAAGGCAACTCAAAAGGCTTATATTCCTCTGCGATAATCTTCATTAGCTGGGTAGCTCATACCTTTTTTTGTCTTGCTTTATTTACTTACTGAAAATTGTGTCTACCTTCCCATTCTCTTATTCCTTTTTACCGTAAGAGTGGATGGACATTCTTGCCTTAGGGATCCTTATCAAGAAGTTTACACATCTTAGTACACACATGATCTGCTGAATACCTCATATTTATCCATCATAAGCATGATACAAAAATTGAGTTCCTCTGACTCAACTCTTCCACATCTATATCTCTTACCAATTGTCTTTCTCGATGTAGGTATCGTCATATTACGAATAAAACAAAATTTAGGAGTTCAAATTCTTACAACTGAGTTCTACCAGACGATATAGAGTAAGAAGAAAGATTGACAATCCTAAATGCCCTGTAGCCTCCTGCTTATAAGTGTGGTGCACGACACACCCATAAACAAGACTCTACTAGACACGGCTTGTAGACTCCCTAGGACAGAACTGCTCTGATAGCACTTTTCTCACGACCCAAACCAATGGGCCGCGATGGGCACCCGGTACCTTACTCAACCGAGTACCAATATAACGTATCTTTTTGTATCATACTATCATAGATAACTGAGTCAGAGAGGCTGTCGTGAGATAGGTAGAATAAGATCAAAATAACCACTGGTACACTAAAGATTGGCTGATAAGGCCATACAATCTTTTACGTACATGACATCTATCTACATGCCTCTAAGAATATAAAATTGTTATAAAGGTTAGAACAGAGCCCCGCCATACCAAACAATACACATCTAAATCATACTAACCAGACAAGAAACTCCGGAGCAAATGGAGTGCACCAACATATTTCGCAGAGCTGATCGCCTACTTAGAGGACTCTAGGCCTGTCTATGGAGACATGCGGGCATGAAATGCAGCATCCCCAGGCACAAGAGACGTCAGTACAAATAATGTACTGAGTATATAAGGAATAAAAATCAGTAAACAATAGACATGAGAGAAACATGGAGTAAAAGACTCGACTTGTATATCTGAATAACTCTGTGAATCACTTCATATTTATAATGTCATGCATATGCATATAAATGTCATACCATGCATAGGTATATCATCTGTTGTCATCCCATCATATCATCTCGGCCACTGTGGGCAATTCATCAACGTATACCAGCTGATCAGGTGGCGGTGCGTATATAACATCATAACCGTTTTTTATTTCCTATATACATATAATATACATATATACGCGTATATAATTCCATCTGGTCATGGGTCAATGTAAATGAATGCAATGCATGGGTAGTACGTCAATAAAATCTTTTGGAGTGTCGTAAGACCATTATGCCTTTGAGTATATCATGAAACAAACACTATCAACTTACATATTTTTTGAGACCCATGAACAAATGATAGAATAATATGACACATGGGGAATCAAGAACATAAGCATCTCTAGTATTTCTTTGAATAGAGTCATTTATGAAAATTGTGCATTTGCTCGTTTCATTTGTATCGTATTGATCATACCAAAATAAAGAAGGGATGGCCTAAACATACTTGAGCCGATTCTCTTAACAATCCCTCTAACCAACTTCTTTTGCGAAAAACACGTAACGACGGATTAAAGTAGGGGAAAATCCGTATGATGTTCTTGAGAAAGCTTGTACCGTGCTCTCTTAGAATTGCAAATCCCGTCGCTATTATGCAGTGTATCTTTGTATGAACATTTTGCCCAAAATCTGTTACCTTGCTTAATTCTACATCCGCAAGCTTCTTTTTTTTTTTGCAAGCTTATGTGAGTTTCTCTTAACTTACGTAATAATAATCCTTGTAGTAGTTGGTTAAAATGTTATGGATTCTATTTATATATTCTTAGCGTATGTTTTGTAATCTTTACAAATGGTAAAACATCATAGGATCACTTACTTAAATATTTAAAGTCCAAATGCCAAACTTTTATGTTTTCACACGTAGGAAGATGTAGTGTCTTGTACTTAACCTTTTAGTTTGCCACCTTTCTACTAAATGCATGAGTCACTTAATCTGATATATCCCTAATTAATTAGGTAATATTCCATTACCTAATAATTAACCAATTATCCACATAATTAAGAATTATCTCAACTTACTTAAAATACTACTCACTTTTAACATACCTTGTACACCTTACTATTATGTTCATGTAGTACCTTGTATGGCACTAGTCCATAAATATCAGGTATTTTAACTCGGGCCGTATTTTATCCCAAAATATCAAACTTTGAAGAAATTCCTTTTCTTCGATTTTCTTACCCTTTTTCCTCACAATTTACTCATCACGTGTTTGAAATAGCATAATGCTTATAATTTCAAAATAACCTCATTCTCGAATTTTACGTCGATTAACTTATGATGAAACTTTAACATACGAAAATGCGGGCTGTAACATCTCATTTACGAGTTTCATCAATTTATTTATGGCATACTTTCACGTACGAAAACATGGGTTGCAACAGTTCTGATCCTCGAGGGTTCGGATGAGTTTCAAACATATATCGGAATGGTTTGAACTGAAATTAGACTACTTGTGCTGCTAGTTTTCAAGCATCGCAATTGCGAGCACCAACATCGCAATTGTGAAGGTGACAGAGGGGGCTCTGATTTCGCAATTGTGACCTCCCCTTCGCAATTGCGATGACTACCAGATTTTACCTTTGTTCGCATTTGCGAATGTGTAACGACCTTGCCGGTCGTTTTAAGTGTATTAGCTCAGATCCCCTATTTACTGTTTTGCCCGTATATATTTTTGCTTAAGTGACTTGCCGGGAGGTCTGGTTTTTGGTTTCGGGGTGTTTCAGGACACTTAGTCCCTAAACGGAAGCTTAAGTATCAGGATATTAACCATAGTATGAAGTGTGTGAAAACGACTCCGGAATGGAGTTCCGTCGGTTCTGTTAGCTCCGTTGGGTGATTTTTGACTTAGGATGTCCGGACTGTGAATTCGAGGTTTGTAGCTAATTTAGGCTTGAAATGGGGAAAGTCAAATTTTGGGAAGTTTGATTGGGGGATTGACTTTTTGATATTGGGGTCGGATTCCGATTCCGGAAGTTGGAATAGGTTCGTAATGTTGAATATGGTTTGTGTGAAAAATCTGAGGTCAATCGAATATGGTTTGGTAGGTTTCGGCGTCGTTGTGGAATTGAAAAGTTTAGAAGTTCTTTAGGCTTGAATCCCGGTGTAGTTGGTGTTTTGATGTTGTTTTGAGAAATTCAAAGGCTCGACTAAGTTCGTATGGTGTTTTAGGATTGGTTGGTATGTTTGGTTGAGGTCCCGAGGATCTCGGGTGAGTTTCGGATGCTTAGCAGATCACTTTTGGACTTTGGGAGATACCAGATTTTCTGGTGTTTTGTTGTAGACATTTTCTTCATCGCATTCACGAGGGAGTTCTCGCATTCTCTAGGAAGGCCAACTGAGTTACTCTTCACATTCGCGATGTGGTTCCCGCGTTCGCGAAGATGTGGAACCCTGAGGCTATGTGTTCGTGACATGGTCCTCGCATCCGCGGAGAGGAACGGGCAGATGAAGCTTTAGGCATTCAAGCCTACGCGTTCGCATTCGCATAGGGCCCGCCAGTGGAAGGTACGTGTTCGCGAGAGGTCACTCGCGTTCGAGAGGCATTGACCGCGTTCGCAAAGAAGGAATTATCTGGGCAGATATAAAGATTCAAAAATAAGGGTTTGGCCATTTTTATCAAAACTTGAGTTTGGGAGCTCGGATTTGGATGATATTTCGAGGGACGTTCAGAGACATCGATTGGGTAATGATTCTACACTTTATTTTAGTTATATCCCATTAACATATCATTAATTTCATCATTAAATTTTGGATTTGGGTTTAAAACAATTGGGGATAAATGGGAAGAAGTTCTTCAACTAAGATTTTGGATTTGGATTGGGATTTTGGCATCAGATTTGGATAAATTTGGTATGGTTAGACTCGTGAGTGAATAGGCTTTCGAGTTTTGTAACTTTTGTTGGCTTTTGAGACGCGGAACTGGGGGGCGAGTTCGGGCCAATTTCGGATTTGTGGCTATAATTTAGTACTTTTCTTGTGGAATTGATCCCTTTAGCCTATATTGATTGTATTGCTCTACTTGTGGCTAGATTCGGGGCATTTGGAGACTGATTCGAGGGGCAAAGGCATTGCAGAATAGGATTTTGCGTGGTTTGAGGTAAATAACAGTTTTAAATCTCGTCCTAAGGGTATGAAACCCCACATTATTAGATTATGTGAGTCTTTTAGAGGTGACACACATGCTAGGTGACGGGTGTGTGAGCATGCACCGTAGGAATTGGGACTTGGTCCATTCCGTGAAACTGTAAAGTTGAATAACTTGTTGCTAGTTATATGTTCTCCATGTGTTATAAAAATTTAATTGTAAATCATGCTTAGGCTATGTGATGGTACTGTTGGGACACGCAGAGGTCGCGTACTTGTTGAATTACTTGCTAATTGATGTCTTGTACTCAGTCATGGTTTTACTTTCGTATCATAACTCAGCCTCTTCTTGATTTTGTTGATACACTATGTTATTTTGTTTGGGCTGATCTTTGTGGTTTCCGAGAGCCCGAGAGGATAGAGAGGTTGAGGACTGAGTGAGGACGAGGGCCTGTCTGTGAGGTATTAATACTACGGAATGTGAGTTGTCCGTGCGGTTCCACATATTGATACTATAGTACGTGAGTTGTCCGTGCGGAATTCGCGCTTAGACTGAAAGGAGTCCCTCCGGAGTCTACACACCCCCAGTGAGTGCAAGTACCTATTGACTGTGAGTACTAAGGGGTGAGAGCCGAGTGATTGAGCTGTTGTGACGAGTTGAGTGTTTGTTGCCCTGAGAGGCTGTACTTGTTTTTCATTTGTTGATGCACTTAGTAGCTATCTGTCATTGTTGTGAAATTTCTGAAAGATTCTATATCCGAATTTCCTGCACTTTAACTGTATAAAATGATTTGACTTGAACTGCCGGATTGAAAGCATGTCTAATCTTCGCTGGAATTATTGAAAATGAACTGTACCTGTATAGCTCGTCACTACCTTCTCAGTTCCTTATTTATTTCTGTTACTTGCTGAGTTGGTTGTACTCATGCTACACCCTACACTTCATGTGCAGATCTAGGTGTGTTTGATCATGGAGGTCGTTGAGTTCCTGCGTGATTGAGTATCGAAGACTACGAGGTAGGTGTCGGCGTCCGCAGACCTTGTCTCTCCTTCTATGGTTTCTCTCTTTTTCGTATTGTTACTTAAACACTGTTTGTATTAGACTAGATATCTAGATGCTCATGACTCAGTGACACCCCAATGTCGGGCTATATTTCTGCACTTGTGTTTTGGGGTTTACCTTGTTTTTATGAAACACTCCGGTTATTTTAAATGTCTTAATTCATTTCTATTAAATGCTGAAAGTGTTTTGGGTCATGATAGGCGCCATCACGACGGGTTAGGTTTTGGGTCGTGACAAGTTGGTATCAGAGCCTAGGTTACATAGGTCTCATGAGTCATGCGCAGTTTTAGTAGAGTCTTGCGGATCGGTATGGAGACGTCTGTACTTATCTTTGAGAGGCTGCAGAACCCTTTCGAAACTCCACATTCTTGAATTCTTATTGTGCGAATCTGTTGATTCTAGTAACTAAACATATGTTGTTTCATTCTCTCACAAATGGTGAGGACTCGTACTACCGGACAGGATGGATAACCACCAATACCACCAGCAAGGGCTGTGAGAGGCTGCAGCAACCATTTCTTAGGCAGGAGAAGGTGCTCAGACTCACGCCGCCCGCACACTAGAGCAGGTGGTATAGGGATTCCAGACACCGGGGGCACCACCAGCCTAGCCGGTTATAGATGCTCAGGACAATGTGGTACTTGTCATGCCTGATGATGAGCAGCGTCGATTGGAGAGGTTTGGGAGACTCCAGCCTCAATCTTTTAGTGGTACCGAGGGAGAGGATGTACAAGGCTTCTTGGATAGGTGTCAAAGGATACTTTGTACATCAGGTATTCTAGAGACCAGTGGGGTCTTGTTCACTATATTTTAGTTCTCTGGGGCTTCCATCAGTTGGTGGGAGGCTTATGAGAGGCGTAGGCCTGTCGGCACAGCAGCCCTTATATGGCAGCAATTCTCCGGTCTATTCCTTGAGAACTTCGTGCCTCAGTCCCGTAGAGAGGAGCTGCGCAGGCAGTTTAAGTAGCTTCGTCAGGGTGATATATTTGTGATGCAGTATGAAATGCGATTCTCAGAGTTGGCTCGTCATGCTATCTGGTTGATTCACACAGACACGGAGAGGATGAGAGTGTCTGGTGCTACTTTCGCAGCCAGGAGCGGGTTGAGAGGGAGGCCAAGAGGCCTCGTGGACAGGGTGAATTTAGCGGTGTCCCTTATGGGGGACAGTTCCACCACGGTAGAGGTCGTCCTTTCAGACATGCTTAGACGGCTCGCCCAGTCCACTGTGGTGCATCATCTAGCCACGGGTCACACAGTCATCAGCAGGGCCATTCGTCGTTCAGTGCACTACCACCGCAGAGTTCTCACCATGCCTCGTTAGCTCAGGTTTCCACGGGTAGTTCTTCTGGGCACCAGGAGCAGCAGTTCCGTCAAAGGAGGGGTTCTTTCGAGTGCGGAGATTTTGGTCACATCAAGAGAGATTACCCTAGGTTGTTGAGTGGGACTCCACAACAGAGTACTCGGCTGATGGCACCAGCACCAGTAGCTCCACAACCCGTCCAGCCAGATTGAGGTAGGGCTTAGTCATCTAGGGGTCGCCTGAGAAGGGGAGGCATACAAGGGAGTGGCCAGGACCGTTTCTATGCCCTCCCTGCATGACCAGATGTCATTGCTTCAGATGTTGTGATTACAGGCATTGTCTTAGTTTGCCCCAGAGATGCCTCTATATGATTTGACCCTGGTTCCACTTATTCGTATGTGCCCTCGTATTTCGCTCATTAGCTGGATATGCCCCGTGAGTCTCTAGTTTTATTTGTATATGTATCCACTCCAGTGGGCAATACTATCATTGTGGACCGTGTATATCGGTCATGTGTGGTGACTATTGGGAGTCTGGAGACTAGAGTGGACCTCTTGTTGCTTAGTACGGTCAATGTTAATGTGATTTTGGGTACGGATTGGTTGTCTCCATGTTATGTTGTTCTAGATTGTCAAGTTAAGACCATAACGTTGGCGATGCCGGGATTACCGAGGGTTGAGTATAGCGGATCTTTAGACTATGTTCCTAGTAGAGTGATTTCATGCTTGAAAGCTTAGAGGATGGTTGAGAAAGGTTGTCTATTTTATCTAGCCTTTGTGAGGGATGTTAGTGTAGAGGTCCCTACTATTGATTCTGTTCCGGTGGTGCGAGATTTCCCGGATGTGTTTCCTGCAGACTTGTCGGGCATGCCGCCTGACAGGGATATTGATTTTGGTATTGATTTGGTGCTGGGCACTCAGCCCATTTCTATTCCACTATACTGTATGGCACCGGCAGAGTTGAAGGAGCAACTTCAGGAACTCCTTGATAAGAGGTTTATTCGGCTTAGCGTGTCACATTGGGATGAACCAGTTCTATTTCTGAAGAAGAAGGATGGTACTATGAGAATGTGCATTGATTACAGACAGTTGAACAAGGTCACAATCAAGAATAAGTATCCTTTGTCGCATATTGATGATTTGTTTGACTAGCTTCAGGGAGCTATGGTGTTCTCCAAGATTATTTTGAGGTCAGGGTATCACCAGCTGAAGATTCGGGACTCAGATATTCTTAAGACAACTTTCAGGACCTGATATGGCCATTATGAGTTCCTTGTGATGTTTTCTGGGCTGCCCAACGCCCCAGAAGCGTTCATGCATCTGATGAACAATGTGTTTCAGCCGTATTTGGACTCATTCTTCATTGTATTCATTGATGATATCCTGGTGCACTCTCATAGCCAGGAGGAGCATGCCCGGTATCTAAGGATTGTGTTACAACGATTGAGGGAGGAGAAGCTTTATGCAAAGTTCTCCAAGTGTGAGTTTTGGCTCAGTTCAGTGGCGTTCTTGGGGCACGTGGTATCCAGTGAGGGTATTCAGTGGATCCAAAGAAGATATAGGCGGTGCAGAGTTGGCCCAGACCATCCTCAGCCATGGAGATTCAGAGCTTTCTTGGTTTGGCGGGCTATTACCATCGTTTTGTGGCGGGTTTTTCATCTATTACATCGCCCTTGACCAGATTGACCCAAAAGGGTGCCCCATTAAAGTGGTCTGATGAGTGCGAGGAGAGCTTTCAAAAGCTCAAGACTGCCTTGACCACAGCTCCAGTTCTAGTTCTACCATCAGTTTCTGATTTTTACACAGTGTATTGTGATGGCTCGCGGATCAGCATTGGATGTTTTCTGATGTAAGGGGGTAGAGTGATTGCTTATGCCTCGTGCCAGTTAAGCAACATGAGAAGAACAATACTATCCACGACCTTCAGTTAGAAGCTATTATTCACGCCTTGAAGATTTGGCGGCACTATTTGTACGGTGTCCATTGTGAGATTTACACTGATCATCGGAGTTTGTAGCATCTGTTCAAACAGAAGGATCTTAACTTGCATCAGCGGAGGTGGTTGGAGCTTCTTAAGGACTATAATATCACCACTTTGTACTATCCCGGGAAGGCCAATGTGGCGGACGATGCCTTGAGTTGCCGAGCGGAGAGTTTGGGGAGCTTAGAATATCTTCCAGCAGCAGAGAGGCCATTAGCATTGGATGTTCAGGCCTTAGCTAGTCAGTTTGTTATATTGGATATTTTTTAGCCGAGTCGAGTATTTGCTTGTGTGATCTCTCGGTCTTCTCTTTATGATCGTATTAGGGAGCGTCAGTATGAGGACCCCCATCTGCTAGTCATTAAGGATACGGTTCAGCACGGTGATGCTAAGGAGGTCACTATAGGGGATAATGGTGCATTGAGGATGCAAAGCAGGCTATGCGTGCCCAATGTAGATTGTTTGCGTGAGTTGATTCTCTAGGAGGCTCTCAGTTTGCGGTATTCTATTCATCAGAGTGCCGCGAAGATGTATCAGGACTTGAGACATCATTACTGGTGGAGGAGAATGAAAAAGGACATGGTGGAGTATGTAGCTCGGTGCCTAAATTGCCAGCAGGTGAAGTATGAGCATCAGTGACCGGGTGGGTTGCTTCAGAAGTTAGAGATTCCGGAGTGGAAATGGTAGCAGATCACCATGGATTTCGTTGTTGGGCTTCCACGGACTCAGCGGCAGTTTGATGCAGTTTGGGTGATTGTGGACCCGCTGACCAAGTCGGCTCATTTCATTCCTGTGATGACTACCTTTTCTTCCGAGCAGCTGGCTCGAGTGTATATCCGCGAGATTGTCGCGCCCCTTTGTTTCGCTCAAAATCGGGCTTCGACATGTGACAACTCTTTTAAAGGAGGTATTAAAAGAGGAGAGTCGCCACCTAACTTATTTTAAGGTGCGTTAGGGCACCTATTTACAAATAACTTTGTTTTAAATAGTCAACGCCACCAAAGATCGGGTAAGGGCTCAAGTTACCTCAAAGAGAAGGTGTTAGGCACTCCTCGAGGTCCACAACTATGGGTCTCGGGCGAACTTAAATTATATGGATTAGTCTATGTGATCAAGTAAGCAAAGAGAGTACAAAATCTAGGAATTTTATTACAAAGAGATCTTGAATAGGGAGGTGCAACTATTTTTCCATTTTAATAGAAAAGAAAGAAAAAAAA
>AWOL01S0013899.1:51168-120625 GCA_000715115.1 Nicotiana otophora
CTCCCTTGAGATAGGGTGTTACTCATATTATCCAGCGGGCACAGACTATCATCTCCTGCTACCCGATTACTATGTTAAAGTTGTTTACCTAAGAGCACTCTAATTCAATTCCAAGTCGTGCCCTATGCGTTCACTGCCCATCCCATACCTATGGTCCAGGAGGCTTTGGACTTCTATTTAGGTAGTTCTAGACCATGTATAGGCTGCTAAAAAATGCAAAACTAGGTGACAAACAAAACACATATTGGACTACAAATATGACAGTTAAGGGCTCAAGTTTGCCTCCACACATAAGCAACTAATGCACGCAAGAAAAACTTCATGTTAAGAAATTTAGAATTAAGAAAATTAAATCCCCATAGACATGATTTCTACGTGACTATGCACTAAAATATATAAGAGGCTTCAAAGGCTAGGCGCTGCTCATAGACAGGATTATACGATTTGCATGCTAATTAATGAAATTGAAGATTTTTGGTTATTAAGCCTATTGTGTCTAGGTGACTCATGCAGTAAAGAATAATGAAAGAACCATTGGGGAGATCCCAAAAGTTCATAATAAACCATATCGATAGGTGCAACATTGACTCTTATTAAGACGAAAGAGTGTTGTCCTATAGACAGGATCTCTAATGTTTAGCACTTGGAGCTGATTTTATCATTACACTCAACCTATAGACATGTTTTCTAGGTGAACAGTGCGATGCAGTAACGAATGAGATGATTAAACTCCTATAGGCATGGTTTCTAGTGAACAGTACGAGATAATAGCAAATGAGGTGATCAAAATCCTATAGGCATGATTTCTAGTGAATGTGCTGAAATGAATTGAAATCAATGACATTTATTCCTATAGGTAGGTTTTCTAGTAGCACGTAGCAGTAAGCATAATTGCAGCACTTTGAATTCATGTTTTCTAGCAGACCGTGTGTGTGTGTGTTTCCCCTAATAGCATGATTTCTATAGTGCACATAATGATGGAATAGCATATATATAACAAGTAAATCATTGAGTCCTATAGGCATATTATCTACCCATTTGGTATGAAAATATTAGAAATCTACCCATTCCCCACTTCACTAACACCCCAATCGTTTATACAAAATTATTACTGGCCCATTAATAAGTAAGATACAAGATTATACAAATAATGACAATAGGCCTACAGCAGACCCAAAATTAAATACCCAGCACTGTCTGGGCCTTTAGCAATTATCATACAGCATACCCAGACTTCTAACAAGGAGCCGAATTCATCAACACAACCCCATAATCCATAGAGGAGCCCAAAGTAAATTCATATAACCATATTCCCAAGCATTGCATTATTTAAACCAAACGACTTAGATGTACAACAGAAAATAGGAAGAAAGGGGTTGAATGGGGGTAGTTTAAGTTTTAGGGAATGACTAAGGACCCAAATCCTAGTGTGTCAGAGTTCACAAGGGCCTCAAATGGACCCCGAGCAGTGCTCACACTAGGAGGTCAGCAGTAAAACCTAGGTAGCCTTGGCTTTCAGCAGGCTAAGAATAAGAAGTTTAGAATAGCATAAGTAGCAAATGAGGAGAATGGACAATGGCTGAGGGACAGAACTGGGGGTACACATATAACCTAATGTAGACATAGCCAAGTTGAGCATACAAAGCAACTCATCAAGAAGGCCAGTAGGTTCAGTAGGATTTCCATACATAGCAAAGTATCACATAAACAGCCACATTATGAAAGAGTTGGGGAAGGAACAGGTTTGCATGGGTATACAGAGATTATTATGTACATATGCATGATACTAAACCAGTTGAGACCTAAAAGGTCCAAATTAAGCTAAGTATGCATCCTAGTATCATAAGATAGACATATTAACTCTCATCAGGAAACAGGACTACATTGAGACATGATAGGGAGCACACATTATGACAAAACCACATGTGGGAAGGGTCAGGGGAGAAACAAGTTTGCAGTCACATAGGCACAATACAAACAAGTTAAAACCTAAGAGACTATGATAGACGTACATCCTAGTGTCATGCTAATTAGTATTTAGACATGATGGGGGATGCACATTGTGATAAGCCAAATAATCACTGAAAGAACAGGATATCAGATGAACCATAGACATGCTGGGGAACATATTAGCACATAAGCAAGATCATAGAGAATGGTCTTAATACAAATTGAAACATATTGTACATGCAAGACAAACATTGCAGAGATTCAGGGCAGTGTGAGATAGCAAGTTCATACCAAATAGCACATGTAGGGATTCTAGGATTGACACAATAGACTAATTAACTAAGGAAGATCTAAGTTACGCCATAAAACAAAATGGTTCAAACAGTGTAGGGACAATAAGTTGAGGTAATTGTTAAGATCTCAGGCAATCATTAATGGGTATGGGGATCATGTTGAGTGACACAATAGTAGGGGAACATGTCATAATTAACACAGGAAGTTCTAGCACAAGTGTGAAGCGTTCATTAAAGATATTAAGGACAAAGCAAATAAGCATGTTTTAGGGAACATCCAGGCACCAGTACACTGGCTAAACGAACTTAAGAGGGTCAGATTATCCAAGTTAGACTTAGGCAATCTCATAACAAGCAGCATTAAAAGGAAGTTAGATGCTAAAGAGACTTAGAACAAACTAGAATTAACAGAATCGTGCACAAAAGTAATCCAGAAAACATATTAAGCCATGTATTTCAGAGGTGAGAACACATGTAAATCAAAGGCACATAGGGATGAAATGGCAAAGGTCAAGTGGCTTACCAGTTAAACGAACAACAATAAAGAACAAAAGATCCACAAGAACCCAGTAACCTCGATGCGTCAAAGTTCCCAAGAGCTTCAAAAGAACCCCGGGCAATGCTCGCACCAAGAGAAAGTGCGAACAGTAGACTCTCAGTGGCCTTGGCTTTCAGCCGGCCAACACAAAACACATAACAAGATAATGAAGGAATTAACAGATCAAAGCTTCAAATTTTAGTAAGATTATATCGATTCGGTCCTCTTTCAATGGGGAATAGGGAGGGGTTTATATAGTGATAGAAATCCAACAAGTAAACATGGAAAACTGCAAAATCAAACATGAATAAGGAAGTATTAACATGCAAAATCAATAAATATCGGATTAGGAAAATAAATAGGTAACCCAAGTTGACGGAAATCAAAGATTAGCCGAAAATCTTGGCTAATCCGATCCATATAGCCATGGTCTTGATGAATATGGACTAGATATTGTTCAGATTCAAACGGCTGAAGTGAATGGGCAGAATTGGAGAGATGGTACTTGCCATGTTTAGGTAAGTACTAAGTAATACCATAGAGAAACACCCAGTAGCGGAGAAACACTAGTATGGTAAGTGAATGATGGGAGAACCCCATTATCGAGGGGATTAAGGAAAGATTTGGAGAAGGCGGCGATTAGGGTTTTATGGTGGAAGGAGGAGCATTTAAGGGAGGCTGGGTAGAGACAATGGGTCTCTAGGATTAGGGGATCGGATTTAAGAGAAGTGGTTAGTTTATTAGGGGCCGTTGATCATTTGAGATCAACGACCAAGATGAAAGAATGGGGTTGGGCGGGTCATTTAAATGGGTTACCGGCCGGCTTATGTTTTTAAAAATGTGGTTTGGTTTTGGGCTTGGGGTAATTGGGCTAATTCTGGTCCGAAAATTGGTTAACATTGGGCTATTATTTAAATACCCAAATATTATCAAAACAATTTATAAAAAATGCTTGATAAATAAATAAAAATATTATTTATACACTTAAAAGATTAAAAATAATAACTTTGTGTTAGAAAAATATAAAATTCTATTTTGACACAACTAATATAAATAAAGAGCATTTCTATACAAATATAGGCTATTACTGTAAAATTGCGCAAATAGCTTACAAATATTAATGTAATTACATACAATGAAGTAAAATATCTGAAACATGTATTATAGGTACAAATATAATAACTTTAAGTAGTTAAGTCATCATAAAATAATTTGAAGGAGTAATTAATAAATATTCAAGCAATTTCAATATAGAAAAATCAATTTTAAAGCTCAAACAAAGGAAATTATAGAAAATGGTTGTATAAATTTGTAAACTAAATAATGATGTAAAAATGATGTTTTGAAAACATATATATATTTTTAAAAAAATATGAGGGCAAAATTGGGTATCAACAGAGATCGTCAGGCTTCATGGCATACCGATATCTATCATCTCTGATCGGGGTATGCAGTTTACATCACGGTTCTGAAGGTCCGTGCAGCATGAGTTGCGTACACGAGTGGAGTTGAGCACAAAATTTCACCCTCAGACGGACGGACTGTACGAACGCACTATTCAGATATTAGAGGATATGCCCCGTGCGTGTGTGATGGAGTTTAGGGGTTCGTGGGATCAGTTCTTTCCTCTAGCGACGTTTTCTTACAACAACAATTACCAGTTGAGCATCCAGATAGCACCGTATGAGGCTCTGTAATTTAGGCGGTGTAGGTTTCCAGTGGGTTGGTTCGAGTCGGGCAAGGCTAGATTATTGGGTACATACTTGGTTTAGGATGCTTTGGAGAAAGTTAGGGTAATTCAGGATAGACTACGCATGGCCCAGTCTAGGCAGAAGAGTTATGTGGATCGGAAGGTTCGCGATGTTGCACTTAGAGTTGGAGAGCGGGTCTCCGGGTTTTGCCTATGATGGACGTTATGAGGTTTGGGAAGAAGGGAAAGCTGAGCCCAAGGTTCATTGGTCCATTTGAGGTATTGCGACGTGTTGGGGACGTTGCTTATAAGCTTGTCTTGCCTCCCAGTCTAGCAAGAGTTCATCCAGTGTTTCATGTTTCTATGCTCCAGAAGTATCACAGCGATTCGTCTCACGTATTGGATTTCAGCTCAGTCCAGTTGGAGAAGGATTTATCTTATGTTGAGGAACCGGTGGCGATCTTAGATAGGTAGGTTCGAAAGTTGAGGTCAAAGAATATTGCTTCTATGAAGGTTCAGTGGAGAGGTCAGCCGGTCGAAGAGGCGACTTGGGAGACCGAGCACGATCTGCAAAGCCGTTATCCTCCTCTTTTCACTACTTCAGGTATGTCTTATGCTCGTTCGAGGAAGAATGATTGCTTTAGGGGGGGGGATGTAATGACCCCACCGGTAATTTTGAGTGTATTAGCCCCGATCCCCTATTTACTATTTTCCCCGTATATGTTTTTGCTTAAGTGACTTGCCGGGAGGTTTTGTTTTTGGTTTCAGAGTGTATCAGGACACTTAGTCCCTAAAACGAAAGTTTAAACTTCAAGATTTTGACCATAGTCGGAAGTGTGTAAAGACAACTCCGGAATGGAGTTCCGTCGGTTTCGTTAGCTCTGTTGGGTGATTTTAGACTTAGGAGCGAGTCCCGACTGTGAATTCAAGGTCTGTAGCTAATTTAGGCCTGAAATGGCAAAAGTCGAATTTTAGAAAGTTTGACCGGGGATTGACTTTTTGATATCGGGGTCGGATTCTGATTCCGGATGTTGGAATAGGTTCGTAATGTTGCATATGTCTTGTGTGCAAAATTTGAGGTCAATCGGACGTCGTTTGGTAGGTTTCGGCTTCATTTGTGGAATTTGAAAGTTTAGAAGTTCTTTAGGCTTGAATCCGGGTTCAATTGGTGTTTTGATATTGTTTTGAGTGATTAGAAGGCTCGACTATGTTCGTATGGTGTTTTAGGATGGGTTGGTATGTTTGGTTGAGGTCCTGGGGACCTCGGGTGAGTTTCGGATGCTTCACAGATCACTTTTGGACTTTGGAAGATAGCAGATTTTCTCGTGTTTTGTTGCAGACATTTACTTCATCGCATTCGCGAGGGAGTTCTCGCGTTCATGTAAGGCATCTAGGAAGGCTAGCTGAGTTACTCTTCGCATTTGCGATGTGGTTCCCGCGTTCACGAAGATGTGGAACCCTGAGGCTACGCGTTTGCGACTTGGTCCTCGCGTTCGCGGAAAGGAAGGAGCAGATGGAGCTTCAAGCATTTAACCCTACGCGTTCGCGAATAGGGTCCCGCGTTCACGCAGGGTCCGCCAATGGAAGGTACGCATTCACGAGTGGTCAGTCGCGTTCGCGAAAGAGGAATTCTGGTCAACCTTTTTATTGTTCAACGCGAACGGGAGGATTTAACCGCATTCGCGAAGATGGAATTATCTGGGCAGATATAAAGATTAAAAAACGAGGGATTGGCCATATTTATAAAAACTTGAGTTTGGGAACTCGGATTTGGACGGGATTTTGAGGGGTTTTCACAGACATCGATTGGGTAATGATTCTACACTAGAGTTTGGTTATATCCCAATAACCTATCATTAATTTCATCATTAAATTTCGGATTTGGGTTAAAAAAATTGGGAAACAATGGGAAGAAGTTCTTCAACTAAGATTTTGGGTTTTGATTGGGATTTTGGCATCGAATTTGGATAAATTTGGTATGGTTAGAATCGTGAGTGAATGGGCTTTCGAGTTTTGTGACTTTTGTCGGATTTCAAAACGTGGGCCCGGGGGTCGGGTTTGGGCCAATTTCGGATTTCTGGCTATAATTTAATACTTTTCTTGTGGAATTGATCTCTTTAGCCTATATTGACTGTATTGTTCTACTTCTGGCTAGATTCGGGGCATTTGGAGACTGATTCGGGGGGCGAAGGCATTGCGTAAGAGGATTTTGTGCGGTTTGAGGTAAGTAACAGTTTTAAATCTGGTCCTAAGGGTATGAAACCCCGGATCGTTGGATTATGTGAGTATTTTTGAGGTGACGCACATGCTAGATGACGGGCGTATGGGCGTGCACCATAGAAATTGGGAGTTGGTCCATTCCCTGAAACTGTAAAGTTGAATAACTTGTTGCTAGCTATATGCTCTCCCTCTGTCATAGAAATTTAACTGCAAATCATGCTTAGGCTATTTGATGGTACTGTTACGACCCGCAAAGGTCATGTACTTATTGAATTACTTTCTAATTGTTGTCTTGTAACCAGTCATGGTTTTACTTGCGTATCACATCTAAGCCTCTTATTGCTTTTGTGGATACACTATGTTATTTTGTTTGGGCCGATCTTTGTGATTTCTGAGAGCCCGGGAGGCTAGAGAGGTTGAGGACTGAGTGAGGCTGAGGTCCTGTCTGTGAGGTATTGATACTACGACACGTGAGTTATCCGTGCGGTTGCACATATTGATGCTATAGCACGTGAGTTGTCCATACATCACACGAGTTATCCGTGCAGATTTAGCGTTTGGGTTGAAATGATCCCCTCCGGAGTCTGCACACCCCCAGTGAGCGCATGTACCTATTGAGTGTGAGTACTGACGGCTGAGAGCCGAGTGATTGAGTTGTTGTGACGATTTGAGTGTTTGTTGCCCTAAGAGGCTGTACTTGTTTTTCATTTGTTGATGCACTTTGTTGCTATCTGTCATTTTGTAAAATTTCAGAAAGATTCTATATCCGTATTTCCTGCACTGTAACTGTAGAAACTGATTTGACTTGAACTGCCGGATTGAAAGCATGTCTACTCTTTGCTGGAATTATTGAAAATGAACTGTATTTGTATAGCTCATCACTAACTTCTCAGTTCCTTATTTATTTCTGTTACTTGGTAAGTTGGTTGTACTTATGCTACACCCTACACTTCATGTGCTGATTCAGGTGTATTTGATCACGGAGGTCGTTTAGTTCCTGCGCGATCGAGTATCGGAGACTACAAGGTAGTTGCCGACCTCCACAGACCTGGTCTCTCCTTCTATGTTTTCTCTCTTTTTTGTATTGATACTTAGACACTGTTTGTATTAGACTGGATATCTAGATGCTCATGACTTAGTGACACCCCGATGTCGGGCTATATTTCCGCACTTATGTTTTGGGTTTACCTTGTTATTATGAAAACTCCGGTTATTTTCAATGTCTTAATTCATTTCTGTTAAAATGTTGAAAGAGTTTTGAAAATGTCGGCTTGCCTAGTATCATTATAGGCGCCATCACGACGGGTTAGGTTTTGGGTCGTGCCAAGTTGGTATCAGAGCCTAGGTTACATAGGTCTCACGAGTCATGAGCAAGTTTAGTAGAGTCTTGAGGATCGGTACGGAGACGTATGTACTTATCTTCGAGAGGCTGCAGAACCCTTAGGAAACTCCACATTCTAGAATTCTTGTAGTGCGAATCTGTTGATTCTAATAACTAAACATCTATTGTTTCATTCTCTCACAAATGGTGAGGACTCGTACTACCGGACAGGATGGACAGCCACTAGTACCACCAGCCAGGGTCGTGAGAGGCTGTGGTAGGGGCAGAGGTACAGCGCGCACAGCAGCTGGGTCAGTACTTGCAGATCCACCAGTTGCCCCAGATCAGGACCAGAGTCCAGTTGTTGATGTACCAGCTCAGGCACCACCTTTCCCTATTGTGATTCCAGGCCTTCAGGAGGCCTTAGCTTAGTGACCGCGTGTACCAGTCTTACTCAAGCGGTCTTCATTTTGGCCGCAGCAACCACTTCTCAGGCCGGGGGAGGTGCTCACACTCCCAGTGCCCCCACGCCAGAGCAGGTGGTACAGGGATTCCAAATATCAGGGGCACCACCAGCCCAGCCGGTTGCAGATGCTCTGGACTATGTGGTACCTGTCATGCCTGATGATGAGCAACGTCAATTGGAGAGGTTTGGGAGACTCCAGCCTCTATCTTTCAGTGGTATCGAGGAAGAGGATGCACAGGTCTTCTCAGAAAGGTATAAGAGGATACATCGTACAACAGGTATTCTGGAGACCAATGGGGTCTCGTTCACTACCTTTTAGTTCTTTGGGGCTGCCTTCAGTTGGTGGGAGGCTTACGAGAAGCGTAGGCCGGTCGGCGCAACACCCCTTATATGGTAGCAGTTCTCTGGTCTATTGCTGGAGAAGTTCGTGCCTGAGTCCCATAGAGAGGAGCTACGCAGGTAGTTTGAGCAGCTTTGTCAGGGTGATATGTCAGTGACGCAGTATGAGATGCAATTCTTGGAGTTGGCCCGCCATGCTATTTGGTTGATTCCCATAGACAAGGAGAGGATTAGGAGGTTCATCGATGGCCTCACTTTTCAACTGCGATTGCTTATGACTAGAGAGAGAGTGCTGGTGCTATGTTCGACAAGGTTGTTGACATTGCTCGTCAGATTAAGATGGTTCGCAGCTAGGAGCGGGTTGAGAGGGGGGCCAAGAGGCCTCGTGGGCAGGGTGCATTTAGCGGTGTCCCGTATGGGGTACAGTTCAACCACCGTAGGGGTCGTCCTTTCAGACATCCTCAGATGGCTCGCCCAGTCCACCGTGGTGCATCATCTGTCCATGGGTCACACAGTGATCAACAGGGCCAGTCATCGTTCAGTGCACTACCAGTGCAGAGTTCTCACCATGCCTCGTCAGCTCAGGTTTCCACGGGTACTTCTTCTGGGCACTAGGAGCAGCAGTTCCGTCAGAGGAAGGGTTGTTTTGAGTGCGGAGATTTTGGTCACATCAAGAGAGATTGCCCTAGGTTGTTGAGTGGGACTCCACAACAGAGTACTCGGCCGGTGGCACCAGCACCAGCACCAGCACCTCCACCACCCGTCCAGCCAGCTCGAGGTAGGGCTCAGTCAGCTAGGGGTCGCCTGAGAGGGGGAGGCAGATCAGCTCTAGATGCCATTGTTTCAGATGCTGTGATTACAGGTATTTTCTCAGTTTGCCACAGAGATGCCTCTGTATTATTTGATTCAGGTTCCACTTATTCACAAGTGTCCTCGTATTTCGCTCATTATATGGATATGCCCCGTGAGTCTCTAGTTTCATCTATTCATGTAGCCACTCAAATGGGCGATACTATTATTGTATATCGTGTATATCGGTCATGTGTGTTGACTATTAGGAGTTTGGAGACTAGAATAGACCTCGTGTTGCTTAGTATGGTCGATGTTGACGTGATTTTGGGTATGGATTGGTTGTCTCCATGTCATGTTGTTATAGATTGTCACGCTAAGACCGTAACGTTGGTGATGCTGGGATTGCCGAGGGTTGGGTTTAGTGGCTCTATAGACTATGTTCACAGTAGAGTGATTTCATACTTGAAAGCTCAGCGAATGGTTGAGAAAGGTTGTCTATCTTATGTGGCCTTCGTCAAGGATGTTAGTGCAGAGGCCCCTGCTACTGATTGTGCTCCGGTGGTGCAAGATTTCCCGGATGTGTTTCCTGCAGACCTGTCGGGCATGCCGCCCGACAGGGATGTTGATTTCGGTATTGAATTTGTGTCGGGCACTCAGCCCATTTCTATTCCACTGTAACGTATGGCACCGGTGAAGTTGAAGGAGTTGAAGGAGCAGCTTCAGGAATTCCTTGATAAGTGCTTTATTCGGCCTAGCGTGTCACCATGGGGTGCACCTGTTCTATTTGTGAATTAGAAATATGATACTATGAGAATGTGCATTGACTATAGACAAATGAACAAGGTCACAATCAAGAACAAGTATCCTTTGCCGCATATTGATGATTTGTTTGACCAGCTTCAGGGAGCGATGGTGTTCTCCAAGATTGATTTGAGGTCAGGGTATCACCAGCGGAAGATTCGGGACTCAGATATTCTTAAGACAGTTTTCAGGACCCGATATGGCCATTATGAGTTCCTTATGATGTCTTTCGGGCTGACCAACGCCCCAACAACATTCATGCATCTGATGAACAGTGTGTTTCAACCGTATTTGGACGCGTTCGTCATTGTATTCATTGATGATACCGTGGTATACTCTCATAGCCAGGAGGAGCATGCCCAGCATCTAAGGATTGTGTTACAGAGATTGGGGGAGAAGCTTTATGCAAAGTTCTCCAAGTGTGAGTTTTGGCGCAGTTCAGTGGCATTCTTGGCGCATGTGGTGTCCAGTGAGGGTATTCAGGTGGATCCGAAGAAGATAGAGGCGGTGTAGAGTTGGCCCAGACCTTCCTCAGCCACAGAGATTAGGAGCTTTCTTGGTTTGGCGGGCTATTACCATTTTTTTGTGGAGGGTTTTTCATCTATTACATCTCCCTAGACCAAATTGACACAAAAAGGGTGCCCCATTCACGTGGTCAGATGAGTGCGAGGAGAGCTTTCAGAAGCTTAAGAGTGCCTTCACCACAACTCCAGTTCTAGTTCTGCCATAAGTTTCTGGTTCTTACACACTATATTGTGATGCCTCACATATCGGCATTAGCTGTGTTCTGATGCAAGGGGTAGAGTGATTGCTTAGGCCTCGCACCATTTGAAGCCCCATGAAAAGAACTATCCTATCCACGACCTTGAATTAGCAGCTATTGTTCACGCCTTGAAGATTTGGCGGCACTTTTCGTACAAAATCCATTATGAGATTTACACTGATCGTCGGAGTTTGCAGCATCTGTTCAAACAGAAGGATCTTAACTTGCATCAGCGGAGGTGGTTGGAGCTTCTTAAGGACTATGATATCACCATTTTGTACCATCCCGGGAAGGCCAATGTGGTGGCAGATGCCTTGAGTCGCCAGACGGAGAGTTTGGGGAGCTTAGCATATATTCTAGTAGCAGAGAGGACATTGTCATTGGATGTTCAGGCCTTAGCTAGTCATTTTTTTAGATTGGATGTTTCTGAGCCGAGTCGAGTAATAGCTTGCGTGATCTCTCGGTCTTCTCTTTATTATCGTATCAGGGAGCGTCAATATGAGGACCCTCATCTACTTGTCCTTAAGGACAAGGTCCATCACGGTGATGCTAAGGAGGTCACTATTGCGGATAATGGTGTATTGAGGATGCATGGCAGGCTATGTGTGCCCAATATAGATGGTTTGCATGAGTTGATTCTCCAGGAGGCACACAGTTCGCGGTATTCTACTCATCCGGGTGCCTCGAAGATGTATAAGGACTTGAGACAACATTACTGGTGGAGGAGAATGAAGATGGACACAATGGAGTATGTAGCTCGGTGCCTAAATTGCCAGTAGGTGAAGTATGAGCATCAGCGACCGGGTGGGTTGCTTCAGAAGTTAGAGATTCCGGAGTGGAAATGGGAGCGGATCACTGTGGATTTCATTGTTGGGCTTCCATGGACTCAGTGAAAGTTTGATGCAGTTTGGGTGATTGTGGACCGGCTAACCAAGTCCTCTCATTTTATTACTGTAATGACTACCTATTCTTCCGAGCAGCTGGCTCGAGTATATATCCGTGAGATCGTCAGGCTTCATGGCGTACCGGTATCTATCATCTCTGACCTGGGTACGCAGTTTACATCACAGTTCTGGAGGGCCGTGCAGCATGATTTGTGTACTAGAGTGGAGTTGAGCACAACATTTCACCCTCAGACGGACGGACAGTCTAAGCGCACTATTCATATATTAGAGAATATGCTTCGTGCATGTGTGATGGAGTTTGGGGGTTCGTGGGATCAGTTATTGCCTCTGGCGTAGTTTGCTTACAACAACAGTTACCAGTCGAGCATCCAGATGGCACCATATGAGGCTCTGTATGGTAGGCAGTGTAGGTCTCCAGTGGGTTGGTTCGAGCCGGGCGAGGCTAGATTATTGGGTAAAAACTTGGTTCAGGATGCTATGGAGAAGGTTAGGGTAATTTAGGATAGACTACGCACGGCCGAGTCCAGGAAGAAGAGTTATGCAGATCGGAAGGTTCGTGATGTTGCATTTATGGTTGGAGACCGGGTCTTGCTCCGGGTTTTTCCAATGAAGGAGGTTGTGAGGTTCGGGAAGAAGGGCAAGCTGAGCCCAAGGTTCATTGGTCCATTTGAGGTATTGCAACGTGTTGGGGAGGTTGCTTATGAGCTTGTCTTGCCTCCCAGTCTAGCAGGAGTTCATCTAGTATTTCATGTTTCTATGCTCCGGAAGTATCACGGCGATCCGTCTCACGTATTGGATTTCAGCTCAGTCCAGTTGGACAAGGATTTATCTTATATTGAGTAGCTGAGGTCGAAGAATATTACTTCTGTGAAGGTTCAGTGGAGAGGTCAACCGGTCGAGGAGGCGACTTGGGAGACCGAGCACGTTATGCGCGGCCGTTATCCTCATCTTTTCACTACTTCAGGTATGTCTCTATGCTCATTCGAGGACGAATGATTTCTTTAAGAGGGAGAGGATGTAGCGACCCGGCAGGTCATTTTGAGTGTATTAGCCCTGATCCCCTATTTAATGTTTTCCCCTTATCTGTTTTTGCTTAAGTGGCTTGTCGGGAGGTCTTATTTTTGGTTTCGGAATGTTTCGGGACACTTAGTCCCTAAAACAGAAGCTTTAGTCTTAGGATTTTTACCTTACTTGGAAGTGTGTGAAAACCACTCTGGAATGGATTTACGCCGGTTCTGTTAGCTCCGTTAGGTGATTTTGTACTTAGGAGCGTGTCTGGACTGTGAATTCGAGGTCTGTAGCTAATTTAGGCTTCAAATGGTGGAAGTCGAATTTTGGGAAGTTTGACCGGGGGTTGACTTTTTGATATCGGGATCGAATTCCGATTCCGGAAGTTGGAATAGGTCTGTAATGTTGAATATGGCTTGTGTGCTAAATTTAAAGTCAATCGGACGTGGTTTAGTAGATTTCGGCGTCGTTTGTGGAATTTGAAAGTTTAGAAGTACTTTAGGCTTGAATCCGGGTGTAATTGGTGTTTTGAAGTTGTTGTGAGTGATTCGAAGGCTCGACTAAGTTGGTATGGTGTTTTAGGATGGGTTGGTATGTTTAGTTGAGGTCCCGGGGACCTCGAGTGAGTTTCGGATGCTTAACGGATCACTTTTGGACTTTGGGAGATAGCAGATTTTCTGGTGTTTTGTTGCAGACATTTTCTTCATCGCGTTCGCTAGGGAGTTCTCGTGTTCGGATAAGGCATCTGGGAAGGCCAGCTAAGTTTCTCTTCTCTTTGGCAAAGATGTGGAACCCTGAGGCTACGCGTTCGCAACATTGTCCTCGCGTTCGCGGAGAGGAACAAGCAGATAGAGCTGCAGGCATTTAAGCCTACGCGTTCGCGAAGAGAGTCTCGCATTGGCGTAGGGTCCGCCAATGGAAGGTACACATTCGAGAAAGAAGAATTCTGGTCAACCTTTTTATTGTTCAACGCAAACGCGAGGCTTTGACCGCGTTCTCGAAGAAGGAATTATCGGGGCAGATATAAAGATTCAAAAACGAGGGTTTGGCCTTTTTTATCAAAATTTGAGTTTGGGAGCTCGGATTTGGATGCGATTTTGAGGGATTATTACAGACATCGATTGTGTAATGATTCTACACTTGATTTTGGTTATATCTCACTAACCTATCATTAATTTCGTCATTAAATTTCGGATTTGGGTTAAAACAATTGGGAAAAATGGGAAGAATTCTTCAACTAAGATTTTTGTTTTTGATTGAGATTTTGGCATCAGATTTGGAAAAATTAGGTATGGTTAGACTCGTGAGTAAATGGGATTTCGGGTTTTGTGACTTCTGTCGGATTTCGAGACATGGGAGTGGGGGCCGGGATCGGGCCAATTTCGGATTTTTAGCTAAAATTTAATACTTTTCTTGTAGAATTGATCCCTTTAGCCTATATTGATTGTATTGTTCTACTTATGGCTAGATTCTGAGCATTTAGAGACTAATTCGAGGGGCAAAGGCATCGCGAAATAGGATTTTGCGCGGTTTGAGTTAAGTAACAGTTTTAAATCTAGTCCTAAGGGTATGAAACCCCGAATTATTGGATTATGTTAGTATTTTGGAGGTGACGCACATGCTAGGTGACGAGCGTGTGGGCGTGCACCGTAGGAATTGGGACTTGGTCCATTCCGTGAAACTGTAAAGTTGAAAAACTTGTTTCTAGCTATATGCTCTCCCTGTGTTACAGAAATTTAACTACAAATCATGCTTAGGCTATGTGATGGTACTATTACGACCAGCATAGGTCATGTACTTATTGAATTACTTTCTAATTGTTGTCTTGTAACCAGTCATGGTTTTACTTGCGTATCATATCTCAGCCTCTTCTTGATTTTGTTGATACACTATGTTATTTTGTTTGGGCCGATCTTTGTGATTTTCGAGAGCCCGGGAGGCTAGAGAGGTTGGGACTGAGTGAGGCCGAGGGCCTGTCTGTGAGGTATTGATACTACGGCATGTGAGTTGTCCGTGCGGTTCCACATATTGATACTATAACACGTCATTTGTATGTGCAGCACGTGAGTTGTCCGTGCGAATTTAGCGCTTGGGTTAAAAGGATCCCCTCCGGAGTTCGCACAGCCCCAGTGAGTGCAGGTACCTATTGAGTGTGAGTAATGAGGGCTGAGAGCCGAGTGATTGAGCTGTTGTGACAAGTTGAGTGTTTGATGCCGTGAGAGGCTTTACTTGTTTTTTATTTGTTGATGTATTTAGTTGCTATCTGTCATTGTTCTGATATCAGAAAGATTCTACATCCAGATTTCCTGCACTGTAACTGTATAAACTGATTTGATTTGAACTGCCGGATTGAAAGCATGTCTACTCTTTGCTGGAATTATTGAAAATGAATTGTATTTGTATAGCTAGTCACTACCTTCTCAGTTCCTTATTTATTTTTGTTACTTGTTGAGTTAGTTGTACTCATGCTAAACCCTGCACTTCATGTGCAGATCCAGGTGTGTTTGATCATGGAGGTCGTTGAGTTCCTGTGCGATCGAGTATCGGAGACTACGAGGTAGCTCCCGGCGTCCGCAGACCTTGTCTCTTCTTCTATGTTTTCTCTCTTTTCTGTATTGACACTTAGACATTGTTTGTATTAGACTAGATATCTAGATGCTCATGACTCAGTGACACCCCGATGTCGGGGTATATTTTCGCACTTATGTTTTGGGTTTTACCCCGTGTTTATAAAAAACTTTGGTTATTTTAAATATCTTAATTCATTTTTGTTAAATGTTGAAAGTGTTTTGAAAATGTCGGCTTGCCTAGTATCACGATATTCGCAATCACGACGGGTTAGGTTTTGGGTCGTGACAAATTATTCGCTTTGCGATGCCCTCCAGTTCGCAATTGCGAAGCCTCTATCACAATTGCGTTGAATGTTGAGGTTGTCTAGGTTCGCAAATGCAAGCCCTGGTCCGCAATTGCGATGGTTCACAAATGCGAACCATGTATCGCAAATGCGACATCTGCAGCTGGTTAAAGGGCTAGGAGACAGGATTTTCAAACTCATTCTCTTATTTTTGAATCCGAGACTCGGTAGGAGGCGATTTGGAGAGGGGATTTTCACCTACAAACCTTGGGTAAGTGATTCTAATCTATTTCTAATCATATTGCAGAAACATATCTTAGATTTTAACATCAAAATCACGTGAATCAAAGTGAAAATTTGTGAAACTTTGTCATGTTTTTAGAAAATAAGAATTTGAGTTTTGAGAGTCAATTTGGACTCAGATTTTGAAACTAATCACATATATGAACTCGTGGGGTTATGGGTAGTTGGAATCTACCATTGAACCCTGGTTGTGACCGTGCGGGCCCTGAGTTGACTTTTTGGAAAAAGTATAAAGATCTTAGCTTTATCTATTACAATTGATTTCCCTATCATTGTTTGATGATATTAAGTCAATTTTGGTTAGATTTGAGCCATGTGGAGGCAAAAGTTAAGTAAAAAGCTATTTTCGAGTGTTGAATTGGCCTAATTGAGGTAAGTATCTTGCCTACCTTTATGTGAGGGAAACTACCCCTTAGGATTGGTATTGTTGATTCATTTATGCTATGTGAAAGCCGTGTACGCAAGGTGACAAGTGGGTGCACGGGTTGTACGTGGTATTTGACAGATTTAGGCTACTTAGACTTTTTCCATGCTTTAATAAAATTGTAGTATCATGTTCTAAATTCTCTAAGACAATCTATTCTTACTTGTGTTAATCTATCCTTACATGCCTTAAATGATTTCGTTATTACTTAATCTACATTCTAATTGATAAATTGCTCTCATGCTTAGTTGAATTTGTTGCCTTTATTCATGTTACATGGTATCTCTCTCATTGTTTCTTATCATTATTCGAAGTTATTTTTTATGTTATGTCTCTCATTGTTGATTATAATTATTTGGAGTTGTTGTTCATGTTAACCCTTCCCTTGTTGATTTCTATTATTTGAAGTCATTACTACATGTTATCTCTTCTATTGTGAGTTATACTTATTTAATATAGTGGTTATACATTGTCTCTCATTGTTGAGTTTTTGTTGTTGAAGTTGTGAAAATCGTTATCGCGTTGAGGTGAAATTTTTATCGTCGAAACATCTTCCTTGTTGAGCATTTTACATTTATTCTAATTCTTGATATTATGTACACGTTCTGGTGGAGCCGTGGGCTATTGTTGTGGAAACATTTATTTTGTTGATTGTTGGAAAATTGTGATATATGGGCATTTGGGGTGAGGGTTGTTATTGTGATGTGATATTGACACGCATACATCGATATAAGGGTTGGGGTTAATATGCATGCGGCTGTATAAGGTGGGAGGTATGTGCGTGTCGCTTGTATGGGAACTACGTGAAGCCAGACAACGTCATAAGGTGGGCTTAAGTGTGTGTAGCTATTTCAGGAAAACTGTTTTAAAAATATATTTCAAATGTAAGGCTCACGTGGCGGTATAAGGAACAATTGTGATTGAGACTGTGAATTGTAAAGACGAGGCAGTACCTCGCTTGTGATTCTTGATATGTATACACAAGGCAGTACCTCAGTGGTTCTTCTTATTGTACATGAGGTGGTACCTCGTTGTGATTATTGTTGTTTATCTCATGCTGCGAAGTGTTTGGTGGGAACACTTCTTGCTGTTTTGTTCTTCCTTGTTCTAGCAGTTGTTGTTCGTATATGATCATTGTGGTTCTCCTTAGTTACTTCTTTCATGTTATTCCATGTTAAACTATCGGAATTAGTTTATGTTGTTAGTCTGTTTCATATCAGTTATTCTCTGCTTTCCATTATTTATCCTTATTACATCTTCTTATTGTTTATTTATATCCTAGTAGATGTCTTGACCAGGCCTCGTCACTACTCTAAAGAGGTTAGGCTTGATACTTACTGGTTACCGTTGTGATGTACTCGTGCTATGCTTTTGTACATTTTTGTGCAGATCCAGGTACGTCTGCTCATGCCGGTAGTTAGAGATCATTTGTTAGCTGTTATACGAAGACTTCAAGATATGCCTGCTCGGCGTTCCCAAGTCTCGAAGTCAACTTCCCTCCCTTTTACTCTTGTTTATTGTTGTATTTTCTTTCAGACAGTGATGTAGTAGTCGTTGTAGTTTACTCTGTAGAGCTTATGACTCTATTCCACCGTTCTTGGAGAGTGTATTGATGAGATTCTATTTTCGGAAGGTTTTATTAGTTATTCAACTTTGTATTTAGTATTTTGCTAATTATATATGTTCAGTCGTGTCACGACCCCAATTTCTCACATTAGGATGTCGTGATGGCGCCTAGTCTTTAAGACTAGGTAAGCCTAACACATACTGATTATTAATGTAATTTAACTATCTTAACTGCAATACATTAAGTAATATCTGTAACACATAGCTGAACCAACATCAGTTAGATAACCTCAAAACCTGTAGTACAAGTCATAAGCTTTTCTAAGAGTGATTAGAAATAACAAGTACATCATTGTCCCGGAATAATAGAAAAGAATGGAAATAAAATACAACAGAAGGTGACTATGGGGCCTACGAACGTAAAGCGGGTATACCTTGAAGTCTCCAGCAGCGCAGACATAAATCTCAAACCAACTCGATCATAAGTGCTTGTATCTGCACAAAAATGTGCAGAAGCGTAGCATGAGTACACCACAGCGGTAATAAGTAAGTATCAAACCTAACCTCGATATAGTAGTGACGAAGCCAGGTTAAGACACCTACCAGACATGTAAACCTGTGCAGGATATAATATAAAGCTAAAAATGGAAAGAACTTCAATGTAAGACCAATGGCAGGAAGATCACGAATTTACAATCAGCGGTGAAATAATAGAAGCATGATTGGCAACAAGAAACAATCGTGTAATAAAGCAACAACATTGTTAGAATACTGATAAAATACTGATACATCTAAGTAAAGAGAACCGATGGTAACTCAATCAATCAAATCGTTCCTAATGCACGAACTACAACAAGTATGACCCGAAGTAGCCCTCCTCGTAATCCCAAATCACAAGTCACAACTTTCAAATCTTACACATATGGCATCTCGTGACAATATTGTTCCAAAACACTTTCGCATGACAAAATCCACGTGCTACCATGTACATAGTATCCATGTCAAATGCTAATAAAAATGTTCAAGAGATCTCTTTATAAAGCATAACAACAGTTTTGAATAAAGTAGGTAATAAATGAGAAAATGAGTTTATATTTAGGAACCAAATACAGTGAAATAGGGTACAATTTATACCAAATAGGGTATCAAATAAATTTAGTTTAGAAGTTATTTGGGCAAGGAAAATATCTATTTCAAAAAAAAAAAGCATCGTATAAGTCACCAAATTAAATCCAGTGTTTGTTAAAATAAAACGTAATAACGATTTTTAAGTGAAGTAAAAACGTCAGATAGGATAAGGAGTTTAATTCGAGAAATCAGTTAATGTAAAATGCGACAGCTACTAAGAATAGTAAAGTATCGAATGAAACGATGAGTTTTAACTTAAGAATCACCTAAGGTAAGCATGCTCCTAATTCATTCATTTAAAACTGTTATGTTATCAACAACATAACATGGAATGAGATAATGACTCCGCGTAGCAAATTCATCTTGAAAATCAATTCACCAAGTAACCATGGGAGCACAGATTAATACATTGAAGTAATACAACAGTTCACTACGATGCATGACTACACAAGACACAACAACAACAACAATTGCAATACATGCAATCTGCTGCGGCACACAACTCGATCCCAACATATTATCATACATCAATATCATAATCATCCCTTACTCCACCATAAATATCGCATATACAATCCGTTGCGCGCGCAACCTGATCTAACCGCATCATCATTTATCAAGATTATAATTCTCCCTTATTCCACCATAAATATCACATATAAAATCCGTTGCGGCGCGCAACCCGATCCCACCGTATCATCATTTATCAATATCATAATCCTCTCTTATTCCACCATATAATCAGTATCAATACCGTTACAGCGTGCAACCCGCTCCCCAAGCAATATGAATTAAACAAACAAACTACAACCATTACAACACATTACAGAATCAACGCAATAACTAAGCTACACAAGGAAATAACAACGGATGAAGAAGTTAAATGATAACTCACAAAATCAAATAACAAGATATGACAATTCATAAACCAAGACACAATTTCCGATAATTAATTAACAATGAAGGCATGTGACAGACAAGGCATGTATTCAACAAGTGATTGCGATTAACAATTAAAAACATAAAAGGGTGCACTTGGCATAATTAAAGATAGAACATGAACTAACAACTTCAAGTACAGCACGTAAGGGCAAGCCTAGCAACAAAAGATATAACATGAAACGCTAATTTCAATTAAATGCATGAAAGAAGCCTAATAGTCTAAATCGATCAAATACCACATATAAAACCAATATACATACTCGTCACCTCGTGTACGCGCCTTCCACACAATTCAAACAGTACCATCAATCCAAAACCTAAGGGGTGTTTCCTCCCACACAAAGTTAGGAAAGAGACTTACCTCAATTCGGCCAAATCAATACTCAAGTTAGCTTTTCCTTTACAAATCCACCTCGGCTCAACTCAATCTAGACAAAGGCGACTTAAATACATCAAACAATATAAGAGAAAACAATTTCAATTAACAAAGCTATGATCTTTATACAATTTCCAAAAGGTCAACAAAAGTGAACACCGGGCCCTCCCGGTCAAAACCCAGGCCCAAGGGTAGGTCTTGAGTACCCACAACCCCACGAGTCTATATATGTGTTAAGTTTTCAAATCTCAAATTTTCATTTTTACAAACTTTGGCAAAAATCTCTAAATTTGCTCTTAGATTCTTATGAATTTGATGTTAAATCTAATATATAATCATGAAATATAATTACAAATCGATCATAATCACTTACCCAATAGTTTGGTATGAAAATCTCTCCAAAGGATTGCTTCCCACCGAGTCTAGGGTTCAAAATATAGTAAAATAAAGCTAAGTATCGGAATACTTAGCTATAAACAAGTTGCAGATGTCGCATTTGCGACCTGGAGTTCACAAATGCGACCCTTACAATTGCGGAGAAAGGATCACAAAAGCGACCCCATCCAGTCCTGCTAAAGTCGCATTTGCAACAAAACTTCGCAAATAAGAAGAAGTCCCACCTAGCAGCTCGTCACAAAAGCGACTGGTATCTCGCAAAAGCCCTACGTTCGCGAATGTAAAATAAATCCCCACAAATGTGAGGTCCCTTCCCCTATCCCAACTTCGCAAAAGAGAGAAAATACTCGCAAATACGGTGGTCGCATTTGCGACCTGGTCATCACAATTGCGATGGCACCAGTACCAGCACACTCAATTCTTAACAAAACAATCTGAAACTAATCTGAAGCCCACCGAGCCCTCGAGGTTCCAAACCAAACATCCACACAAGTCTAAAAACATCTTACGAACTCGCTCGCATGATCAAAACAACTAAATAACATCTAGAACTACTAATCAGACACCAAAATGCATGAAAATCACAATGAACTTCAAAAACTTTTAGAATTGCAACCAAGCATCCGAACCACAACAAATCAACTCCAAATCACACCAAATTTTGCAGGCATCTTCCAAATGAAGAAACAGACCTATTGCAAGTCTCGAAACAAAAATATGAACCCGATATCCTTAAAGTTAAACCAGGGTCAAACATAGGAAAATTCTAAACATTTGAATTGCCAACTTCTTCCAAATGGTGCCGAAACCTTCTAGAAACATCCAAATGAAAATCTGGGCATACGCCCAAGTCCAAAATCGCCATTCGGGCCTACCGGAACCATCAAAACTCCGATCCGAGATCAAATACTCAAAAGTCAAACTTGGTCCATTCTTTTAACTTCAAGCTTCTCAAATGAGAGTCACCCCTTAAAATCATTTTCGAACCACTCAAAAGCCAGAGCCGACAATGCACGCAAGTCGTAATATACTATTCAAATTTATTCATGACCTAAAGTTGTCGAACTGGATGCAATTGCTCAAAACGACCGGTCGGGTCGTTACATCCTCCCCCACTTAAACATACGTTTATCCTCAATCGTGCCAGGAGTCATTCTAAAACTATCAAATCACTGCATGAGCTCACCAAACATACACCCGGGAATGATTCCACATCACCCCAATCCATGCAGGCCTGACAATGCAACTTAACTGAAGATTTAACTTAATCCTTAGTCCATAACCTTAGGACAGAACCTAATCCTCAACAGCTGAACTCATCATAAGACCCGAATCTTGCATCAATACATTGTATAAGCCTAAACAAGCTGAATCGAGCAACAACCCCAATAAGAGTCTTGGTGCCGGTAATATACAATGACATGATGTTCCACACAACTCCGATGCCCGCAACAATAACTTTCGACCACCATACTTGTCCAATAAGAATCTTGGTGCCGGTAATATACTTTATATCGAATAAAACGTTATTCCGGACCCCCGCAATGCTACCCATGATAAAAGAAACATGCATAAACTCATAACCACCCATGAAATCAAAACGATAAGAAGCTCTCTCATCCGTGAAGTGCCATTGCCCAATTGTGAGCGAAAATATAGCATTATTCTTCCATACACTCCTCATCCCGATACTATAGTGCAAATCGCAGGTTTAGAAACCTCATCTCAGCCCATTCAAGTAGCCCACTAACAAGTCATACCCAAAACATGGATTCTCACACAACACGGTCCATACACCAAACAAGGAATAACTCCAAAAGACCATATCTAAAAATAGAAAGAAAGCGAGGTACGGAGACTATCTAGAAAATACAACAGATATAACAACAAAAGTACAATTTCATTACTCATCCCACAGAGGGAAAACAAAACACCAAATAAACACAAGGAATAGTATCCCACATAACATCTGTTGTGGCGTGTAACCCGATCCAAAATATATCAATCCACATACGGATACCCGTCGAGCCAAAGTGCTCGGGTTCACTGATCACATGCATGCTAACATCAAGCTAGATAGAGTGCACACATATAACTATGGGAAGATGAATAGAAATAATATAAAATGCAGGAAAGAAAGAACAACTAAGGTACAATGAGCAGATCAATATCTCGAGGGCCATCTTGCCCATATCGCCATAAAGCCTGAACAGGATAACATCATGTGTGAGAATAATTATACAAGCTCATGGCCCATCATAGCATAAGAGAGGAGCACAGAACATAGACCGGGGCACAAATAATATCCATTTTGAACGGTAATATACCCATGATATCAATTCCACAAGAGTACCCAAACATGATCCGATATACAATACACGTTCTTATTGGGCTTTCAAATAGCCCCCACACTAATTCCGATCACCCCCAAACAAATAAGTAACCTTCCAAAAGTCCATGGCAACCTATCCAGAATATATGCCATCAGTTATCCCATTCTCAACATTTGTTCACAATCCGTAATCAAGGAATAGTCCGCCTAAAAGTACATCCAGCCCCGAAACCGCATGAATACCAGAATTTCCATACCCGATCTCAACTACGCTGCTCAAAAGGCCGATACATCACTCACACTCCATCATCTTACGGAAATACCCACATAGATCTTCCATACCATGTAGCAAAACCTGAACTTCAGAAGCCGCAGAACTCGGTAATCACCGTACCACTAGCCAAGCATCCGCAAACCAAAATACAAGGTGCCTTTCTAAAGTGCACGCTTTTCACATGCGATATCTAATAATGCCAGCATTCTATTAACTTCTTATATCCATCCAGGAGAAAACCATAATGCACAACATATTCCTTATGCAAGTAGAAGACAACCGAATCAAGCAGTGGTCGACAATATCGAGATATCTCCGGGACCGTCCTGTACATAACTAAGCCATCAGAACCGAATCTCCCCAACTCAACCGAGTCACACAAACTGTCCAACCCAAGAGTACTGCCACAAACACCAGTAGAGATTTACAACCCAAAAGTACCAATTACCTCCATTGCTATGCTAACCCAACACCACCGACCTGATGTAAGGCCTCGTAAATTTTCGCCAAGAAATATAAGGTTTCGTGGTCCAGAGGGAGACTAATGGGTTTGAGGATTGGAGAAAACAAGCCACGGTACAGACTTTTGGGTAGAAAAATGCACTAAAGTGTTGATGGGAATTTCGCAGCAGAAGGCTATGCTGCGGTCAATTTTGCAACCGCAAAACGGTTCTGCGGACCGCACAAGCATTGAAAAGTGGAGCAGAGAATCATAATCATTAAGCTGGCCACATAATCATTTTGCTGGCCGCAGCAAAATTCTGCTGCCTACATAATCATTAAGCGGGCCACATAATCGATTATGCTGCCCACAAAACGATTATGCTGCCCACATAATAATTGCGCTACCACATAATTGCACCACATAATTGACTTCGAAAGTCATTTTTGGAAAATTTCTTATCCGACCCTATTTTGATATAAGGCCTTAGGGGTTATTTTACAAGGTAAAATATGATTTTTTTTTAGAGAGAGGAGAGGATTATTTTAGAGGGAGAAGGAGAAGACCTAGCATTTTAATCATCCATTCTTGCCTAATCTTCAAGAATCAAGGAATCCAAACACAAGATCTTCATCTAAGAGGTAAGGTTCTACTCCCTAGCCCTAAATTTCGGGATTTGGACTAAAGTAGGTCATGCGAAGTATGATTCTTAAGTGTGGGAGGTACTCTTTGTGCATGAATGTACCTATAAGGGTGGTAGGGAGGTTGTCGAAATAAATTGGGTGAATGTTGCTAAACTTCTCTCCTTGAATTGAATCCCACGATGTTCTTGTAAGTCTCGAGTTGTTCATTATAAATTGACTATTCCGAATAAGCTTTGTGCCAAAAGAGATAATGTTACGACCCAAAATCCAATCAGTCGGGATGACACCTAATACAACCCACTAGGTAAGACAATTATCATCTATCCAATTCCAATTGCAATTATTAAAGCAATTTAAGTAAAGAAAAACTTAATATTATACATTCTGCAAGCACTGGTAGTACAAATCATGAGCTTCTAAGAATAGAGTATACAAAGCTGGTATGAAGTAAATACATCATCTATTTGAAAAGTAGATAAACAGAGTTTTAAGAATCTAAGGCTACCATGAAAGAGAGGCAGCAACAACCGGAACACAAGTACATCTTAAGATTGAGCTCCCAATGAAGAAAGCAACATCAGCAGCCAACATCTGCACGCAAGGTGCAGAAGTGTGGTATAAGTATAACCGGCCATATGTACATAATAACTAACAAACCTAACCTTAGGTTGAAAGAAGGGACGAGCTTATACCAAGGTCGAGTCCACACCAATAGCCAACAATAGTCCATAACAACGTAAAGCAAATAATACAAGAAGTAACTCGGAGATAAAAATACTCAGCAAAATCATGATTTTTGAAAATAGTTTCGCCTTTCAAGTACATTAGTGAAAACCCAAATCATTTACTGAAGTTGCCAAAAATATGAATAAGTTTGAAAACAATAATGTTTCCCAAAAATCCTTTCAATAATAAACAAGATGTTTCATTTTCTTCCTAGATAACCAGTGTAAAACAAACGCATCACTATGTCCATCTGTCAACACGTGTGAAAAATTATGAATGAAGTGATACCGTACAACATCAGGAAAATACATCTCTATGCATGTATGTCATGTGTGCATATCAATGCAATGTTGTATATGATGCACCATGCTGACAGCCTCATATGCCCGTACTCTCGAATACTCAACCACTCGGTACTGTATATGGCCCATACGGCCCAGGGAAGATCCATCCCGGAACATATACATCACTGACTATAAGTCATCCAGTACCGAGGAAGGCCAATCCAGCCCTTTGGAGAAGATCCATCTCTTGGTTCATGCTCTCAAATACTCAACCACTCGGTACTTTATATGGCCCATACAGCCCAGGGAAGATCCATCCCGGAATATATACATAACTGACTATAAGTCACCCAGTACCGAGGAAGGCCAATCCAGCCCTGTGGAGAAGATCCATCTCCAGGTTGACACTCTCAAATACTTAACCACTCGGTACTGTATATGGCCCATACGACTGAGGGAAGATCCATCCCGGAATATATACATCACTGACTATAAGTCACCCAGTACTGAGGAAGGCCAGTCCAGCCCTGTGGAGAAGATACATCTCTATATAATATCAACCGCAGTCACTGGAGGTGTGTGCAGACTCCGTAGGGGCTCCTTTAGCCCAAGCGCTATAATAAATCAGTATCAATATCATAAGCAATCAGGCCCTCGGCCTCACTCAGTCATCAATCTCTCCAGTCTCTCTCTCATGGGCTCACAATGTCATGAAAATAGCCCGAAAATGATGATATGATGTATCAATAAATAACAACAGAGACTGAGATATGATATGCATATGAATGAGTATGACTGAGTATGTAATGCAATGAAAGCAGATAACTTAACAACAGAAATGACCTCGGTGGGTCCCAACAGGATAGGCATGTAGTCTAAACATAGTTTATAGCATGAATCGCATTTTGATAACTCTAGTACGTAGAGATTTCATGATTTCAGACAAGTTCAAATAACTACACAATCCACACGGTGCACGCCCACACGCCTGTCACCTAGCATGTGCGTGACCTCAACACAAAATACATAACTCGTATAATCAGGGTTCATTCCCTCAGCTCCAAGATTAGAAGAGTTACTTACCTCAAACAAGTGATCATATCCAAGCATACACTACTATTGAGTAGCGAGGGTGGTCGATGCAGTTTTACCCCAACTAGGTCGGCATCAAATACATAGGGAGTTAATGTTTGGAATTAAGTTTATATCTAAGCTAGACGCGGGATTTGAATCTAATTATACTTCCACAGGTTTGGGTTTGATTTCTACTTCTAACTTTACTCTAAAGATTGCAATAATTGAAATTAAGGATAATATTTTTGTTGTTGTTTTGCAAATGGTTGAAGAGACTAGGGTAGTGACTTCTACCTAGGTGAATATCTAACGGGTAGCAAAATCTTGGGCAAGCTTGATTAGTTGGGATTGTAATATAGCTATCACACCCGAGTACTCACTCTATACCTCTCGGTAGTTTGAGTGATTTTGCCCAATTTGGCCTTTTCAAGTCCAAATGGGTATTCATGCAAATCAAGTGATATTAATTCAAGTTGGGTATTACTATATCTAGGTTTAACCCTTTAATTGGGGCTATCAATTTCTTGAGTTCACCCCAATTCCTTGTTAGTCTAGTTTTCCTAGAGTTAGTACATCTTTCTCAAGTAGAGAATAAGTCATAAAGGCATGAATCAATGTTTTCAACCATTAATTCTTGAGTTCTAGCAACAACTAGGCTAAATATCACTAATCCATTCACATTCAAGCCCTAAAATCAACTACCCCTTAAATACCCACACTAGGGTTTATCTACTCATGGAAATAACAGAAATTAAGGATAAAATGAAGATAAAATCCATAATATTAATTTATAGAATGAAAATCTAATGTTAAGAAGTGAATCTAGTATAACATTTCCGAAAACAGAAAAAGTCAGTCGTCTCAGGTGCTCATACAAAATATAACATAACCTAAAAATGACAAAAAGTTCAATTTATACTAAGCTGAAAATATCTGACAAAAATGCCCTTGCGGAGGTTGTGCGGCCGCAATCTTGCGTTCGCGGCCGCATAATTCGGATGCGGTCCGCGTTCTTCTCTTTTGTATCTGGGTTGAGCTGAACTTTCACGGACCGCATAATTCTAAGTGCGGCCGCACTCCAGATTATGTGGCTGCATAAAAGTGATACGGTCCGCACTTGCTTAAGTTTAGCTTGAAATCAAATCTCTGATTCTTCATCTTGCGGACGGTATAATTTCGATCGCGGCTGCACTAGGGACTTATGCGGCAACACAATTCTGGTGCGGTCCGCTCTTCTCTCTTTTGCTCAAGTTGTCAGCTCTCTAAAGATCAGTCATCGTGGTCCACGTAATTTCAATTGTGGCTGAAAGGGACTTTCACGGCCGCACATTTCTAGTGCGGCCCGCGCTCATCATTTAGCCCAAAATCACACTCTCTGAATCTCCCTCTTACGGCCCGCATAATTATGATCGCAGCCGGATCATGGCTTTCGCGGCCGCATAATATTTGTGTTGTTCGTACTTCAGACCTCGCCCAGCCTTGGTTTTTAATCAACTTTTGACTCCCTTGTGAGTTTATTTTGATTCGTTTGGCTCATTTTGAACAATTACTTCAAGCAAGCATATTTCATTAGTTTCCGGGAATACCTTCAAGTATGTTTGGCCTAAAACACAAGTAAAAGAGAGCAAATAATAGGTTAAAATCCCTACTTATCAACTCCCCCAAACTTAAGCTTTTGCTTGTCCTCAAGCAAATAAGGTAATTCCCACCTCCACTAGCAAAAATGATATTTTAGCTGGCCTCAGGTGAATCAATCATGCATCAATTGAGACTAATAATTACCCTCAACATAAATGAATTATCAACAACACCATGTTTTGATCTTTTGAGTACCATAGTTCTAATGTTACACTAGAGCATCCAGAGTTGACTTAATTCACCAAGGAAGCTCGCTCTATCACGTAGGTCATTCTGGAACCCAAACTCCTCCTCCTCTACTCTCCATGAGCAAAATAATGTCACAAGCCCGGCTCTAAGTACCATAAGCTTGCCCCTTATGTAAATCACCACTAATGTACGCTCACCGAACTTGAATTCATATAGGGCTTTTGCAGGAATGTAATGAAGGCTTTTGGATCAAGGTAGGACTTATCGGCATATGATGGTTTCATCTTTCCTTAAGCACGCCATCTCCTCTTTTTAGCTCATACTTTCTTGACTCTTTGAGTCATTTTCTTCTTCCTTAGGGGAACTAGAAAGACGTAATGTCACTCTTTCTTGCTCATGACAATCATTTTTCTCCTTTTCTAATCACTCCATGCCTTTCATCATTGCTTTCTTTGAATCCAGTCAACTTTCTACTTTATTCACTTTCTTTTTGACATATTTCTTTTTGGCCTTTCTTCCTTTTCTTTGCCTTCCCTTTTCTTCATTTCTTGTTTTGTTCTTTGTACTTTTATCACTTTCACATTCCTCGTCTCTCCCCCAAACTTATGCTTTTGCCAATTGTATCAAGAATGCTAAGGAAAGATCGGGTGCCAAGNTCTACTTTATTCACTTTCTTTTTGACATATTTCTTTTTGGCCTTTCTTCCTTTTCTTTGCCTTCCCTTTTCTTCAATTCTTTTTTTGTTCTTTGTACCTTTTATAACTTTCACATTCCTCGTCTCTCCCCTAAACTTATGCTTTTTCCAATTGTATCAAGAATGCTAAGGAACGATCGGGTACCAAGAGAGGGTCATTATAAAACGGATAAAGGCTTGTAACATGGCTATTGAATCAAAAAAGGCTTCGGCTCAAAGGGGTTGACAAGGGATATCACATTGGTAGGCTATGAAAGCATTCAAGTTTCAAACTGCATCAAGTAGAGCCTACAATCATTTCTCAAGTCGAGCTACACTTAGAATTTCTGCTAGACAAACATTCAGGGCAAGTTCTAGACTTATTGGCATGAAACTTGGACTTGTAATTCAATACCTCACCTCTCAACCTGCTGGATTAATAAAGAGAACATAGTCGAGGTCCCACAACAACCCTAACTAAGTTTGAAAATCACAAATGGCTCAAAGAAACCACTCGATGATTGTTTTAGTCAACACACGAGTCTAAAGGTCACAACTAGAGCTATTCTTTGCCAATCAACTTATTTCTAACCATAAGGTCGAAGGTAAATATGTTAGTACCAAGCGAAGCCTGCTTGAGACACTTTTATTCATTACTACTATATATACAAAAACATATAAGAAAACAGACTCAATCCCTTAAGAAGGTTTTCACGCCATCCATCGTTGGGAAGAGCCACCCGGTTCACACAACATCCACCTTTGGAAAGAACCGTGGCATTAAGAAAACCAAAGGCTTATTGTTCACACAAAATATAAAAAGAAGCTAACAACTTAAAAAGAAGCTACTAAAGTAAATAAGAAGCCATGCTACTAAGGAAAAACAACGAAATAAGTTATTAAATAAACTACGGAAAGTAGACTGAATATGTACAAAATGAAGTAAAGCGAATATATACATAATGGAAATGAATATATACATCGAATGATAAGAATATATACATATTAAAAGTGAAAATAAAGATAAATAAAAATAGTATAATGGTTATTACATAGAAAATGTCATTAAATCAAAATGGACCACCCCCCAAATGAAAAATAGCATTGTCCTCAATGCTCATAACAAATAAGAACAGGGAAAAAGGGTAGAGATTATAGAAAACTCCCTATGTGGTCTTTGTCTGCATCGCGTCCTCAACATGGACGGGTTCCTCATCATCACCCTTCGTATCCTCTAAGTGTATCTCCATATCCTCTGACTGGGGGACTACGGGGTTGCTGAGCATCTGAATCTGCTCCTCAGTAGTGTGTGGAGTGGCAACCGGGTCCTCAGACTAGCCGACTGCTGCCTCTGATGCCTCGGGCACTATTGCGTGTGCTACTGGGACTGTCTCCTCCATGAGCAGGTCCAGTGAAATATCACCAGCAGAAGAAATCTTCTCAACCTCCTTGCTCAATATTTCCGCCGACTCCTTAGATGCCTGCGTCTTTCGCATCTTCTTCACCTGCTTCCCTAAATACTTGATAATCTTCCCATGTGTATCAAGAGTCTCCCGGATCATCTTTTGGTCGTCCAGAATCTTCTTCCGGTTGTCCAGAATCTTCTTCAAAGATTCATCCACTGATATAGGACCCTGAAGCTCTGATGGGGCTGAAGACTCTGCTGCCACTGCACTGGATAAGGCAGTCAGCTTTGTGGCAGGTGATTGCATCCAGTTGTTGAGATCGGATAGTGTCTGTGAAACCTGTAGTGTAGTTTGAGGGTAGGTAGAAGATGTGGGCATGGGCAGTGGCACTGAGAGGGATGGTCCGGAGGAAGGAGGACACATGGCAGCTGCTCCGGTAGAAGTGCCAACTGCTGTGGAAGGCTCGACAATTGACCCGGTGGCTACTACCCCTGGCTCTTCAGACTGGCCAGTGGAGGTAGTGGCTTTACCCTTGAATTTAGTGTTATCCTCTCCCTAGAGGTGGTACCATGAGAAAGGATTTTTAGCCTTCACCTCCATATCAAAATGTCTTGGCTCTACCTCTTGGTCTTGGAAATACTCTATGAGGAAGTCGGGGTAGGGATACAATCTTTCTTCTTTCTGGACTACATTTGAAATGTTGTAGGATATCAAGTTTCCTACATTAATAGGATAGACTGCCATGATGAAAGCTACCAATACTGCCCGGGGAAATGTTTGCCACTATTTTTCTTCAAAGTTAAGGGTGGCTCTGACAATTTGAACTCCTGTTGTGAGCCATGCAGGTGTTATCCCCGAAATAGCAAGTATCCCATCTAGCTATGGGCAAACTGCATCACCCAAGGCTAGCTTCTCCAGGTATTTCACTGCCTAACCTCCTCAAACCCTATATAGTTGTTCAATGCGTGGCCAGCAAATCGGATTTTCAAGTTTCGGACCTTCGTCACCTTTGAACCCTTTTTATGTGGGCAACATTGGCATAAAATTCCTTGACGAGGTATTCATTGGCATCTTGCAACCGGCCGGTGAACCATTTCCATCCTTTTCTCTCCGTAAATTGCTTTAGGATATTCGGATTGTGCTGACTTAGGTCTTTGGTTATGAATTATCGCTCAAGAGCGAGCGACCTTTGGAGCCACCATTCAGGAAATTTTGCATACGCCTTCTCATTTACAAATCTATCAGCACATACCTCCGACTTCCTTGATCTAACCAGGCCTCCCACAATTATGTCACCCCCTCTCCCGTTATCCGGGACCTCATCATCATCATCATCTAAATTGATTAGGATAGCTGTTGTGGCAGGAGTTGTAGTAGGTGGGGAAGATGGTTCAGATGCCTGACTACCTCCCTCTGAGCCATCAGAAGAACTATAGAAGGAGGTAGGTTCATTGACTAAACGGAGTCTATCGGCGAATTGTTGTGATTGTGACCCCGGTTGTGGTTGTACAGAATCCCCATTCAGAAGTTTCCCGGGATGGGAGGTATTCACTTGGGTCTGAGGAGTCCGGAGCTGGTCTACTGAGAGTAGTCTTTTTCTCCAAGACTTTTTGGACGGATAGTGGCATGTTAGGTTTTCCTCTACCCCGGCCTCGGGAGGATTATGCTCTCCCTTTGGAAGTATCACCTCGACCACGAGAACGTACCATTGTCTGCAACACACAAGTAGTGAAAGTCTGTTAGAATTGGGGTTCAACATGTTGAAAAAAAAGACACTGCTTCTTAGAACATGGCAACACGTACCGCACAAAAGTGAGTGCAGCCACGGACTGCCCATCGCGGATCACACAAAAATGAGTGCGGCCACATAATACCGATTGCGGATCACACAAAAATGAGTGCGGTCGCGGAGGTCCCAGGTTCAAACTACTAGTTCTCTGAAGTTACCTCAGCACGAACCGCATACTTTTGAGTGCGGCCGCGAAAACCTATCACAGACCGCACAAAATTGAGTGCGGATGCACAAACTTAGCAATGACAAGTGCCTTCAACCTAGGGTATCACGGACTGCACAATTGTGTATACGAAAGCATGCCCTAGAGCGGACCGCACAAAAATGTGTGCGGCCGTAAAATTCAAATTAGAGCGGCACTGAAGTACGATTAATACTAAGGTTTTCAATAATTAGGCATGAATTGTGGCAACAAGCAATATATGCTACTAACCCCAGCCCCCATTATGCATTCAAACACTACCCCACATGTTTCAAAGCAAGAATTAAGCATCAATTTGACATTTTTGGCATGAATTTAACCCTAGATAAAAAGAAAACTAAAACAAAGAGAAATGAAAAGAAATAGTGAAATTAATTCATTGAAATCAACATACCAGTAATGAAATGTAGTAGGAAACAACACTTGATGAATATGAGATGAGATTGAAAACAAGAAAGAGTGCACTGTGCTTTACTCTAGTTTTAGAGGTCAGAGTGTGTAAAGTGTGAATAGTCTCAAGAAGTCATATTTATACTCTGACCATGTTAGCCCACCAACTTACCTGAGTGCGGTCGCACAATTTTGGTATGGTCCGCACTCTTTACCTTTTGTAACTCAGTAGCTGATTCAGTGACACGGTCCGCATAAATTTTGATCGCGACCGTGAATCCTTAAGGGATTTTGTCAGGCCAAACTGCAGAGAGTTGGCATTTTCTATCTTTAAGTTGTGCGACCGCGAAGGGCTTGTGCGGTCCGCATAATTCTGGCGCGGTCCGCACAAATTTCACCACTTGGCCAATTTTTGTCTTGTCAATGTTTTGCAGTGCACACCCAATTCATGCATACACTTCACAACCAGTTAGTCCAAAACAATGCCTAATCTAACAAGAAAATTAAAATAAAGAAAAACACACGGGTTGCCTCCAAGAAGCACCTCATTCATTTGAAATTGAGCAATGCCACAACGTGGCCATCATTAACCTTACCAAGGTAGTGCTTCACCCGGTGCCCATTGACTCTAAAGATCTCACCATTCTTAGTTTTCAAGTCAAGAGCACCAAAAGGAGTTACATGCACCACTTCAAAAGGACAACTCCACTTTGATTTATGCTTTCCCGGAAACATTCGTAATCGAGAGTTGAATAAAAGAACAAGGTCACCTTCTTTTAATTGTTTGTTCCAAATATACTTATCATGTAGGTACTTCATCTTGTCCTTATACAAGGACGAACTGGAGTAAGCATGGAATCGGAACTCATCAAGTTCATTCAATTGCTCCACCCGAAGATTGGCAGCTACATCCCACTCAAGGTTCAATTTCTTCAACGCCCATATGGCCTTATGCTCTAATTGCACCGGAAGTTGACATGCTTTCCCAAACACCAACCGATACTGAGACATACCAATTGGAGTCTTGTATGATGTTCTATAGTCCCAAAGAGCATCGTCAAGTTTGACACCTTGTGAGTGACACCATACTTGGAGAGCAAAGTATCAAAGGCTTTGTTGCAAAAATGTGAACCCCCATCACTAATGATGGCCCTTGGAGTGCCCAACCTTGTGAATATGTTTTTCTTCAAGAAAGACACCACACTCCGTACTTCATTGTTGGGCAAAGACACAGCTTCAACCCATTTGGAAACGTAATCCACAGCAACAAGAATATAGATGTTCCCACACGAGCTCACAAATGGACCCATAAAGTCGATGCCCCACACATCGAAAATATCATTCTCGGGGATAGTGGTGAGAGGCATCTCATGTTTCTTGGAGTTCTTTCTCGATCACCGTATAGTTGACTTGGGCCTCGTTCATGGTCTTACTATCATAGTAGACCGGATGAAAGATCTTATTAATTTGTTTCTCCAATACTGCACCAACCGCCACATCGCTTGCATCATACATGAGCTCAAATGGTAAGCTCCAATTTGGCGCAGTGATAATAGGAGTGGTAGTCAACTTATACTTGAGTAGTTCAAATGCCTTCATACAATATTCATTGAAAATGAACTTGGCATCTTTCTCCAAGAGTTTGCACATGGGGTTTACCACCTTAGAAAAGTCCTTGATGAATCGGCGGTAAAACCTTGCATGACCTAGAAAGCTTCTCACTCCTTTTACGAAAGTAGGGGAGGGAGTTTGGATATCACTTCAATTTTTTCTTTATCAACCTCAATACCATTCTTGGAAATCATGTGACCGAGGACAATGCCCTCCTTGACCATAAAGTGACACTTCTCCCAATTCAGCACCAAGTTAGTTTCTTCACAACGTGCCAATACCTTATCCAAGCATTCTTCAAAAGAACCCCCCACGACAGAGAAATCATCCATGAAATACTCGAGAAAGTCCTCCATCATATAGGTGAAGATGGACATCATACACCGCTGAAAAGTTGTCGGTGCATTACATAACCCGAATGGCATCCACAAGAATGCGAAAGTGTCATATGGACAAGTGAAGGTGGTCTTCTCTTGGTCTTCAAGTGCAATAAGAATCTGGTTATATCCGGAATATCAATCCAAGAAGCAATAATAAGCACGCCCGGCTAACCTATGCTTTCTATAATCCATGCACACTCTCCACCCGGTGACAGTTCTTGTGGGGATCAATACATTTTTGTCATTTGTTATCACAGTAATGCCCCCTTTCTGTGGGACACATTGCACCGGCGAGATCCACGAACTATCGGAAATGGGGTAAACCACCCCGACATCCAACCACTTGATAATCTCTTTCCTTACTACCTCTTGCACGGTCTCATTCAATCGTCTTTGATGTTCCACTGAGGGTTTGGCATCCTACTCAAAAATGATTTTATGCATGCAAAAGGCGGGGCTTATACCATGAATATCAGCCAATGTCCAACCTATTGCTTTCTTCCTCCTTGGAAGCACCGCAATGGTGGCATCTACCTGCACGTTAGTTAACCATGAGGAAAGAATAACAGGTAAAGTGGAATAAGGGCCTAGAAACTCATACCTGAGGTGTGAAGGAAAAGGCTTTAACTCCAAGGTCAGAGGATCCTCGATTGAGTGCTTTATTGGTGGAGTCTTCCGGTTTTCGAGATCCAAGGAAAGTTTTCGGGGCTTATAAGTATATGATCACATTCCTTGCAAAGCATTGACACATTCTACAAAGCCTTCCTTCTCATCCTCATCTTGATTCAACAATACAATTTCCAAGGTATCTTTCACTTTTATCAAAACACTTGTGTCATCAACAATTACTTCGGTCACCAGATCCAAGAATGAACATACTTCATTGCTATTTGGCTGCCTCATTAATTTACAAACATGGAATACCACTTTTTCATCACCCACCCGAAAAGTGAGCTCTCCACCTTCTACATCAACCAAGGCCTTCCCTGTAGCAAGGAAAGGTCACCCCATAATGATTGGCACCTTGTAGTCAACCTAACAATCAAGTATCACAAAATCTGCGGGAAGGATGAACTTGTCGAACTCATGGATGTGGGTCTCGGTTTCCCAATCCCCAATGTTTTGAACACAGAATAGGGCATCAAGTTAATGCTTGCCCCCAAATCACATAAAGCCTTGGCAAAATTGGTACTCCCAATACTGCACGGGATTGTGAAAGCATCTGGTTCTTCTAATTTTGGAGCCATGGAGTGCACCATAGAGCTCACTTGATGTGTCATTTTGATTGTTTCACAGTTCATTGATCTCTTCTTTGTTACCAAATCCTTCATGAACTTGGCATATCCCGACATTTGTTCTAAGGCTTCCACCAACAACACATTTATGGACAAACTTTTCATCATATTAATGAATTTCTTGAATTGATTCTCATTGTTTTGCTTTGCAAGTCTTTGAGGGTATGGGGGAGGAGGCCTTGGAATTGGTACCTTTGGCACTACCGGTTCCGGTAAGTCAGTCACGTGCTCCCTAGATGGGTTCACTTCTTCTTGCGTCTCCTCCACATTTGCATCAATATCAATCTTCGCTGCTTCATTAGCTTGAACATCATTGCTTGTCTCATCATCATCTTTCACCAACATATCATCACCCACATGTCTTTTTTGGTTTGAGGTACTAGTAACTCTACCTCTCCCACTTCTTGTTGTCACGGCCATTGCATGCCCCGTATTCCCACCTTTCGGGTTTACCACCGTATCACTAGGTAGTGCCCTCTTTGGGCGAGTATTTAAAGCTTGAGAAATTTGGCCAACATGAACCTCAAAGTTGAGAATAGAAGTGTTGTGGGAGGCTAATTAAGCATCAGAGTCGGCGATATTCTCCATCATTTTCTTAAACATGTTTTCAATCCGTCCTATTTTGCTATTGAAAGAACTAGGACCTTGCGACGGATATGGAGGCGGGTTATTCGGTTGTTGATACATCGGGGGACTCTGAAAGCCCGACCCCCGATTTCCTTGATTGATTACCCCAATTGCTTTTATTATTGTTGTTGCCACCACTCTAATTTCCTTGGTAGCCTTGGTTGTTCCAGTTTCCTTGGTTTTCTCGTGATCTCCATTGTTGTTGATTTAACATTGCTTCTTTGACCTTGATAATGGTTGATATATCGAACCTCTTCATCTTGCTCATCATATGAATCATCTTGATTATACCCACTATTACTTTGCTCAAATTGTTCTGAATGGTTTTGTACTTGTTGGCCTTGTTGTCGTCTCTTGGTTACCATCATGTTCACCTCTTCCATTGCATTCACCTGTTTCGACCCTTGAACCTGTTGAACTTGAGCTTTGGCTAATTGGTGCATGGTGGTTGTCAACCCCGCAATAGCTTGACCATGATCATGTAGCTCATTGTGTAGTTGAATAACATTTGGGTCACCCTGAGGAACATTGGCTTTACTTTGCCACGCCGAAACGGTGTCCGCTATCTCATTCATGATTTCACAAGCTTCAGAATAGGCGTGTTCATGAAGTAGCCCCAACGAGTTGATTTACCACACACAGATTTGTTGTGTTGATCCCCCTGTAGAAGGTTTGTTGGGTCATGGTCTAGGTCATATCATTGTTCGGGCATTCTTTGACCATGGTGCGATATCTTTCCAAAATCTCGTGCAATGGCTCACTGGGCTCTTGTTTGAAAGATAACATTTCATCCCTTAGTGTAGCCATATGCCCCGGAGAGAATAATTTGGCAATGAACTTCTCGGCCAACTCATCCCAAGTGTGGATGGAATGATTGGGCAATCTCTCTAACCTGTCCAAAGCCTTTCCCCGTAGAGAAAAGGGAAACAGCCTTAATCGCAGTGCATCCTCGGTGACATTTGTTTTCTTGCTCCCCCAACAAGTATCGACGAAACCTTTGAGATGCTTGTAGGATTTTTGGTGTGGAGATCCGGTGAAGAAACCCCACTGCTCAAGCAGTGTAAGCATCACGTTAGTAATTTGGAAGTTGCCCGCCCTAATCCGGGGCGGGACTATTGCAGTTGCATAGCCCTCATTCGGCAATACCCAGTGTGCTGCTCTTGGTGGAGGTGGGGGAGGGTTTGGGACATTCTCTTGAGGCGGTCGGCCTCGCTTGTTTACTTGAGGCTCGTGATGAACCTCATCCACTTGATCATCATCTACCTCCTCCCCCAATTATCAACAACACTATGTTTTGACCTTTTGAGTACTATAGTTCTAATGTGGCACTAAAGCATCAAGAGTTGACTTAATTCACCAAGGAAGCTCTCTCTATCATGTAGGTCATTGTGCAACCCATACTCCTCCTCCTCCTCTACTCTCCATGAGCAAATCTCACTTTAGAATGTAACACTCAAAACAAAGATTGTGAAGAAGTGCGCTCATCTCTCTCAAAAGAATGTCACAAGTCCGACTCTAAGTACCATAAGCTTGCCCCTTATGTAAATCACCACTAATGTACACTCACCCAACTTAAAATCATATAGGGTTTTTGCGGGAATGTAATGAAGGCTTTTGGATCAAGGTAGGACTTATCGGCATATGATAGTTTCACCTTTCCTTAAGCACTCCATCTCCTCTTTTGGGCTCATACTTTCGTGACTCTTTGAGTCATTTTCTTCTTACTTTGGGGAACTAGAGAGACGTAATGTCACTCTTTCTTGCTCATGACAATCATTTTTCTTCTTTTCTAATCACTCCATGCCTTTCATCATTGCTTTCTTTGAATCCCTTCAACTTTCTACTTTATTCACTTTCTTTTTGACATATTTCTTTTTGGCCTTTCTTCCTTTTCTTTGCCTTCCCTTTTCTTCAATTTTTTTTTTGTTCTTTGTACCTTTTATCACTTTCACATTCCTCGTCTCTCCCCCAAACTTATGCTTTTGCCAATTGTATCAAGAATGCTAAGAAAAGATCGGGATCCAAGAGAGGGTCATTATAAAACGGATAAAGGCTTATAACATGGCTATTGAATCAAAAAGGGCTTCGGAAAAATTGATCGGATCCAAGCCTACACTACTATTGAGTAGCGAGGGTGGTCGATGCAGTGTTAACCCAACTAGGTCGGGATCGAATCCATAGGGAGTTAATGTTTGGAATTAAGTTTATATCTAAGCTAGATGCGGGATTTGAATCTAATTACACTTCCACAGGTTTGGGTTTGATTTCTACTTCTAACTTTACTCTAAAGATTGCAATAATTGAAATTAAGGACAATATTTTTGTTGTTGTTTTTCAAATGTTTAAAGAGACTAGGGTAGTGACTTCTACCTAGGTGGATATCTAACAGGTAGCAAAATCTAAGGCAAGCTTGATTAGCTGGGATTGTAATATAGCTATCACACTCGGGTACTCAATCTATACCTCCCGGTAGTTTGAGTGATTTTGTCCAATTTGGCTTTTTCAAGTGCAAATGGGTATTCATGAAAATCAAGTGATATTAACTCAAGTTGGGTATTACTATCTCTAGGTTTAACCCTTTAATTGGGGCTATCAATTTCTTGAGTTCACCCAATTCCTTGTTAGCCTAGTATTCCTAGACTTAGTCCTCCTTACCATTAATTCTTGAGTTCTAGCAACAACTAGGCTAAATATCACTAACCCATTCACATTCAAGCCCTAAAATCAACTACCCCATAAATACATGCCCTAGGGTTGGGTCATAACCCTAGCTATAGGTTTAGCTACTCATGGAAATAACAGAAATTAAGGATGAAATGAAGATAAAATCCATAATATTAATTTCTGAAATGAAAATCTAATGTTAAGAAATGAATGTGGTGCAAAATTTCCGAAAACAGAAAAGTCAGCCGTCTCAGGTGCTCATACAAAACATAACATAACCTAAAACTGCCCCTGCATAGATTGTACGGCCGCGCAATTATGAGTGCGGCCGCACTCTTGCTTTCGCGGCCGCATAATTCTGATATGGTCCGCGTTCTTCTCTTTTGGATCTAGGTTGAGCTGAAATTTCGCGGACCGCATAATTCTAACTGTGGTCGTGCTCCAGATTATGCGGTCACATAAAAGTGATGCGGTCCGTACTTGCTTGCGTTTAGCTTGAAATCAACTCTCTGATTCTTCATCTTGCGAACCGCATAATTTCGATCGCGGCCGCACAAGGGACATCCGCGGCCGCACAATTTTGGTGCGGTCCATGCTTCTCTCTTTTGCTCAGGTTGTCTGCTATCTGATTCTCAGTCATCGCGGTCCACGTAATTTTAATTGCGGCAGCACGGGGACTTTTGCGGCCACACATTTCTGGTGCGGTTCGCGCTCATCATTTAGCCCAAAATCACACTCTCTGAATCTCCCTCTTGAATCTAGTCAAAATTAATTTGATTCAGTCCACGCAATTTATAGAAATTTATTCCATATCAAAATATTAATATTTGCTCACAAAATCCGAAATTACACTTCAAAAAATGCTCGTAGGGCCCGCATCTCGGAAACCGACAAAGGTTACAAAATCCGAAAGCCCATTCAACTACGAGTCTAACCATACTAATTTTACAAAAATCCGACCTCAACTCGACCTCCAAATCCTCAAATCCTAGGTTCAAATCCTTGATTTACACCTCAAAAATATGTAATCTAATCGGATTATTCGATGATAATTCAGTATTATGGAGTAGAAATGATAACAAGTGAGTTACCTCAAGATTTCACGTGATTTCTCGCTCAAGAATCGTCCAACCCAAGCTTGAAATGCCATAAAATGGCAAAATCTCGGAACTCCTCCAATGTTATTTTGTCCTGGGCATGTCGCACCTACGACCAGATTAGCTGCATCTGCGGTATCGTAGGTGCGATGAAATGTCTGCATCTGCGATCGCCCAAAATTCTCCCTTCGCTTTTGCGTGTTCCTTTTCGCACCTGCGACCTCGCAGGTGCTGAAATTTCTTCGCACCTGCGACCACTGCCCCTCCTCATGTCTGGTCGCTTCTGTGATGGCTGGTGCGCACATGCAGATTTGCACCTGCGATCAGACATCCACAGGTACGAAAATACCATAAGTAAAATTTCCAGCAATGGTTTAAAGTCCGAATTTGATCTGTTAACCATCCGAAACTCACCTGAGGCCCCCAGGACCTCAACCAAATATACCAACAAGTCCTATAACATAACACAGACAAACTCGAGGCCTCAAATCACATCAAACAATACTATAAACACGAATTACACATAGATTCAATCCTAATAAACTTTGAAACTTTCAAATTCTATATCTTGTGCAGAAACACATCAAATCAATCAGGAATGACTTTATATTTTGCACACAAGTCATAAATGATATAACGAAGCTATTCCAATTTTCAGAATCGTATTTCGACCCCGATATCAAAAATTCAACTCCCCGGTCAAAGTTCCTAAATCACCATACGGAGCTACTAGAATCATCATAATTCAAATCCGAGGTCGTTTACACATAAGTCGACATCCGGTCGACTTTTTCCAACTTAAGCTTTCCATTATGAGACTAAGTGTCTCAATTCATTCAGAAATCTCTCCGGAGCCGAACTAACTAATTTGATAGGTCATAATACAGCTATGAATCACAAATAGAGCAGTAAATGGGGGAACAGGGCTGTAATACCCAAAACGACCGGCCGAGTCATTACAGATAAGTTCAATATATGTTCCAAATGCTCTTATCATATTATGTTATCCTTCGGGAATGTGTTCAAAGTATGGGTCGTGTATTAAAATATTATGGCTTTGAGTCATGTTTCAAATGAATGTTATGATGCCAAATTGTGTGGGAAAAACTCGATGTGCTTAAGACACTCAATTGCTCATATGTGGACCTAAGGTATTGATTAGAAATGCCTTGTTGATAACCCATAAAGATGATAGAAAGTGAAAGAAGTTGGTTGGAGACATAAAGTGTGGCTACCGTGCCAATAATAAAAGTGATGTTTGTAGCCAATAGTGCCAATGCAATAAAATGATGCAAGAACGATAATGAAATGAGCCTTGATGCAACTGCTCTAAATTGACTTCGAAAATAGATTTTTCTAAAAGCTTATGTGCTCAAGTCATGGCCAAATGTAGTTGTTTTAACTAATGTTATGGTTTGTAAGTATTTCCAACGTGGTTTGAGCTCTTACATAATCATTAGTTGAAATTGTGTATTGCCCTTTTGGGGAAAAGTATTTCAAGAATTTATGGCGTGTTACTCGTTTATGATTTTGATTTGCACTTCGAATGCCAATCATTTTACTCCATTTCTTGGAAATAAATCTATTTTGTTTAAAGCCTTCATTACAAATGAACCTACAGTTGTGATTTCCGTAATATTCTATATGTTGATGTTAATGATGATAATCCTTAAAAGTAAAGAAATGAAAACGTGAAATATGAAATACGACATTGTGCCATGAAAGAAGAATCATATGTATGGCCAAGAGAGCCAATAAAATAGTGATGTTGTAAGTGGTTTAAAGTACGAATGAAGTGATATATGATGTGAAAGGTTATGAGATGAACATATTTATACTTTTGTTTCCAGTGTATTATAAGCCCCTACGTTCTCATGAGTAAAGGCTATGGTGTTCCTAAATATTTTAAATGCTCTTAATGTTCTATGATAACCCATGGCAAGTACAAGTAAGTGATAGTATGAACATGAAATGTGGCAGCTTGCCAAGATGAGAATTATGAGGCATTGTATGTTTCAATGGTTTCAATCATTATATGTATGCTTCTAAAATAATAAATGCAAATGACTTCGATGTTAAGTCCCCAAGAATCATGAACTTAGCGAGATGTCCTATGCCAAATGATGATGAACCTTAAGAAAAGAAATTGGGCTCATATGCCATTGAAATTGACTTATTGATTCACCATGCATGTGCTAATGTAATGAGCTGTGTTTCTCCATGATAAGCATGAACATGAAGTATTCCAAGGATACAGGAAATTACAACCTTAAATGTAATTTTAATCATGTCGCTTTGAGTTTATATATGGTTATGTGCATAATGATGTGTTATGAACCCTATGGACAGGCTATGAAACACATAGGTGTATTGTATATGTGATCCTATGGATGGGCTATAAAATGCATAGGTGTACTGTATATGTGATCGTATGGGCGGGCTATGAAATGCATAGATATATAATATGAATGAATCCTGTGGATGGTCTATGAAACGCATATGTATATAATATGAATGAATCTTATGGACGGTCTATAAAACGCATAGGTATATAATATGAATGAATCCCATAGACGGTGTATGAAACACATAGGTGTATAATATGAATGAATCTTGTGGACGGTCTATGAAACACACATGTGTATAATATGAATGAATCCTATAGGTGAACAATATGGACAGTCTAGTGAGACGCATAGCTAACACTAGAAATAGGTTCCACTTTCATTGCCCTTGTTCGTACATGTTGTTACATTTACATTATATTTTGTTTCCCACGCATAATTCATATGGCTCAATTGTTCTCAAAAGAAGTTCAGAATGGTGAAAGTATATTAAGACTTGAAATGTGATTCTATGCGACGTTTCGTAGTTTCTTGATGTACTTTATTTGGCATTTATTTGAGTTACCATATTTTCATATGTTGTTCTGACAAATGAGTACTATTCCACATGTACTCACGTCCCTTTTGCAGGGGGAACTGCATCTTTTAATGGATACAGGTATACTTCTATTGGATGATATGGATCTTTGACAGGGATCTTCTTCAATGCTCAGCTTATGATGAACGCACTGCAGTTCTAGTGGGTGTTTGAGTCTAGTTCATTTTATGTACTTAGGTATCTATTGTCATAGAAACTGCATGTACACCGTGGGTCATGTACTTATAGTTTTTGAGTTTTGTCATATATTTATGTTCACAGTATTTATAGTTATTTAAAAAGCTATGTATCCATCACGAAGAGAATTTTAGGCCATTGAGCTAAATGAAGTCGATTTGAAAGTCAAGGTATAATTATGTTATGGTAAATCATGCATGAGTAATGATGATAGGTTGATGTAAATTAGGCTTGCATGACTGGATTTACTCGGTTGAGCGTCGGTCGCGCTCTCCGAGGCCGGGGCATGACAAACTTGGTATCAGAGCTCGGTTAAACAGTCCTAAAGTGTCATGGAGCTGTGTCACTAGAGTCCATTTTATCGGTGTGTTGCCGGCCACACTTATAATAGGGAGGCTACAATGACATTTAGGAAATGTTTCTCTTCTTCTATCCTCGATCGTGCGTTAAGGTTCCGAGTTAGTCTTGGAGCTCCCTTGTTAATATCAACAAATGTTTGCTCATCGTGCAATGAAATGAGAGAGGCCTAAGGATTAAAGGAATGACGCACATAGTAGGCATAATGTGTGAGGTGCCCAATTGTCCTCGTAATGGACAAAGGAAAAGTCCAGGATACAACCAAGGTAAGCAAGGTCATAGAGTTAGCCTTGAGACTCATGGTTGGTGTTATTTTCATGTATATGGTGCAATGTGGTGTTATCTATATGTTGTTAGGATTGAGTTTTGAGATTCTCTAACATGTAGATATGCCCAATTACAAGGGAAACTCTGTCGAAATTTCTGGAATATTAGGGGAGCTAGTCAAATATGAGACTTCAGAATGTGAATAATGAACTAAGTCATATTGGGTGTTTTGTGGCTTTCCCTAACCCTTATTCGAGGACAAATGATCCTAAGTGGGGGAGAATGTAAGGCCCCGTAAATTTTCGCCAATAAATTTAAGGTTTTGTGGTGCCGAGGTAGGCTAATGGGGTTGAGGATTGTAGACAACGAACTACGATACGCACTTTTTGGGTAGAAGAATGCTCTAAAGTGTTGATGGGAACTTTTGGCAGATGAAGGCGATTATGCGGTCAATTTCACGACCGCATAACGGTTTCGCATACCGCATAAGCATCGCAAAATGGAGCAGAGAAAGGGAAAAATTTGAAAAACATTTCTACTGGGAGCAGAATGATTTTGCGGGACGCAGAATGATTTTGCTAGACTGGCCGCAGAAAAACATTTCTGCCCACATAATCATTATGCTGGCCATATAATCGATTTTGCTGCCCACAAAACGATTCTGCTGCCCACATAATGATTCTGCTACCACATAATTGCACTACATAATTGACTTCGGGGGCCATTTTTACAACATTTCTTATCTGACCTTATTTTGATATAAGGCCTTAAAGAGTCATTTTACAAGGTAAAATATGATTTTTTAGAAAGCGGAGAGTGTTAGTTTAGAGAGAGAAGGGGAAGACCTAGCATGCTATTTATCTATTCTTGCCACAATCTTCAAGAATCAAGGAAGCCAATCACAAGATCTTCATCTAAGAGGTAAGGTTCTACTTTCTGGCCCTAAATTTCAGGATTTGGACTAAAAGTAGGTCATGAGAAGTATGTTTCTTATGTATAGGAGGTACTCTTTGTGCATGAATGTAGCCATAAGGGTGATAGGGAGGTTGTAAAACTAAATTGGGTAAATGACTTGTTGTGGGGTGAAAGGATTCCACAATGGAAACCTTGTAGTGTAATTTGCACACCTAGTGCTTGATGAAATGACTAAGTGAGCTGAAACCATTAATCTGTCCCTAATTATGGTTCAATTTTATTATATCTCTAGTTGATTGGAATTTCTAGAAGATTTGGGACGTTGTGATAATCTAAGAGAAGCACAAGCAAGGTATGTTGGCTAAATTTCTCTCTTATAATTGAATCCCATGATGTTCTTGTAAGTCCCAAGTTATTCATTATAAATTGACTATTCTGAATAAGTTTTGTGCCGAAATAGATATGTTCAAAATGTGTTCCGAATGCTCTTATCATATTATATTATCCTTCGGAAATGTGTTCAAAGTATGGGTTGTGTATTAAAATATTATGGCTTTGAGTCATGTTTCAAATGAAAGATATGATGCCAAAATTTGTGAGAAAAACTCGATGTGCTTAAGACATTTAATGTTTATATCTGTACCTGAGTTCTTGATAAGATATGTCTTATTGTTGATAACCCATAAAGATGATGGAAAGTGAAAGAAGTAGGTTGGAGATGTAAAGAAGTATGATATTAAGTTTTTATGGCTAGATTTGAGCCCTACGGAGATTTGTTTCACACGAGGGTCATTTTAGAGTATTGATTTGGTTCCTTTGAGGTAAGTATCTTACCTAACATTGTGTGGGAGAACTACCCCTTAGGATTTGAGTCGTTTGTGCTATTTTTGTGTCACGTGAAAGTCGTGTACGCGAGATGACGAGTACATACTCAGGCTTATATGTGAAAATTGACTGGTTTAGACTCTTAGGCTTCTTTCATGTATTTATTTGAAATTGTTAGCACATGTTATATCTTTTATTCGCCACGTGTACTATCACATGCTTTATTTGAAATTGTTGTTACATGTCACATTCTTTACTTGTCGAGTTTGCTCTTATATGCTTTATTTAAAGTTGTTATCACCTTTAGAATTATGTGATTTCTTTTATTGTTGAGTTACTCTTAGTTGAAATTGTTGTTACATGATATCCGTGTGTTGCCAGGTTATTCTCATGCATTTAGACCTAGTACTAGTTCATGCCATCTCTTTCGTTGTTAGCCTAATTCATACACTAGAATATGAAGTTTGCCATTTCATGAAAATACTTTCACTATCGAGTTTATCCTTAAACAATTAATTGCAATTGAAGTTATCGAAAGTCATTAATCTATTTTAATTGAAGTAATGTTTAAAGGGGGTGTTGTTCCTTATTGAGTTACTTTCCCGTTTATTTTATTGTTATTGCGATTCTATACACACTGTTTGAGTCGTGGGCTATTTGTTGTGGAAATATTGATATTGTTGGATCTTTGGAAAGGTTGTGGCCTATGGCCACTTGTGGTACGAGTTGATATGTTGTTTTATTATAATATTAGCACATGTGAATTGTTGTATGGTTTGGTTGTAGTTATGCGGAATATAAGGGTGGCATTTCAACGTTATTGTTATGCGGGGCGTAAGTGTGTCATCTCACTATTGTTGAATATACAGAGTGATACAGGTGACTATTGTGTTATTATCCGGGCGGAGCGATAAGGGTGGTTATTATATAGAGTGATATGGGTGGATATCAGAGTGATACGGGTCTAATGATATTGTCAGGGCAGATTGATTCGGGTGGTTATCGGAGAGATAAGGGTGGCAATGTCAGGGATGATATGTGATGGCTTGGGGACATTTTATTGGTGATATTCGTGTGATGGTGTGCTTTTCCTTGTGTATTTCATACACCTTACATGACTTATTGTGTTTCTTCGATAAGCTACTCGATGTCTTTAATATTACTTGTTGACTTAGGCTGCATTAGTACACTCGCACAAGCATACACCGTAGCATGCCACTTACACTAGCTCATGAGTATGAAACTTGACATTATTTGATCATGCCCATGTGTTCTTGTATTATCTATTTTCATGTTGATATTGAGACTATGACCATGTTGGGCGTATTGTGATTGTGAGCCTGTGACCATGCCAAGAGAATTGTGATTGTGAGCCTGTGACTATGCCGGAAAGATTGTGATTGTGATCCTGTGACTACGTCGGGCGGATTGTAAATGTGAGCCTGTGATCATATCGGGTAGATTGAGATATTGGCACATTTGTTTTTCGTGTGGTTGTGTTTTGAAATATGGGCACAAGGTGCCGCGAGCATATGATGGTGGGTTGAGACCCATGACTTGTGACTATGAGATAAGGTATCCGGGTAATTTCGTTGCAAAACGTGTGTTAGAACTGATTAATTAATTGGTTGTAATTTGTATTCCTTATTTGGTTTCAATGGTATATTTACGGTGATCTTATTGCTTTACTGTTTATGTAACATGTTGATTCTTATTGCCATTGACCGATTTCTGCTTTCATTATTAGCTTTATATTTGTATACTTCACAGGTTATTTTGACTAGTAGGTGTCTTGACTTGTACCTCGTCACTACTCTACCGAGGCTAGTCTTGATACTTACTGCGTATCGATTGTGGTGTACTGATACTATATTTCTGTATATTTTTGTGCAGAGTCAGGTATTGGATATATCAGACTCGGGCATAATTAGCTTACTGATCGCAATGATTCAAGGTAGAGCTCCTTGGTCGTCACAGACTCTTGGAGTCCTTTCCTTTTATTGTACTGTCAGCTTATCATTTGAACAATATTGTATTTCGATCTTTTCATGTATTTAGCTAGAGTTTGTGACTCTGTATTACCAAATCTTGGGAGTTGTTATGATTATTGCCGTGTGGGCTTATTTCGCTTTTGTTTCGATATTCATATTAGACTCTTTTTCAAATTGTCATTTGTTAAAACATGCTCAATCATTGTTAGTAATCGGCTTTCCTACTGTCACGATGCCTGCAGTGAATTTTTGGGTCGTGACAATTCTAATAGTATAGGTGGATTTCATCTATGAGTACATGTGTGAATACTTCATCGTGAAGTTAAGAAGTTTATTTTATACAGGTGCCATTTAAATTTTGTAAGCTATTGAAGGATGATATCTAATTTAACCTTAATTTTTTTTTTAAAAAGTTAATAATAATTAAAGTTACATCTGTAGTATATAATATAGATATGTGTATATTTTTATATAAAATAACACATAATATAATATATATTCTGATTAAAGTTTTACTAAATACTCTCTCTATTTCAAATTAGACGAGGTACTGTTTAAAAAAAATTCTTTTTCTTAAATTTCATGCCGAGTCAAACTACCCATCTAAATTGAAACAGAGTGAGTAATGAAAGTTACTGTACTAAGCTTTAAAAAAAAGTAAAAGAAAGTAGGATGATGTGACGTTGGTTGAATAGACTACTATATTTGAGCAACGTCTAACAAAATTTGTTGTCTCAATCTTCAGGATGATGCGACGTTGGTTGAAGAGAAAGTTAAAAGGATTTAAGGCATGTTAGAGGCGTGAAGCTATTTTACACCGATCTGTCAAGTAACAACAAAGTGCAAAACTTTAATGACATACAATATTTGAAAAGACCCAAGGTACTGTTATTCTTTGGATAATAGCTGGAATGTTTTTCTCACAATATTGTACCGAACTAACCAGCTATAAATAAGCTTTTCACCCTCAGTAAAAGGTTAAATAACTTTCACGATCAAGTCAAGCATACTTCAAACGTTTTCCACTTTTTTGGAATAATGTTTAAACTTCTACTTTCTTTTACTTTCTTTCGTCATTTTACCCTCAAAATCGTATAATAATTAAATTTGTAAGTGATTTTAAGGATACGCAGATTAATTTGATACAAAACAATAAATTGGATTAGAATGAACAAATAGAAATACAGTAAATTTAAACCATGCAAGTAGGATGATTCCAGCTTTATTGAAATATTCACTCTCGATCCGGGCTCACGGTGAGCAATGTTGACGAATGAAAGAAAAAGCTTGAAATAACAGTGAAAATAATAGTATATTACCTTGGAATGCATGTTACAATGTGTTTAATTAATTATTAGACCCCCCTTTATATGGCAGAGGAATCCTACTCTAAGTACAACTCTATAAAAGATAAAAAAAAACCTTATGTTTAACTGATTGCTGGTTCTACACCAATACGTACCGAGATCCGCGCCATAATATCCGGTTGGTCGCAGATATTACGGCCTTATGTTGGTCGTGCTTGATTGTCCGACAATATTCTCCGAAGTCTCTCAGTATTTGGATCGATCTCTAATCATGCCCCCGCTATTATCGAGGGCAGACAATCGGCCGCCGGACTATGACTCGATGATACCCCTGCTTCGATTCCTATCCTTCGCAATCATAACTCGAGCTTGTTTTACCCTATTGGAGGACGGAGTGCATCATGAGCTCGGTTTTTTACCCATATACACGACCCTTTGACATCAAGTTTCTTTTCTTTTCTAAACTACCATAAGAAGTATGGTTCAAAATAGGCAAATAGTTGCGACCCGAAACAGGGAAATAGTTGATGCTCCAAATAGGCACAGAGTTGTTGTTCCTCAGCTCGACATGAGATAATTTGTTTCACCTGAAGCAGCAGATTGGGCAGCTAGAAGAATACATCGTAACCTTGTTGAAGAAAGAGGGCTTGATTTCTCTGTACAAGATGGTAAACAAATCTTTCAGGTTCTTGTTTTAACTGAACGTCTACGCTGGACAAAATTTGTTCAAAATCCCGGACCAACAGTGTTAACTATCGTTAGAGAGTTTTATGCAAACATGGACGTGGAAACTCATACGTCAATAGTTCGGGGAGAAACCATTTAGTTTGGTCCTGAATTCATCAACAAAGTATATGAAACACCAGATGTATACAAATAGTCATCTCATTTCCCCGAAAACAAGCTGACGAGAAACGACATGAGTATCCCGATTCCTTCTTCAATACACCGTGACATAAACGAAAAAAATCGCGAAACTTCTCGTCTGTCATGTCATAATGGCATTAAATGCGCGTCAGCCACCGATCGGCTGTCCCTGGAGGCAAAACATCGCGGAACCACTATAAATAACCTCTTTTTTTTTCATTTTTTACTTTACATCAAACCGTCTACCCTCGTACCCTCAGGATTTCACTACTCTTTTTCCCATTCTAGTATTTTTACCTTTGTTATTCGAGATTCATTGGAAATTATTGCACATCATCCACTCAAACCAACACATCTGAGCTTCCAACTTTCAACCTTTTTCTATTTGTTCCCCAAAAGGTTGCTTCAACCTCCCATACGACTGCCGGAACCAATGAAACTATTTCTAATGTGGTCGACCTCGTGAGATCTACTGCTAACGTGGTCATCGATGAACCGTCTCCTAAACCTCCCTAGAAGATGTTCATACCCGAGGGTTGTTCGGTTGCTGATGACTTCAAGGTCGAGAAATCCTCCTCGATGCATGGTCGGTGTGAGGAGGCATCGAGATTTATTTGCTCGATCACCGAAGACGATCTCCCCTTAGTCCGAAAGAACTGTAACTGGGCCGATAAAGACATAGTGGTCCCCGACTCTAAGGAGGCCATTACTACATACGTTGAGGGATAACTAAGTGTCTACACTTATCCCTTTATGCTAGGCTTGGTGGATCCGGTCATCATAAACTTCTGCAAGAGGTACGAGGTATGTCTCGGCCAAATTTACCCTTCAGTGTGAAGGATGGTGATACTCCTCTGATTTTTTGTAAATAAAATCAATTTGTGTACCTTCACCATCGATCATCTGCTCCGTTTATACAGTCCCTGAATTTTTCGGGGGGAGGGGGGCTGAGAAAGATTGTTCGCCGGGCCATCAAAGCCCTATTTACGAGTATCGACGAGGATCGGGACCGAGGCTGGCAGGGTTGTTTTATCCTGGCGAGGACCTCAGATTTGATCCCGACCGAATTCAGGCCATTCTCCGAGAAGTGGAATACATTACGTAAGTAAAACTTTCCCTCGAATGTTGATTTCATGTTCATCACTCTTTTTCTCATTCGTATTCGTGTTGGTGCAGCTATTGCCCAAGTTCTGAATGTTGTCCTTCGACTCAAGGAGTGGGTTGAAGGTATTGTCTCACAGATGTCCTACTCCGAGCGCTCATGGTGCAAACTCTCGAAGGGCCGTTGGGAGGCCCGTTCTCATGGTAAGATTCCTTTCCTGAGTAGGTTGAGTTAGGCTTCATCTCTTAGCATTACATTCTTATTGGTTTTTCTTTACCTTTCTTTTGCAGGTATGCCTAAGACCGTCGAGCTTAGGCCCTCAGTTGAGGACGAGGACTTACCTGCCGATTCTTTCGCTTTGGACAGCCCGGAGCCGCAGCAGGGGAGAAGTAAATAAAAAAGGTTCCGAGTTCACCAAACTCGGAGAAAAAAGAAAATGAGAAGGAGGCTGGTTCGCAGGGCAAAGGAAACCTCTCGCTCCTGAGTGCTTGAATCGGAATCACTCCGTCGGCTCAGAGACGATCCCGATGAGGATGAGATCTTCGTGGACCATGATCCATTTGTCCCCGAGGAACAGGTGGAAGCCAAAGGGGGAAACGATGGAAGCGAATCCTCCTCATGTTCGCGATGCTGATGCCGAAGTAAGGGTCGAAGACTTACGAGATGCCGGCCCCGCCCCGCCTGGTGTTATACATATTTTGGGGTCGCCTTCTTTCACAGAAGCAATGTTTGATGAAGCCCGAACGACGAAGGAGCGATCCTATGAAGGGGTCCATGGAGCGGATGATCCTCTCCGAGTCATTTTTGACGGTGAGGACTCATCTATCCCGGAAATGCCGAGGAAAATTTCACCCTCGGAGGCAGGCGGGTCGAGATTGAGCCTCAGATTGACCAATCAGTTCCCCGCTCCAAGCACGGATCCTGGTCTGAAGTGGACTGTCATTATCATCATTCCGGAGGATGCTCGGATCCTTTTTTCTCCCGTTGGGATAGTCAGTTACCTTCAGTGTCTGGTAACTGAATAAGACCATGCCAAAATGAACGAGGTAGACGCGCCATGCCTGTTCAACGAAGCACAACAGGAGCTGAACCGGGTAATTCTTAATAATTCTTGATAATTCTAATATCTCTTCTAATATTTGAAATAATTCTTGGTAATTCTAATATCTCCTCTCGTATTTGCATGCCTCGGTGCTCCACCACGAAACCTTCTTCCGGTACCGGGATGAGCTAAGCCAACTCGAGGCCGAAGTCAAAGAGCTTGCTGAGAAGAGAGGCATGTATAAGCTTCTCAGCGAGCAACGTGAAGGAGAAGTCAAGAGCCTCCGAGCTGAGTTNTCGACTCAAGGAGTGGGTTGAAGGTATTGTCTCACAGATGTCCTACTCCGAGCGCTCATGGTGCAAACTCTCGAAGGGCCGTTGGGAGGCCCGTTCTCATGGTAAGATTCCTTTCCTGAGTAGGTTGAGTTAGGCTTCATCTCTTAGCATTACATTCTTATTGGTTTTTCTTTACCTTTCTTTTGCAGGTATGCCTAAGACCGTCGAGCTTAGGCCCTCAGTTGAGGACGAGGACTTACCTGCCGATTCTTTCGCTTTGGACAGCCCGGAGCCGCAGCAGGGGAGAAGTAAATAAAAAAGGTTCCGAGTTCACCAAACTCGGAGAAAAAAGAAAATGAGAAGGAGGCTGGTTCGCAGGGCAAAGGAAACCTCTCGCTCCTGAGTGCTTGAATCGGAATCACTCCGTCGGCTCAGAGACGATCCCGATGAGGATGAGATCTTCGTGGACCATGATCCATTTGTCCCCGAGGAACAGGTGGAAGCCAAAGGGGGAAACGATGGAAGCGAATCCTCCTCATGTTCGCGATGCTGATGCCGAAGTAAGGGTCGAAGACTTACGAGATGCCGGCCCCGCCCCGCCTGGTGTTATACATATTTTGGGGTCGCCTTCTTTCACAGAAGCAATGTTTGATGAAGCCCGAACGACGAAGGAGCGATCCTATGAAGGGGTCCATGGAGCGGATGATCCTCTCCGAGTCATTTTTGACGGTGAGGACTCATCTATCCCGGAAATGCCGAGGAAAATTTCACCCTCGGAGGCAGGCGGGTCGAGATTGAGCCTCAGATTGACCAATCAGTTCCCCGCTCCAAGCACGGATCCTGGTCTGAAGTGGACTGTCATTATCATCATTCCGGAGGATGCTCGGATCCTTTTTTCTCCCGTTGGGATAGTCAGTTACCTTCAGTGTCTGGTAACTGAATAAGACCATGCCAAAATGAACGAGGTAGACGCGCCATGCCTGTTCAACGAAGCACAACAGGAGCTGAACCGGGTAATTCTTAATAATTCTTGATAATTCTAATATCTCTTCTAATATTTGAAATAATTCTTGGTAATTCTAATATCTCCTCTCGTATTTGCATGCCTCGGTGCTCCACCACGAAACCTTCTTCCGGTACCGGGATGAGCTAAGCCAACTCGAGGCCGAAGTCAAAGAGCTTGCTGAGAAGAGAGGCATGTATAAGCTTCTCAGCGAGCAACGTGAAGGAGAAGTCAAGAGCCTCCGAGCCGAGTTGGAAGCGGCCCAGAAAGAACACACCGGCCTGTTAGAACAGGAAAAAATCTTTGAAGTTAGTGATGTTGAGCTAGACACGGTGTCTAACTATCAGAATCCACAGGTCCAGCAGAAGATTGATCGGGTCGACTAACTCCGGGCTGAGGTAGATGAAGTCAAGGCCACGACCGAGGAGTGGAAGGGTAGGATGGACCGGTTGTCTTCGGAAAAGGAAACTTCCCAGGAGCAGCTGGCCTCGGCGGAGGCCCAACTTCGATCGGTGAAGGAGAAAGTTGAGACTCGGTCTTGAAAAATCGAAGACCTCTAATCCCAACTGGGCTCCGCCATTGCCACACGGGATACCCTTTCCAGGGATCTTGAAGCAGCCAAGTCAGCAGTGAAAATGACTAGGGCCGACGCTGAAGAGATGGTGGCCCAGTTCAAAGCCGATGCTGAGGCAGGTCAGGAACGACTAAAGACCATTGTCAAATATGTGAAGTGGCAGTCCCGAAGGATGACTGGAACCCCCGAGCATGAACCTCGTGGGGGCTTGGTATGACTGGAAGCTTTCCCCGAAGTGTTTACTTAGAATTGTTTTTATAATTTTGCCGAGGGTAGCCTTCGAACCGGTTTAGAAATTTTGAAGGTCTTATGTTTTGGATATGGATATCGGACGTCTCCGAGCCGTTCTAGGATGGCCATAGCCTTTTAAGTTCAGGTGTTGGCCAATGGGTTTATTACCCCTGGCTTCGTAGCCCGAGTTGTCCGTGCTTACCCCATGACAATAGTCCCCGAGCGGGGGTGATCGCTTGAATTCAGACAGAGGTAGCCCTTGGGCCCGATGTCCTTAAGGTACAAAATTCAGTAGTTCTCAAGAGAAAAAATATGTATCTGCAAGGTAGAAACATTCTTTTATTTTTGTGCAACATACAAGATTGCGAATGTGTACAAGTTTTATGTTTTGGCTTAAGTGGTCTATGTGGGCACGGTTCATTTGACTGTTTGGTACTTACAACAAATCCTATCCACCAAGCCCAGACTTGTTTGATCGTGAAGTTTCCTTCCTTGCTAAAATCATTACCCGAGGGTGATGACCACCAGTATTTTAGGCTAGTCTTCGAGAGGGCTCGGATACTGTTGATGTGAACCTTGACTCCGATTCATAGTCGGTCTTCATTTCTAAGTTAGCACGATCCATTGTTGCCTCGTTAAAAACCTTGCTGAAAACCCATTTGGGACAAAATCGGTTCAAGGGAAAAAGAGTGCAACGCGTGCTTTCAGGCTTAATAGTTGCATCATTCCTTGGTCGTCACCTGCAAGTGTTAGTCTAATCCGTAATATATTTAAAGAAAGGTAATGAATTAGGTCGTACCTTAGCAGTAGTATCATTTTTAGTGGGTTATGTTCCAGTTGTTCGGTAGCTAATACACTCAAATTACACCTAAATAAATGGTGTAAGGAGGTCAATCTCAAATATAATAAACCAACTAGGTTGCGTCGAATCCCACAGGAATAGGTGTGAAAAGGTTACTTGAGTAGTGTGAAACTTGACTTAAGTCGTAATCCTGCTCCGTTAGTTTAAAAAGAGAGTGTTGTGATTGCGAATTATCAGGAAAACTATTTTGTTATGAGTATGTAATTAATTCAATTAAGAAAACCAAGGTTGTGTCCCATCAATGGAATGTAATGCTATCGGTGTTAATATGATATATTTCTAAATGACTACCCAATATTTCCCAATGATTAGGTAGTATTTGATCTTTATGATTTTTTCAAATATAAAAGAGTTACAGTTAAGAGCAATCAATATATGCCAAATAGAACCCACTTATTCCTAAGCGATTCTATTAAACAAGGTTTAAAGCCTTGTGTTTTTGCTATTCAATTCTACCAAACCCTAACCCGTTTTTCCAAGTAAAGAGAGAGTAAAATGGCATTAGTCAATGTTTGCAACTATCAACAATAAATGAAGTGTGAGAAATGAATAGATACCAACCAACCATTATATATATATATATATATATATATATATATATATATATATATATATATATTCAGTGGTAAACACCCATTAACATTACACCCATTTAGGGTCCACAACCTTAATATTTAAAACTAGCTACTCATACTAGAATTCAAGAACAAACCAATAAATAAAGTGATAAAGCTTACAAAGATGACAAGATTCTCTCTTCAAACTATTCCAAAATAATGGTGTATTCAATGCTCTAAGTGTAGCCTCTTTTTTCAGACCCGGTCCCCCACACAAACCCTAGTTATTCACTCTTTATAATGGGCTAAAAGTCGAGGTCAAAAAGTGACAATAATAACCATGTAGATCAAGTATGCGACCGTAGAATGGGTCGCAGAATGCTTTCGCGGTCTGCATATCTTCAATTCCTTCGCATAGTTGATTACCCAGTTCTCCAGTTTTCCATCGCACGTCTGTTATGCAGTCCGCATATTGATTTCGCGACCGCATATCTAACCGCAAAGTCATTTTCATAAAAACTATTTTTGCATTTGTGCGATCATTATGTGGTCCGCAGAAGAGTTGTGCGACCGCACAATGGATCGCAGAATCCACTCTCAGAACAGGGATAGGCTGCTTTACTTTGCGGTTGGTATGCGGCACGCACATCACTTTTGCGGTCGCAAACCTGCTGCATTTCTGCTCTTCTCTGGGTTTTTGTCATCTTTTCCATGTTCTTGGCTCTTCAACTTTGGTTTTCTTCAAAACACCAAAACTACATAAGAAATGACTTATCATGCTTTAAAAAAGGAGCTAAAGTCTATGTAATTAGTATCAAAAGTGCCACATTTCTATGGCACATCAACACCCCTAACTTAGACTCTTGCTTGCCCTCAAGCAACTAAAACAAAGTCAACCTACCAAATACTAATCTACTTTCGACTGATCACAAAGCAACGGTGATCATGGATGGTGCTTACTATTAGCTAACAAGCATGTAACTTCTTTTATTCACCCTTCTTTGAAGACAAAGATCATTTAGCAGTTCGACTAATCAGTTTGTAAATATCGAGACTCAAGAGCAATGACAGAGTGCTACCCACAACTAGATGTGCACTTGTATCCTACTTCAAGAAACCTAACTTCTGCTAAATCTTGCAATTCATGCGTGCTCACATCAAAGAAAATCCCCAACTCAACAAATATGTATGGGGGATACAATCAGACACCTCTTGCACTCAGAAAGAAGGATAAGTGCTACAAGTATCAGTCCATATGCTTTCCCTTATTTTAATTCATTACTATCTCATGAATAATTGGTTTCGGATTACAAAGGACTTTTCGAGGGTTGTAGTGTAGGCTTCGGGATGGGTTGGACGAATATTTAGGAATATAGCGACTGCACCCTCCTTGAACGCTACACACAATTTGCTTCTTTTTAAACCACGTATCCCTTATTGACCTCTAGTTACTGACATAGAACCACCTCAAAATATCTCTTCAGTTTTCACAAGACTCCACAACATTTTTTTATAAAGATGTTTTCTTTTGTTTTTCTTTTGGAGCTTGAATATCTTCATATACACAACTCTGAGGTATTTGCTTCTACAAACAATGTACAACCTAACCAATTTCCAATTAACACCAACACCCCCAACTTAGGCTTTTAGCCTCATTCTTAATCATTCAAGGAGGTACAAGTTCAAAAGAGGGAATTATTTCACTAATGAGTAAAGGTTTGTAATGTAGTAGACAAATAAAAGGTTAAAGGCTAAACGGGGAAAAACTAGGATAATAAATGCACCAGGGAGGTCAATTTGGTCAAACATTAGTTAGCAATCACAAAGAGAGCCTAAGATCATTTCAACACCCAATCATCCACCTGAGATTTACATTGAAAACCCAACCGGGCAAGTTCTAGACATTACAAGTTGAGCACATGCATTATTTACACAAATCCTCACCCACTCACAACGCATGAACTGTTCGAATCGACATAATTTCAGCCCTCAAGTGAATATAAGGCGACTCAAAGCTTCATCACATGATATTTGAGATTCTAAGTAAGCACAAAGTCAAAGAGCGAGCCTCGATTTCACAAAAATGACTAACCGTTTATTTAAAAAATTTGAAGGGTGCAATTTATTCAACAAAAACTTATCACATGCTTGAAGCTAGAACAAAATCACCAAACAAGTCAAAACGTTTTGTGTTACCAATGTGGTTCTAATATTACATCCTTGGAACAGAACCCGGCGAGGAAAAACCAAGGGGAATTCATTGCTATATACAAATCTACACTATTAAAATTAAGAGTTTATATACAAGTTGCAAAACGTTGACTACCCCACCCCCAACCGAAGAGCATGCATTGTTCCCAATGCATTGAGAAATTAAGAGAAAAGTTTAGGGATTCTTAGGGCGCACTAGGCGCTTGGAGGGGTTGGAACATCCGAGAAGGTCGTGGGGCCGGAGGCTGACACTGTGGAGGCAGTGGGTGGAACCTCTGACTGGATAGTGATGCCCGAGACCAAAATAGGAAGTTTTGCCAGCTGCAAAGCTGGGGCTGGGAGTTTCTAGCCTCACCCAATGGTGGCTCTGTGGTCGTGGTAGTAGCTTTGTCGACCATATCTTCAAGGGAGTGTGCAACGGCTGTCTGTACATCTTCCTCATCCTCACCTAGTGAATCTGTAGAAATAGTAACCTATTTGCCTCTGTTGTCCCTCTGTTTGTCACCCTCCTCAAGTATCCCCTCCTCACCCGTTTCCTCATCAGACTCTCTGGATTTCTCAGTTGAATGATCATCGGTGTGTGCAACAGAGCCCGAAGCTTATGAGATCTCAGTACCATGGGCCACCTCAGTTGACATGAGGTATGTGAACTCAAGTTCAAGGCTTGTTATGTGGGAGGTGCCAGTGCCCTGCTCCCCTTCCACCAGAAGAAGGGAGGTCAAATCAAACTCTAGTGTGTGCATCTTATGCTGCTCTGACTTGAGATCAACTACATCCTTTTTGAGTTGAGGTATGTCCCCAGCTCAACCTCGCTCAAACCTCTCAAGGCGTACTTCAATGTGCTTGATTTGATCCTCATAAGATAGATGTTCTTTTTGAAGATCACTTACTGAGGTTTGGATCGGGGCCAATGCTTGCCGGATGAGAGATGGAAGTTCTTTTGTCAATTTGTCTATTTTGGCATCTGCATGTTGTTCCCGCAGACCAAGCTTGGAGAGTGCAGGCAGTGAGTAGGTGGTGTTGCAGTGGCTGGTCTGGGAGTGGATATGGATGTGGCTGGTTCGAAAGAAGTGACTAGCACTGACGTGGCAGCAGGTGATGCTGAGGCTGGAGGGGGAGTGAGTGATTTCTCTAGTGGATCTTCCACCACTTTGTCTGCAGCATCATTGATCCGAGTGATGTCAATGTCCTCAATAAGTTTTTATACACGGTCATGTGTAGGGACAGGAGGAACTACCCCTACTTTACACAAAGCATGGATTAAGCATGTAAAATGGAGCAAGGTTTCTTTCTTGCTTTCCCGGATCCCAATCTCACGGAATATAAGCTCCCCCACATCAATCTTGATACCCGACATGATGTAAGCAATGAGGATCGCCTTCTCGATACTTATGTTGGTTTCATTTCTAGAGGGCATTATACGAGAATAGAAAAAACTTAGCCAATACAGGCCTTCTTGGGTAAGATCGCTCTTGTGAATCTTCTGGCGTGGTGCGATCCAGGATGGAGTTCCCCTTGCTATGACTGAGGCTACCCAAACATGCTCGGATTCCTTGTTTGCAATCTTTGTGTCAAATTCTGCCATGCCTCACTCCCATTCTCTGAAATATATATCATTGATTGATAAGGCACCGTAGAGTATTTCAACTCCTTGGGCTAAGACAGAGCCCAAGAATCTACGGTTTCTCTTTTGTTCTGCGTTCCTAGATGCAGCATATGCAGCATAAAATTCCCTAACGAGCGTCTCATTGTACTCCCCCGAAACCTGAGTGAATAACTCCCATCGTCTCTTTTTGATGTTTTCTAGCACATGGGGGTAGTGTTATTTTAAACCGTTCAAGCCTAGCTACTTTTCTTCAAGGATCTTTCTTTTTTCCAGTCCATCTCTGTAAAGAGTCCAAGAGCCGAAGATCCCAAACCTGAGATCCTCACCACCCTTTCGGCGTGCTTCGGCATGGAGGTCAACTGGTGGCACAAAGTCAATATGAGCCTCCTCCTCTTTAGACTGGGAGGAATGCTCAGATAGAGTTTTGGATATGTCAGGTCGCTTGCATTGGGATTGCTTTGATTGTGGGCTTATAGCAGCAATCCGTCTCTTTCCTTGAGTGGTGGGTTGTCATGATGCTAGAGCTTTCTTTGGTGCCATTCATGTCAATTAACAAGGAGTGAGTACATAATATGGCATGGGTAACATATGGGCAAGAAATGAAAAACAAAGAATGTTCTGCGACAAGTTATGCGATCGTAGAATAACTCTGCGAGCCGCATACCATAACGCATATCACAACCCTCAAAAACAAAATAAATTATGCGGTCAGCAGAAGTGGTTGCATAACAAATATGCGACCGTATATCGTTGGCATTTTGTTCCTTAGATCTAGCCTTTTTTCTGCTCTGTCTGCAATGATTCTTTCACGACCCAAACCGATGGGCCGCGACGGATGCCCAAGTCCTACATGTCGAACACCCTTAAGCATACGTCTAAGATATATGCATGAATAGTGTATGTGAGGGAAACCTGCCCAAAAGACATATATAGATAGACATACGAAATACAGTAGGGCGAGCCGGCAAGGCTGCTATAGACAACTATATATACCCAAAACTGGAAGCCGACAAGGCCATATACTATCCAACTATACATAACTGTCTACAGACCTTTAATAGAAAATACAACTGTATAAGGACGAAACTAGGCCACGTCATACCCATATATGTATACAAGCATATCATACCAAAATCAAAAGTAGCTCCAGATCAACTGGAGCACACCAACTCTCGCTGATCGAGGATCCTAAGAAGGGGGACAGTCTGTTTGCCTACCTACACCGGCGAGCATGAAATGCAGGCCCCGGGAATAGGGCGTCAGTACGAATAATGTAACGAGTATGTAAGGCATAAAAATCAGTACATAACAGACATAGATGAAACATGGAATAAAGAATTCCGACTGTAAGTCTAAATCACTTTGTAAATCCTGAAACATTTATAATGTCATGCACGTACGTATAAATGTCGTGTCATAAATAGGTATAGGTACACATAATATCATCAAGCCTCTGAGGGCATCCCATCATATCATCTCGGCCACTGTGGGCAAAATCATCAACATATACCAACTGATCAGGTGATGATGCGTATATAACGCCGTAACCTTTTCTCATATACCATATACATATAAATATGCGTATATAACGTCATTTAGTCATGAGTCAATGTACATGTATAAATGAATGAAATGCATGGAAATATGTTAATAATCTCAATATTCCTTTCGGACAAACTTTATCAACTGCGTATCATTCTGAGACCTATGAACAAAAGATATAATAATATGTCACATGGGGAATCAAGAACATAGAGACCCCTATTATTTCTATGAATATAGTCATTTATGAAAACTATATGTTTGCTCATTTCTTCTGTATAATTTGGATCATGCCAAAAAGAAAGAAGGGATATGCTTAACATACATGGAGTAGGAAAAGTGTGTATGATATTCTTGGAAAAGATTGTACCGTACTCCTTTAGAACCGTAAAATTTCACATTGCTACTGTGCTAAGAAATCTCGTTGGTTGAAGAAATCACATTGCAAAAATTTGTACGACGTAATGAAAAACGTTGCTTCAGAATACTTTTACTTCCTGCTGTTTGCCGAAGAGGCTCCTTAGATCTAAAGTAAATTATTGAATGGAAAAGAGTAAAATGATTCCTATGTCTCATTCTTTTGCTTTCTTGATAACACTTTTAACCAAATGAGATAAGGCACTAACTCTTTAAACGTTTCCACCTTGAAAATTGAATAAAGAGTCATTAAATGGAATATGGGGGGCTGCCACGTTTTGGGGAGGTTTTGTTTTTTTAATCTTATCCTATAATCAGTTAATTAATTAGGTAATATCCCGATACCTGATAATTAACTAATTACCCACATAATTAAAAATTATATCAAATTACATAAAATTCTACTTATTTTTAATACACTTTATACATCGTACTATCACGGTCATATGGTACCTTGTATGGTACTAGTCCATAAATATCGGGTATTATAGCTCGGCCCGTATTTTATTCCAAATCGACAACCTTCAATAAAACTCATTTTCTTTAATTCGTGTACCCTTTATCCTTCAGGGCACTTACTTATCGCTCATTATAAATAGCATAAATACGTTAACCTCAAGATAATCTCATCCCCGAGTCTACGTCGATTAACTGAAGATGAAACTTTTACGTACGAAAATGCGAGATGTAACAGATTCTGCGGTCCGCAAACCATTTCTACGGTCATAGAATCAACCGCACATTAGCTCTCAGACAACCCTCAATCATACAGAATGCGACGACTTTGTGGACTGCAAACCAATTATGCAGACCGCAAAAATCATCGTCTCTATTCAAAAACGTACTCACAGGAAAATGCACAAGCACAAAATTCACACTCAGTACCAAATGCACACTCATAAACTTAACATCAGGACAATATCTTATGCAAATTTTCACCAATTGCAAACTCCTTTACTCTATTCATACCTCCTAATTCGAACCCCCACAATGTCTATTTTCCCCGGCATTGATTTCTACTCCAAGCATTCACATTTGATTACTCATAGCAAGGAGTTGGGGAGAAAGAAGAGGTTACATGAGTGAAAGCACACAGTAATGAACATAGCAGATTGACTAAGCAAGAGAAGGGTTAGAAATGAACATACCAGATATTAGAAGATCGAGAATTGCGGTGTGAATCTCGATCAAGGTAGGCCTTTCCTTTTCAATTCCTTTTTTATTTTGTTTTTCTCGGTGTTTTTGGTCTTTTCTTTCTTTTATTTTGTGTTATGCTTCGTGCCCGTGTGTGTTTGAGTGTAGATGAAAGATGGAAATGAGAAAGAGACTTAGGGCTTAATACCTGAGTGTTTCGCGGTGAAAAAGTGCATCGCATAATATATTATGCGGCTGCATATGTGTTATGTGATGGGTTAGTGACTGAGTGGTGTGCAACAGGTTTGCGACCAGTTCTGCGGTCGCAGAGTTATGATGCGGGCCGCAGAAAGTGACTTCTCACCGCATTTATTTAGGCCAAGTTTGCATGTTTTTCTGCTTGTGTCTGTGACCATTATGCGGTCCGCAAATCCTTTATGCAGCCGTATATGTTGCCACAGAACATAGCTGAAGCTCGTCTTGCTTTCCTTCATTTTCCTCTGCCCCTTGCATCCTTTATCCTTGTATTTTGGGTCACTTGCATTCTAACACACACGTCAAACCATTCAACACTTACAAATAAACTTACCGAAATTAGAATCTAACTAAAACAATATTACCAACACATGGGTTGACTTCCAAGAAGCGCTTGATTTAACGTTGTGACACGACGATGTTGGCCCCCATTTTGGCTAAATAGTGGTGGAGTTTGGTGTAGGACCATCCTTGAGTGCAAATTGTTCTACCAAGTGACTTTCTCCAATGGTTCCGAGGTAATGCTTGACCCTTTGGCCATTTACTTTGAAGGTTCGAGTCCCGTCCTCGGATTCCAATTCAATAGTGCCATAGGAAGACACATTCACAACTTTGAACGGGCTAGACCATTTGGATTTGAGTTTGCCCGGAAAGAACTTCAGTCTTGAGTAGAAGAGTAAGACCAAGTCACCGGATTTGAATTCTCGCTTCAAAATCTTTTTGTCATGAACAAACTTCATTCTTTCCTTATACGTCACTGCATTCTCATAGGCATGAAAATGAAATTCTTCCATCTCTTTGAGTTATGTCATCCTTAGATTAGCAGCTTCAGCCTAGTCAAGATTTTACTTTTTCAAAGCCCACATAGATTTGTGTTGAAGCTCCACTGACAAGTGACACGCCTTCCATCTCATTGAGTTATGTCATCCTTAGATTAGCAGCTTCGGCCCAGTCAAGATTTAACTTTTTCAAAGCCCACATATATTTGTGTTCAAGCTCCACTGACAAGTGACACGCCTTACGAAAAACCAACCGGTATGGTGAATTGCCAATTTGAGTCTTAAATGTTGTTCGATATGCCCACAATGCATCATCTAGCTTCTTTGATGATTCAGTCTTGTTCGCATTAACTGTTTTTGCTAGAATGTTTTTGATCTCCCGGTTGGAAACTTCAACTTGACCACTCTACTGAGGATGATAAGGGGTAGCCACCTTGTGCTTAAATCTATATTTTTCGAGCAACCCGGTAAAAGATTTGTTGCAAAAGTGACAACCACCATCACTAAGGATGGCCCTTGGGGTTCCAAACCGAGTAAATATGTTCTTCTTCAAGAAGGAGGTTACACTCCTTGTCTCATTATTCGGCAAGGCAATTGCCTCGACCCATTTGGAGACATAATCTACTGCCACAAATATATAGGTCATGCCGTAAGAGCTTATGAAGGGACCCATGAAATCTATCACCCACACATCAAAGATCTCGACCACCATCACGAACTTCATAGGCATCTCATGCCTTCTAGAAATTGACCCTTGTCTTTGACATTGATCACATGCCTTGACCATTTGGTTTGCATCTTGGTAGATCGATGGCCAATAATAACCACATTCAAGCACTTTTGCCGTAGTACGATTTTCACCGTGATGGCCCCCAACTGAGGAGTCTTGACATGCTTTGAGGATTTGAATTACCTCATCTTCCGGAACACAACGCCGAATGATGTTGTTGGAGCAAATCCTGAACAAAAAGGGTTCCTCCCAATAGTATTGCCTACACTCCCACAAGAACCTTTTATTTTGATAAGCTTCGAACCCGTCGGGGATAATGTCACTAACCAAGAAGTTAGCGATGTCGGGATGCCAAGGAGTGAAGGTGTTGGACAATGCCAATATGTGTTCATCTGGGAAGGCATCATTAATTTCAAGAACTTCTTTTGGTCTCCTTGCCTCTTCAAGCCTAGATAAGTGATCTGCAACTTGATTCTCTGTTCCTTTCCGATCTTTGACTTCAAAGTCAAACTCTTGTAACAAAAGAACCCACCTAATCAATCTTAGTTTAGCATCCTTCTTCTCCATAAGGTAGCGGAGAGCAACATGATCGGTGTAGACTATCACTTTGGAGCCCAACAAATAGGCCTGAAATTATTCAAAAGCATAGACAATAGCAAGCAGTTCTTGCTCCGTCACAGTGTAATTCATTTGTGTGCCATTGAGTGTCTTGCTTGCATAGTAGATAGGATGAAGAATATTTTTATGCTATTGACCAAGTACCGCTCCAATAGCTACACCACTAATGTCACACATGATTTCAAATGGAAGAGACCAATTAGGTGTGACAATAATAGATGTCGTGGTGAGCCTTGCTTTCAATTCCTCAAAAGCTTTGAGGCACTTCTCGGCGAACTCAAACATTGCATCCTTTTCAAGGAGCTTGCATATGAGACTTGAAATTTTTGAGAAGTCTTTGATAAATCACCTATAACAACCGGCATGCCCCAAAAAGCTTCGCCTTATACCGAAGTGGGAGGAGGAAGCTTGGAAATAATCTCGATCTTTGCCCGATCAACCTCTATGCCTTTCTTGGAAATGTTGTGGCCCAGAACAATACCCTCATCCACCATGAAGTGATATTTTTCTCAATTGAGCACAAGGTTTGATTCCTCACATCTTTTTATCACTTTCCTAAGGTTGTCAAGGCAATGCTCAAAGGAATCACATACTACAGAAAAGTCATCCATGAAAACCTATAAGAAGTCTTCCACCATGTCCGAGAAGATTGACATCATGCATCATTGAAAGGTAGCCGGGGAATTGCATAGCCCAAATGGCATCCGGCTAAAGGCAAAGGCCCCATACGGACATGTGAATGTTGTCTTATCTTAATCCTCTAAGGCGATGTTGATTTGGTTGTAACTGGAATAACCATCTAGGAAGCAATAAAATGAACTTCCCACTAGACGATCAAGCATTTGATCAATAAAAGGCATAGGGAAATGGTCTTTTCAAGTAGCACTATTGAGCTTCTGGTAGTCCATGCAAAATCTCCACCCGGTTACCGTACTCATTGGGATGAGTTCAGTTTTGTCATTTTGAATCACGGTCATGCCTCCTTTCTTTAGCAGACATTGCACCAGACTCACCCAAGGACTATCGGCAATGGGGTAGACAACCCGGTACCTAACCATTTTATGATTTCTTTATTCACCACCTCTTGCATGGAAGGGTTTAACCTTCTTTGATGCCCCATGCTAGGTTTTTTCTCTTGCTCCATTTTTATCTTGTGCTCACAAATTCCGACAGGAAGCCCTTGGATATCCGCTATAGTCCACCCCATGGCCTGTTTGTGCTCCCTCAAGGTATTCAACCTACATATCATTCAACAAAGAAGAAGCAATTATAGGTAGAGTTTCATTAGAGCCAAGAAAGTTATACCTTAAGTGTGGTGAAAGTGGCTTGAGCTCATGTTGTGGCGGCTCGATTATTGAAGGCTTAGTGGGAGGGGTGACTCTATTCTCTAGATCAAGAGAAAGCTTCTTTTATGCATAAGTGTAGGACCCAAGCCCTTCCAATGCATTCACCGATTCCATGTATCCTTCCATGTCTTCACCATCAAAATTTACAAAAATAGCTGACAATGCCTCACCAAGGCATTCCTCTTCTATCTTCACCTCGAATGCATCCTCTACCTCATCAACAACATCAATGACTGAGATACTTTCGTATGCATGTGGAAATTTCATACCCTTACTTGCTTGAAAAGTAACTCCTTCATCATTAACTTTGAACTTGATCTCATTTCATTCTGAGTCAATGAGTGCCCTCCCAGTAGCAAGGAATGTCCTCCACAAAATGATAGGGATCTCCTTATCAACAGCACAATCAAGGATAATAAAGTCGGCAGGGAGGAGAAACTTCCCCACTTTCACAAGAACATCATCAACAATTCCCACCAGTCGCTTTATTGAACGGTAGGCCATTTGCAACCTCATGCTTGTAGGCCCAGGCATACATAATCCCGTTTGCTTGTAAATATCAAAGGGCATTAAGTTGATGCTATCCCTATTATTACAAATGGCTCGTGGGAAATCGCGTAATTCAATAGTGCATGGCATGTGAAGGCTCCCGGGTCCTCTTTCTTTTGGACGGCGGTTGTTGCAATGATGGAACTAACCCGGTGAGTCACATTCACCACTTCATTCTTGGTGGTTCTCTTTTTAGTGATCAAGTCCTTCACGTACTTAGCAAAACCCGACATCTCTTGAAATGCTTCCATAAATGGAATGTTCACTGATAATTTCTTGAGAATGTCATAAAACTTCTCGAGTTTGCTATCATCAACCTTCCTCTAGCTAGTCTTTGAGGGAAAGGGGGAGGAGGCCTAGGAATTTGTTCTAGTATTTTTGGTGCCTCTATTACCTTTTCCTTCCAATGTGGAACACATGGATGTGAACTCCGATTTGAAAAATTGTTATTGTTGTTGCTCTAATTTCCTTGATTTTAACTACCTTGGTCATTTCACCACTATTGGTTGCCTTGCCCTTACGGGTTAGACCTCCATTGGTTTTGTTGTCCTGAACCTTGGTAGGGTTGTCTTTGATATCCTCCTTGAGTGTTGTTGACATAATTGTCTTCTTGGTAATCCTCATTTGACATGGGTTGCACATCTTCCACAACATTCACCATTTTTGTTTGGCTTTCAGTGAACATTTTTGTCAACACACTGATGTTGGTGGCAAGCCCGACAATTACTTGATATCTTTATTGGTTCTCCTTAATCATGTTGGTCAAGGAAGGAGTACCATATGCAGTTCCACCCGTGGTGTCTTCTGAGTGCCAAGCTTGGTTATGTTCTGCCATCTTGTCAAGGATTTGTGTGACCCTTGCAAATGTTTTATCCATAAAGGATCAATCCGCTGTATCCTTTCCTACAGATTGATTCATAGGATCCAAGCCCATGTAAAACTTCTCCAACAAGATATTATCCGGAAAACCATGATTCAGCGACCTCACTAAATATAGCTTGAATCGATCCCATGCTTCATGTAGATGTTCTCCCGGTAATTGCTTGAAGAAGAAAATTTTATCCCGGAGCACGAACTTCTTGCTTTGTGGAAACCATTTTGCTATGAAAGCTCGGACAAGTTCGGGCCAAGTATGGATGGAATTAGGTGGTAGATTTTGGATCCACTGTATCTCCTCTTCAGTTAGAGAGTACTTGGACGCCCTCAACCTTAGGGAATCATCTAAGACATGATTCTGCTAGTGCATCGCACACACACCCAAAATATTTCTGAGGTGTTGTGTCGGATCATCATCTATGGAATTTCGGAAAAACCCCGCTGCCTTGAGCATTAGGATTAGACTGTGTCCTACTTTGAAGGTGGCAGCATTAACTCTTGGAGGGACAATGACATTTTTATCCTCAATGTACTCATCTATATCCGTAGAAATATTCTCTTCTTCCGGATCGCCCTTGTTTACCTAGTGGCACCAAGCAAAGAAAGCAAAGTGTGATGGAATAAAAGAAGACGTAAAGTAATGCACACACTAATTAGTAATTTCAAAACTGTATTCCGCGGTAACGGTGCCAAAATTTGATACTCTCAACAATTGGTGTAAGGTGGTCGATGTCTAATACAATAACTCAACTAGGTTGGGGTCAAATCCCACAGGGAATAGGGGTGAAAAGGTTATTTGAGTAGTATGAAACCTGACATAAGTCGTAATCCTACTCCGTTAGTTTAAAAAGATAGTAGTATGATTGCGAATTATCAGGAAAACTATTTTGTTATGAGAATGTAATTAATTCAATTAACGAAACAAAGGTTGTGTCCCCATAAATGGAATGTAATGCTATCAGTGTTAATATTATATATTTCTAATGGAAAGTCCTTTGATATGCAAATGGTTCCTAAATGACTACCCAATATTTCCCAATGATTAGGTAGTATTTGCTCGTTATGATTTTTCTAAATATAAAAGAGTTACAGTTAAGAACAACTAATATATGCTAAATAGAACCCACTTATTCCTAAGCGATTCTATTAAACAAGGTTTAAAGCCTTGAGTTTTTACTATTCAATTCTACCAAACCCTAACCCGCTTTTTCAAGTAAAGATAGAGTAAAATGGCATTAGTGAATGTTTGCAACCATCAACAATAAATGAAGTGCAAGAAATGAA
>AWOL01S0013899.1:121612-152503 GCA_000715115.1 Nicotiana otophora
TATATATATATATATATATATATATTCAATGGTAAACACCCATTAACATTACACCCATTTAGGATCCACAATCTTAGTATTTAAAACTAGCTACTCATACTAGAATTCAAGAACAAAGTAATAAATAAAGTCATAAAGCTTACAAAGATGACAAGATTCTCTCTTCAAAATATTCCAAAATAATGGTGTATTCAATGCTCTAAGTGTAGCCTCTTTTTTCATACATGATCCCCCCCACAAAAATCCTAGTTATTCTCTTTATAATGGGCTGAAAGTCGGGGTCAAAAAGTGACAAAAATAACCCTGTAGATCAAGTTTGCGACCGCAGAATGGGTTGCAGAATGCTTTCGCGGTCCGCATGTCTTCAATTCCTTCGCAGACTTGATTAGCCAGTTCTCCAATTTTCCATCGCACTTCTGTTATGCGGTCCACATATTGATTTCACGACCGCATATCGTACCGCAAAGTCATTTTCACAGAAACGCCTTTTGCATTTATGCGATCATTATGCGGTCTGCACAAGAGTTGTGCAACCACACAATGGATCTCAGAATATACTCTAAGAACTGGGATGGGCTGCTTTACTCTGTGATTGGTATGCGGCCCGCACATCACTTTTGTGGTCGCAAACCTGCCGCATTTCTGCTATTCTATGGTTTTTTGTCATCTTTTCCATGTTCTTGGCTCTTCAAGTCTGGTTTTCTGCAAAACACCAAAACTACAAAAGAAATGACTTATAATGGTTTATAAAATGAGCTAAAGTCTATGTAATTAGTATCAAAAGTACCGCAACTCTACGGCACATCAACACCCCCAACTTAGACTCTTGTGTACCTTCGCATTCGTTTCTCTTTGACTTCAAACGTCCCATTGACTTGGTTTATCACAAGGAGGGAATCATGCTTAGCTTCGATCACCTCATCCCCCAGGCTTTTATCCAGTTCGAGACCTGCAATCATGGCCTCATACTCGGCCTCGTTGTTAGTCAATTTTACAGTTCTAATAGATTGCATAACTACATTTCCCGTCAGTGGTTTCAACACAATGCCAAGTACGGACCCTTTTGTGTTTGAGGCACTGTCCATAAAGAGGGTTCAAATTCCGGAGGAAGTCCTTGAGTTCAAAAATAATTGCCTTTCGACCTTGGGTATTAGAGTCGGCGTGAAGTACGCCACGAAGTCCGCCAAAATTTGAGATTTGATGGCAGTTCGGGGTCGATATTTGATATCGTACCCGCTGATTTCCACGGCCCATTTGGCCAATTGTCCTGATAGCTAGAATTTATGCATTATGTTCCTCCACGGGTTAGTAGTCATGACATATATGGGATGGCATTGAAATTACGGTTTTAACTTCCTAGAAGTGCTTAGCAAAGCGAGCGCTAATTTATCCAGGTGAGGATACCTAGTTTCGGCCTCGCTTAGTGTCCTGCTTACATAATAGATAGGAAATTGCATACCTTACTCTTCCCGGACTAGGACTCCACTTACTGCTATCTCGGATACCGCTAAGTACAGGTACAACTGCTCGCCTAGAGTCTTTGTATTTTGTCAATTATATCTGTTCAGTTGTAATCAAATGTTAGGCTTACCTAGTCGTAGATACTAGATGCCAGCACTACATCCTACGAAAGAAAATTGGGGTCGAGACAGCCAACAAGCAACCCTCATGTCCGGACAAATTCAAGGTGCTCTACCAAGCAACACTGAGAAAAACCTAAAAGAACACCTCAAAGCCATCTCTCTACAGTCAAGTAAAGCTCTTGATGATCCATATGCAGATAGAGAAGGAAAATCACAAGAAGTGGAAAAGGAAAATGAAAGTGAAAATAAAACATAATCTATGTTCTCAAAAGTATAAAAATATAAGGAAAAAATAGGTACAAGAAAATGAAGCAAATGCCTTTTACAGATAAAAGCTTGACAAAAGTTAAAAAGAGAAAATCTTGACAAACAGTTCTCGAAGTTTCTAGAAATTGTAAAACAGCTTTACATTAACATACCTTTTACAGATGCTTTGAAGAAAATGCCGGCATATGCTAAATTTCTTAACGAAATTTTTTCAAGTAAAAGAAAATTGGAAGAAGTTTCAGTGGTTAAGCTTACAAGTAAATGACTTCGGAATCGAGATTTGAAAGTTTCAATATATTCTTATGATGATTTCGGACCTGGGCGTATGTTCGGATTCAGTATCGGGTGGTCTGGGGCATTTCAGCGGTTAATATGAAAAGTTGGTATTTTGAAGGTTTTAGATCTTCCTAAGTTTGGTTTCAAGTGGACTTTGGTGTTATAGTTGTCCATTTGGGGTTCCGAGCCTTGGAATAGGTTCGTATCATGATTTGTGACTTGTGCAGAAAGTTTGCTGTCATTCCGGGATGTTTAAGTATGAATCGAACGCGTTCGTAAAAGTTTGAAGGTTTGAAATTTTTCTAAGTTTTACCATGATTTGAATTTAAGGCTATTAGGTTTGGATTTGGGTTCAGGGCTTGGAATAGGTTTGTTTCATTATTTGGAACTTCCCTGCAAAATTTAGTGTCATTCGGAGTTGATTTAATATAGTTCAGATGATTGGTTGCAATTCTAGAAGTTCATTGTGATTTTTATGCGTTTTGGCATTCAGATTCTGATTCTAGAGGTTATTTTGGTGTTTTGATCATGTGAGCCAGTTCGCGTTATGGTTTTAGACTTGTATGTATGTTTGGTCTGGAGCCTCGAGGGCTCGAATGAGTATTTAACGCGTTCCGGAGGAGTTTGTAGAGGTTCAACTGGTTCTAGCCACATTTGTGAGATCATTCTTGCTTTTGCAATGATGGGCTGGGGCAGGGAAGTTCGCATTTGCAAACAAGCTGTCGCTTTTGCGAAGTCACTTAGCTCGCATTTGCAGCACAGACAATGTTGGTCGGGCTTCGCATTTTGGACGCCAATGTTGCATTTACGACCATCGCATTTGCGAGCCTCTTCTCACAAATGCGATATCTGAGGTTGTTAGTAAGACTTCATTTCGGGACTTAGCCCATTTCTCTCACATTTTCTTTTGGTTGGGTGATTTTTGGAGCTCTTGGAGGGGGGGGGGGGAGATTTTCTTCATTTATGTCAAGGTAAGTAATTCCCACAGATTGTAAGTTAATTACATGGATTCTGTAAGGATTTAACATGAAAATTCTGGAAAATTTCGGGATTTATGAAGAAAAACATAGAAATTGTATTTTATTTATTTTTACCACGAAATGGAACATGGAATTTGGAATAAATTATATATTTGAGTTCGTTGTGTTATATGTAATATTTGTCTTCAAAAATGTTCAGAATCAGGGCACGTGGACGCGAGGGTTGACTTTGTTGACTTTTTGAGCGGAGTTAGGAATTATTATAAATTGATTAATTATGAGTATTAGAGTATTTTGTATTGGTTTGCACATTGTTTGACTAGTTTTGGATCGATGGGCATCGGTTTGAGGTGTTAGAGAGGCGTCAGAGCCAGTTATGGAACTTCAGAGCGAGATAAGTCTCATGTCTAACCCTGTGAGAGAGAATTTACCCTGTAGGTGTTATTCTTGTTATATTCTACATGTTGTGGCAGCTGCGCAAGTATAAGGTGACAAGTGTCTACGCACATGCTAGAATTCCTGATTATGTCCAGGTAGACCTAGGTTCATGCCATGCTTTAATTGTACTAATTGAGTTATCCTTGCATGTTTAATTCCTTTATTTCTCGTTATAACCTGAAACTAGGCTTGCGAAGAGTGACGAACTCGCTATTGTAGAGATTTGACGTGCTACTTGACTAGCTGCGGAATAATTGTGTTTTCCCCTACAAATTTCTCCCGCGTTGTGCACTTTCATCGAAACGCTTCCTAAAATTTCATAACTTACACGTATATTTGTGAGTGGACTCAAGGACCCATTAAAGCTTCTTACTCTAATGGGATCGGGCCGTTCTCCTAGGAAAAATTATGTAACATAATCTTATGGGATCAGGTCGTTCGCCATGGCATAATTATGTAAGATACTCTTATGGGATCGAGCCGTTCGCCTCCGCGGACTTATGTAACATACTCTTATAGGATCAGGCCATTCGCCTCGGTAGAATTTTGTAACATACTCTTATGGGATCGGGCCGTTCGCCTCGGCAATATCATATTCTTATAATATCGGGCCGTTCACCTCAACAGTATTATATTCTTATGGGATCGGGTTGTTCGCCTCGGTAGTATCATATTCTTATGGGATCGGACGGTTTGCCTCGGTAGTATCATGTTCTTACGGGATCGGGTCGTTCACCTCGACATTTCTATAAAACACTCTTATGGGATCGGTTCGTTCACCTCGGCAAAATCGTGACTAATATTTGACAAGAAGACAATGTATCCGTGAGTTTTCCTGATTTGAAATGTGACGATCTATCTGGTGGGTACTATTTTATATATATACCGATAACTGAGATCTTGTGCTTATTGTTCAAAGGAGGATCGTACCACACACCTATATTATTTTAAAGTGTTTATTTACCATGCCTCGTACTTGTTTACTTTCTATTGTACTTGATTTATTGGACCAGTAGTAAGTGTCAATATCGACCCCTCATCACTACTTATCCGGGGTTAGGCTAGATACTTACTGGGTACGCATTGATTTACGTACTCTTGCTACACTTCTGCACTTATTGTGCATGTATATATTTTTGGTGGTCTTTTTGGCGCAAAGGCGTAACTATAGCGGGGACTTTACGGTGAGCTGTATTCCATGTTATGATCCGCAGCATACGGAGTCTCCATTAGAGTTATCTTGTCTAACTTGTATTCCAGACAGATGTTGTATTGTTATTTTACCTTCTAGAAGAGGCTCATACACTTGTGATACAGGGTCTTGGGGTATCCTAGAATTTGTCGTGGATTTTTTTATATTGATACACTTTCACTTATTATTTTAACGAAATTGTACGTAACCACAATTTATTTTAATGCACTCACCTCTCTATCCAAGCAAGATTCATGATTTTCAAAATAATAAAATGAATAATTAAGTGTTGGCTTGCCTATCTGCGATGTTGGGCACCATCATGGCCTATAGTGGATTTTGGGTCGTGACAGCTTGGTATCAAAGCGTTAGGTTCACTTAGGTTTCACGAGTCATAAGCAAGTCTAGTAGAGTCTTGCGGATAGGTACGGAGACATCTGTACTTACATCCGAGAGATTACAAGGCTGTTAGGAGCACTTCCCTTCTTGATTCCCTTCTTATACGGTGTTGAGCACTTTTTATCAATTGGGGATCGAGGAGATATAAAGGTACCACAGATGTGGTGCATGATGTTTGTCCCTGCATATTCGAGTGGGCTATTATCATCGCCTTGTGGAGGGGTGTTTTATCATTTCATCCCAGTGTTGATGTTGCCTATGGTCAAGATTTGAAATTTTCAAATTTGGTGGAATTCTTGTTAACATTATTGTATCTCCATCCTTGATTGAATGCATTGAGGCTCATCAGCATGTTGGTCTTCAATTAGTTGTCTCTGGGCACTGTGTTGTGAGATGGAACCTAAGAGGAAGTTATCAGAGATGGTTGTATGTTGCGACTTCATAAACGGACCGACATTTCCAGTATTAATGGTTCGAGGAAGAGGATCTCTGAGGTGGTTTCTATGCTTGGAAATTTTGAACGTGACGAGAAGGGCTCCATTGGAACATAGGAGAACGTGAAGTATTCGATCATTGTCTTGGGTGAGTTACAGCTTCGAGTTTCAAACATGGTGTTGGACCTTCGCGTGGTGTTGATGGATGAAGGGATTCTTATGGATGGCGGACCAGTGTGGACCTAGGGAAATTAGTTTATTTCATGATGGATGCAACTATAGCCATGAAATTAGAGGAGGTAGAGATGAGGGTAAACAGAGGGGCTATCTCATATGAGTGGGTTAGCGCTTGCGTGATTTTGATGAGGTTCCTACGAAGAGTTCTACTTTCCACCTAACACGGGATGAACGTACTGCGAGGTAAACTTGTATTACTTTAAGAAGATGGTAAGATGGTAAGACGGTTAGGCGGTCTAGTGCACGATTGTGGCGGATAATTCGGGATGTGTTTTGATTAGTCCAACAAGAACTTATGATTGGCAGAGCAACGGTGTGGGAGCATGGTAACAGGGAAGAAGAGGTCAGCGTGGGATCTGGATCTACATGGTTGTAGCGTAAATCTAACTGGGGATCCCACTGTCTATAAGTGAGTCACGTGGTCACGTGCCTGTGTAATTCTGGTTATCGGTGCATTGGTGGATTATTTATGACCAAGAGGATGAGGAATTTTGGACAAGGAAGTTTGACGTATATGTGTTACATTTTGCCTTATTGATTCATGTGCAGGTACTGGGGATGAATCCGAAGTTATGCTTCTGTGGATGTGATGGGCAAGCAAAAGGATTCATCTGGTTGCTTCATGGGAGTGTTCATGTTCTAACAGAGCACTAGTTATTTGGTTAAATAATCGAGATTGGATTAGCGTAGGCGACTCTCAATAATGGTCCTAGTGGATTCATGATTTAATGTGTGGTACCTTAAGAATTTTTGGGTTCGTTATGCGGCTGAAGAATGGGTTTTGCAGCAGAGTGTGAAAGGTACTTGAAGTATTCTATGTTATCATTGGGTCTATAGTGAAGTGTTAGAGAAGTGGGAGAAACAACTTCAGATTTGCAAAAGATCTAATAAGTGCAGGTGTATCAGTTGGAGATACTATGGGGTGCATAAGGAGGGTATGCGATGGCTTATGGGTATTGAAATGACGTAGTCTCGCAATTTGTGTCGCTCGAGATGAGTGTTGATTGGGATCCGTTATATGATTGAATAGAGGTATTTGATTCTGATGGTTTTATTATGTGTAAATGGATTCGGGAAGAGTTATGGCAGTTTATACTACAACTGGAGGTTTGATTTTCTACGATTATGGGAATTCGGTTGCATGTTGCAATTGTTCTTCTGAAATAAGTGGAGTGAAAGGGGGTTCTAGCCGATGAATTATTTATTCTACTTGTGGTTCAGGGGATTTTGATAAAATTCTTCGACTATCACATAGCGGCATGATGGGTGCAGAGTATGCTGGCACTATTTTCGAGCAGTCCGAGGATGGTCTATTTTATGGAAGAAGTGTTGGGTGTTGAAATGCGGATGTTCTGGGGGTATATCCCACAGCAAGATCATATAAGTGTGATGTGTTAGTTATTTGGTTGTTAGAGATTGAAATCAGGTATGAGCAATATGGCTCGATGGGTATTTCTTTATTAATTGTGATGTGTGGATCGGGTGGCACGCCGCCACGGGTATGATGTTTGGACCAAGTTGCACGCTGCAACGGTATTATGTATGGATCGGGTTTCATGCCGTAACAGTGAAGTGTTGAATACGGTTCCCTATACTTGTTTTTGTATGTCTTGTTTCTCATCTCCTAGAAAGGTTCATGGCATTTATTGACCATTTTATTCATTACGTGGGCTGGGTAGTTCTTTTTCAGAGTTCGTTCTTCCTTATGTGTCATATTCGAGTGTAACTTGTTGGCGCATCGATGGCGTCATGTGAGATTTTAGTAAGTGTTTGAGGTGGCTTATGGTCTGAGGAATTTGTACTGGGTAAGACGAGGCTATTGTACCTAAAATCGATGCGATCGGATTTATATAAGGTAAATTAAAGAGAAAATGTAAAATGATTAGTTCAAAATGAGGAAAAGGTTATTATTGTCTGTAGTGACTTGCGAGACTCTGTAGTGACTTGCGAGACTCTGTAGTGACTTGCGAGACTCTACTAAACCTGCTTATGACTAGTAGCACCTATGAACCTAGAGCTCTAATACCAACTTGTAACGACCCCAAATTCCAACCTCAGAATGTCATGATGGCACCTAGTCTCTAAGACTAGGTAAGCATAACACACTGAGAATTTAATATAACGATTAAGATATAAAATTAGGCTAATAAATATCATGATATAACCAAAACGGATCAACAGTTACATAAACCCCAAAATCGGTGGAACTGAGTCACAAACTTTAATGAAATATACTAAGAATCTCTAATAGAATATTGTTTAAAAACAAAAGAAACAATAACATAAGATCTCTAAAAGGTGACTCTGAGGCCTGCGAGGTTCAAGCAGGTGTACTTTGAAGTTTTCGCAAAGTCTGATTCCAATTCCGAGCAAAAGTGCAGAAGTACTTGGATCTGCAAAAAAATATGCAAATTCAAATTCAAATTCAAGCAGAAGTACTTGGATCTGCAAAAAAATGTGCAGAAGCATAACATGAGTACATTCCAACGGTACCCAGTAAGTATCAAGACTAACCTCAGTAGAGTAGTGACGAGACCAAGTCAAGACACCTACTAGACATGCACAAAATATTAATATAATCTAAGAACGGGGAAGTAAAGGAAATGAAATGATAGTAAAGTAATTTATCAATACAGGGCTAACAACGGAAATAAAAGAAAGAAATCACAACAAATAGAGTACATATGATAAAGGCAACAAGTAACCAAATACAATAAGAAATAGGAATGGAATGAAGTAAGGAAACAAAACAACAACTATTCAAATCATCAAGCCTTTCCAACATAAAATGCACAACAAGAATCACACTGAGGCACCACACCTCATATTCACATTTCACAAGTCATAATCACAATATTTCCTATATCGATGCGTGAGCCTTGTATTTATTTTAAAAATATTTTTCCCTAAATAGTTTCATGAGCTTTAGCCCCCTTGTCTCATTGCGTGGCTTCAAGTAATTCTCTTACTAGAAACACGTGTATATATCCCACCTTATCTCGCCGCATGCGCATCAATATCACAACACAATAATCAACTTGCACCACACGTGCCCATATGCCACAACATTGCAAAAATAAGCAATATCAATGTCACCACAGCATATAGCCAACAGCTTAACCACAATGTGCACAAGAATCTCAATAACAACAAAATGAACGGGATATAACTCAACAAGGAAAAGTATTTCCAATAACCAATAATTTCAACCACAAACGTGTTAGTAGCTCTCACCAAATACAACTTCAATAACTCAACAATGAAGGTATTTCTAAGAAATGGCAACTTCAAACTCTCATGCGTAACATAAGCTTAATAATGAAAGAGTTAGCATGAAAAAGCAACTATGACTAAATTCGTGAGAATATGTCAACAATGGTAAGAATAGCATGAGACAACAACTACTAATAAATGCATATGTGTAACCTCGATAATGGAAAGTAGAACATGTAATAACAACTACAATTAAAGCATGTAAGAATAAACTTGACAACAAAATATAGAAAAAATAGCAACAACTTTAATTAAATGCTTATAAGTAACCTAAGGGTCTAAACCGGTCAAATACCACATATAAGCTCGTGTACACACTCGTCACCTCATGTGCATGTCTTTCATATAATTCAAATAGAACAATCAAACTCAATCCTAAGGGGTAGGTCCTCCACACAAAGTTAGGCAAGATACTTGCCTCAACTAGGCCAAATCAACACTCAAAAATGGCATTTCGCTTAACATTCGCCTCCGCACTGCTCAAACCTAATAAAAAAAACTACTTAATATCATCAAATAATGCAAGATAAACCAAATTTGATTAATAAAGCTAAGATCTTTACATAATTTCCCAAAAGTCAACCATGAGCCCGCCCGGTCTAACCGCGAGTCCAAGGGTAGATCTCGACAACCCATAAATACAGGAGTCCATATATGTATTTGTTTTTCAAATACGAGTCCAATTCGACTCTCAAATCCCAAATTTTAATTTTCAAAACATAGCCCGTAGATTCATATGAATTTGATGTTACATCTCATATATAATCATGTAATATAATTGAAAATTGATCAAAATCACCTATCCAATAGTTGTAGATGAAAATACATTCTCAAAATTGCCTCCTACCGAGTCTAGGGTTCCAAAATATGAAAAATGAGACCAAATCCTGTATTTCTATCCTATATGATCAGGTGCAGAAGTCGCAATTTTGATCCGGGTTCGCAATTGGGAACCCTCTCAAATGCGACGCCTGACAGCCTAGAGGAATGTCGCAAATGCGACACTAACTTCGCAAACATGAAGTCAGCCACCTTCATAAATGTGACCTACCCATCCTAGGCCTATAATTCGCAAATGCGACCAAGGTATCACAAATGCAATACCCGAGGCCCCTCTTCTATGATCTCAATTGCGATGCTGGTGGTCGCAATTGCGATAACTGGAGCACCAGCACACCAACAAACCTAAAACCAGCTCAAAATATTCCGAAACACATCTGAAACTCACTCAAGCCCTCGGGGCTCTACACCAAACATCTGCACATGTCTAAAAATATCATACAGACTCGTTCGGGTGATCAAAACACCAAAATAACATCTAAAACTATGAATCAGACACCAAAACCCATGAAATTCAAAAGAAAACTTAAGAAACTCTAGAATCACAACCAAGCGTCTGAATCCTATCAAGGCAACTCCGAATTGCACCAAATTTTGCAGACAAGTTTCAAATATTATACTAGACATATTCCAAGTCCTAAAAACCAAAATCCAAACCCAATATTCATAACGTTAATCTACGGTCAAACTTATGGAAATTCCTAAACCTTAAATTGCAAACTTTCGGCAAAACAAGTCAAATCAACCTAGGGACCTCCGAATTCAATTTCGGGCAAACGCCCAAGTCAAAATTCATGATACGAGCCTATCGGAGTTATCAAAACACCGTTTCGAGTTCACTGTCAGAAAAGTCAAACCTCGGTCAACATTTCAAAATTAAGCTTCTAAACCACAGACCAAAGTGTCCAATTTATTCTAAAACCTTCCAGGAACAAGACTAACCATCCTCGTAAGTCATAAAGCCATAAATGCACAAGTGTGAAGCATCAAAAGGAAAAACGGGGTTCAAATACACAAAATAACTGATCGGTTTGTTAACATAAAATCTCATACAGACCAATATACTTCGGACTTAATTTTCCTCTACACCCGTATCTCATGACTCCTTTCATCGAGGACACCTTCAAAAAGACTTCGTTTCCTTTCATAAACTCCAAATCACAAACTCTCTTATCTGCATTGGAATTTTGTCTACTTTGAGCTGTCCGAAGTCATTCTCATATCAATGCAACTTTTTCTAAAGCTTGTGGAACAAAATACGGACCCAAAAGTTGTGCTTCACTTGGTTCAAACCATCCAACTAGTGAACGACACTTACGACCATATAGAGCTTCAAATGACTCTATTTTTATACTCAAGTAATAGCTATTATTATAAGCAAACGCTACTAACGGCAACTGATCATCGCAATGACCAACAAAATCAATCGCACAAGCTCTAAGTATGTTCTCCAAGATCTGAACAAACCATTCAGGTTATCCGTCCTTCTGTGGATAGAAAGCTATGCATAACTCAACCAGAGAACCCAATGACTTCTAAAAAGACTTCCAAAACTCAGCAGTAAATTGTGCACCCCAATATGATATTATAGAAATAGGCACACCATGAAACCAAACTATCTCACGGAGGTAAATTTCTACAGTATGAGTAATTCGAACTGGTATGAGATGTGCGGACTTTGTGAGTCTATCCACGATCACCCATACTAAATTATGTTTCTTAAAAGTACGTGGCAACCCAATTACAAAATCCATAGTAATAATTTCCCACTTCTACTGAGGGATAATCAAATTCTGCATCACACCGCCTGATTTTTGGTGCTCATATTTGACATACTGACAAAATAAGCGACTAGTCACATGATTCAAAACATCATAATTCATACCTTTCCACCAGTACAAGTCATGCAAGTCTTGATATATTTTCATAGCACCTAGATGGATGGAGTATCGGGAGCTATAAGCCTATTCAAGAATCAACTGCTTTACATCACCCACAATGGGGATACACAATCTACCGACTGATAATCAAATTCTGCATCACACCGCCTGATTTTTGGTGCTCATATTTGATATGCTGACAAAATAAGTGACTAGTCACATGTTTCAAAACATCATAATTCATACCTTTCCACCAGTACAAGTCACGCAAGTCTTGATATATTTTTGTAGCACCTGGGTGGATGGAGTATCGGGAGCTATAAGCCTATTCAAGAATCAACTGCTTTACATCACCCACAATGGGGATACACAATCTACCATGTCGACATAATAAACATTCACTATCAATAGCAAATAACTTAACACCACCATTCTACACCCAATCTTGGAGTCCACCAAGACAGGAATCATCAAATTGACCAGCCTTGACCTATCTAGCAAAGGATGATTGTGTTACCAAACCCGCAAGTGACTTGACCGGCAATGTATGATCAATACACACTCCCCGATTCGCCACTGCCTGAATATCCATAACCATAGGTCGTTCTTCAGTAGTAAATCGGGCGAAGCTACCTATCGACTTTCTAATAAAAGCATCACCACATTCACCTTTACGGGATGATAAACAATAACAAGATCATAATCTTTAGGTAAGTCTAACCACTGTCATTGCCTCAGATTCAGATCTATTTTCTTTATTATATATTGCAGACTCTTGTGATCAGTATAGATTTCACATAACTCACCACTAAGATAGTGGCACCAGACCTTAAGTGCAAATACGATCGCAGCCAATTTCAAGTCATGAGTCGGATAATTCTTTTCATCTTTCTTTAACTGAATAGAAGCATAAGCTACCACTTTCCATTATGCATTAGCACACAACCCAAACTAACTCAAGACACATCACAATAAATAACAAAACTGCCTGCACTCGTATGTAGTGTCAAAATCAGAGCTGTAGTCAATGCGGTATTCAATTTCTGAAAACTTTCTTCAAACTCATCTGATCACTGAAATCCAACACTTTCTAAGTTAATCGTGTCAAAAGAGTAGCTATCTTTGAGAAACCCTCAACAAACCTTCTATAATATTCGGCTACACCTAAGAAGCTACTTATCTTTGTATGAGTAGTGGATCGAGGCCAATCTTGAACTGCCTCTATATTCTTTGGATCAACTTGAATCCCATCATATGACACCATATGCCCCAAAATGAAAAATGTATCCAACCAAAATTCGCTTTCGATCTCTAGGTTTCTTTAGCACAATTCTCAGGTGTTGTTCATGTTCTTCCTTATTTCGAGAATAAACCCAAATGTCATCAATTAATACAGTCAAAAAGTGATTTAAGAATTTCTTGAATACCCTATTCATTAGGTATATAAATGCTACAGGAGCATTAGTAAGCCCAAAGGACATCACCAAAAATCAAAATATCCGTACCTAGTCTGAAAAGCTATATTGGAGATATCATCGGTCTTAACTCTCAGCTGATGGTAACCCGATTTAAGGTCAATTTTGGAAAAGTGAGTAGCACCCTATAGTTGGTCGAATAAATCATCAATACGTGGCAACATGCATTTATTTGTGATCGTCGCCTTATTCAGTTGCCTGTAATCGATACACATTCTCATCGTGCTATCTTTCTTTTTCACATATAACATAGGTGCACCCCAAGGTGATACACTAGGCTTGATGAATCCCCTATCAAGTAGATCTTGAAGTTAAACCTTTAATTTTCTCAACTGAGCTGGAGCCATACAATATGGAAGAATAAATATAGGTTGAGTTCCTTGCACCAAATCAATATTTAACTCCATTTATCTCGTCGGGCGCAACCCGGGTAAATATTTTGGAAACACATAAGCAAATTCTCCAACCACTAGAATAGTGTCAATAGTAACATCCTCTGAGCGGGTATCATTAATGGTAGCAATAATACCCAAACACCCATTATTAATCATTCGACGTGCTTTTAAATATAATATTATCTTCCCCTGAGTCACATGAGTTAAGCCTTTCCACACTAAATACGGTTCTCTAGGAAAATCAAAACATATAAGCTTGGAATGTCAATCAACTAAAGAATAACATGACACTAACCAATCCATACTCATAATCAGATCAAAGTCGAACATCGACAACCCTAGTAGATTAATTATTGTGTCTCTGCCCTGAATACATAAAACACTATCTCTATAGATTCTATCCACAAATATAGTCTCCCCCACTAGGGTCACCACCATATATGACACATTAAGAGACTAAACAAAAGATGGAGATTCATATGAATATGTAAAACTAAGATCAATTAGAGTGTTAGCCCCATGAGAATCGATAGTGATAATACCTTTGACTACTGTATTAGATGCCTCAGCATTCTGTCTGGCCATAGCGAAGAATCTTGGCAGTCCAACCACTCTCTGAGCAACTTGTGCACCATGTCGACCCTGTCCATGATCAACCTGCAGAGCGGATCTAGCTAGCCGAGTTTGAGTCTATGTACCTGTAGCAGTTCTCTGTCGATGTGTAGCAGCATGGCTAGTAGCAAAATTTCCTTTAGGAGAATACTTAGTAATATGCCCTTTCTAACCACAAGTAAAACAAGCCCCATCTGCTCCAAAACAATGACCACTGTGATTTCCCCTAGATGGAGCTCAATTAAACACGACGGCGCTATGAGCCTTTTTGCTTTCTCGCTCGACCATATTCCTCTCCTGATAGGAGTCATAACATCTTAGTAGTAACCATCTTGAACATCCCTTACCAGCGGACCATGATAACGATGCTCAAGCCCATCCATAAACCATCTCACATTCTCATGCTATTCTGCAACCAGAAAAGGTACATAACAGGGTAACTTAGTGAACTTGGCCTCATACTCTCTAACTGTCATACTACTCTGACACAGTTGATCAAACTGACTTCTCATGTCGTCTCGTTTTCTCAGTGGAATGAACCTGTACATAAACATCACTGAAAGCTCTGACCAAATAATAGGTGAAAACCTTGCTGGTCTACCTCTCTGAACTAAATTCCACCATGACTATGCAGATCCTGAAAATAGAAAAGTAGCAAACTCCACACCACGAGTCTCCTTCAGCCCCAATGTAGTCAGTATCTTTTCACAATGCTCAATGAACTTCTGGGGCTTAATAGAGGTCCGTGTATCATCGAACTCTAGTGGGTCAAGATCCATGAAAATTTTAAGATCCTTATATTGTTCTGTACTTATAGCTGGCGGAACAACCTACTGAGGGGCCATCTGAGGAGTTGCAACATTCAGCAGAACTTGTGCTTGTGCCTGTGAAGTGGCCTGGGGAGATGGAATTCAACCCTGAGTCGACACTAATGCCTCTATCACATTAAAAAACCTTTTTATGCATCTGCATGTAGGGTAACAGTAGCCACAACAGTTGGCACTGGTGGTGGAGCGTCATTGATGTGCCATAAAATGCGACACTTTCATTACAAATTTCATAAACTTTATCTTACCTTTTAAATCATTTTAAGTTGTTTCTTATTTAATTTTGTTGTTTTGTTGAAAATCAGACTTGAAGAGCCAAGAACATGAAAAAGATGTCAAAAACCTTGAAGGAACCAGTTTTGCGGCTGATATACGACCGTAGAATAGTTATGCAGGCTGCATTTCCATCTAAGATAGTAACAAACCTGCCCAGTTTTAAGAGTCACAAATGCAGTTCAATATGCGATCGCATAACTTATGTGCGGACCATAGAATAGTCGCAAAAATGCAAGAGGATTTCCGGTGAAGACGAATCCGCGATCTTTTATACGGTCGTGGAATAATTTTGCGGACCATAGAACTGATATGCAATGGAATTATGGAAAAACTGAAGATCAACTTTGCAGTATATCTACTAATGTGCGGACAGCGGATCACATCTGCGGTCCAATATGCGATCGTGAACTCACCTAAAGGGCTATTTTTGTCCCATTGTTTCCCCGCCTTTTGGGGCATTATAAATAGAATAACTAGGGTTTTGTAGGACATCTTGTCTAAAAAACGTTCGTACATTGAGAGCATTGAATACACCACTTGTTTTGGGGCTTTTTGGAGAGATTCTAAAACTTTTTCATTGTAAGCTTTTACGCCTTTCTTTAATGCAATGCTTGTTCTTGTATTTTTGTCTAAGTAGCTAACTTTAAATACTAAGGTTGTGGACCCTAAGTGGGCGTAATGTTAATGGATATTTACCATTGAATATATATATATATATATATATAATGGTTGGTTGATTTCTATACATTTCTTATACTTCATTTATGGTTGATGGTTGAAAGTATTAACAAATGCCAATTTACTTTATCTTTCTTTTGGAAAAGTTGGTTTGTGTTTTGTAGAATTGAATAGCAAGAACTCAAGACTTTAAACCTTGTTTAATAAAATCACTTAGGAATTAGTGGGTTCCACTTGACATAAATTTGTTGCTCTTAATTATAACTCTTTTATATTTGAGAAAAACATAAGAGGAAATACTACCTAACTATCGGAAAATATTGGGTAGTCATTTACGAACCATTTGCATATCAAAGGTCCGCCCATTAGAAATATATCATATTAACATTGATATCCTTAGATTCCATATAAGGGGATACAACCTTGATTTCTTAATCCAACTAATCAATTCTCTTAACAAAATAACTTCTCTTAACAATTCATAATTACCAAAATCTTTCCAAACTAACAGAGTAGAATTACTACTTTAGTCAAGTGACACACTATTCAAGTAAGCTTTTCATACCTATTCCCTATGGGATCGGACCCCAACCTAGTTGGGTCATTATATTTGACATCCACCGCCTTGCGTCATTTATAAAGCTGTAATTTGAGAGTATCAACTTTTTGGCTCCGTTGCCGGGGAATACGATTTTAAAATTACTAACTAGTGTGTGCTTTACTTTATGTCTTTTTCTATTTAATCATATTCTTCTTGTTTTGTTTGGTGTCACAAGGCAAGCATGGTCCATCCGGAGAATGTGTTTGCGAATATGGTTGAATATATTGAGGATACAAATACCATTGTCCCTTCTAGAGTTGACGCGCGTACCTTGAAAGTGGGACATAGTCTAATCCTAATGCTAAAGGCAGATGGGTTCTTCCGAAATTCCACTGACGCTGATCTGATACACCATCTCAAAACCTTTTGGGTGTGTGTGCAATGCATAAGTAGAATCATGTTTCGGATGATGCCCTAAGGTTAAGGGTTTTCAAATACTCTTTAGCCAGAGAGGCAAGACAATGGATTCAAAATATACCTACTAACTCCATCAACACTAGGACCGAACTTGTGCATGTTTTCCTAGTAAAATGGTTCCAACAGAGCAAGAAATCCTAGCTTTGGGACAAAATTTTCTTATTGAAGTAATTACCGGGGGAACAACTACACGAGGCGTGGGCTAGCTTCAAGCTGTATTTGGTGAGATCACCACATCATAGGTTTATATGGGTTTGGATCCTACGAATAAACCCGTTGCGAAAAATGCGGCTGATGGATTGTTCATGGAAAAATCAATTGCAAGAGTCACTTAAATCCTAGACAAGATGGCCGAACACAACCAAGCTTGACCGTGATGACTATCTACATAAAGAAAGCCAATGACAAGACTATCCTCTAATGCAATATGAAGAAGCAAACTATATTAAAAATTCACAAGGAGGATATCAAAGAAAAAACTACCAAGGATCGAGACAACACCACCAATGGAGATCTAACCCGCAAGGGTAAGGTAACCAACAATGGCAAAATGACCAAGGTAGTTCTAATCAAGGAAATTGGAACAACAACAATAATTTTGCAAATCGGAGTTCAAACCCCAATGTTCCACCAAAGGGGCAATATTCTAACTCTCAACATTGGAGGGAGAGTTCTTCAAGAGCTTCCAAATTAGAGAATGTGCTTGTGGGTTCTCACACAGCATCTATTCAAAAGTTGGAGATACAAATGAGGGATTTCTCAAGAGAACAATCCCCAAAACAAAAAGGCAGACTCCCAAGTGATACAATTGTGAACCCAAAGGATAGTTGAGGTGCCAAATGTTATTGAAGTTTAGAGAATTACGAAAAGGTGAAGGCTCAAGATATGAGCCATGAAAAGGTTGAGGAAAAAGTAATAGAGGCACCAAAACCTCTAGCAACGATTCCTAGACCTCCCCTCCATATCCTCAAAGACTAGCCAAAAGGGTTTATGATAGAAAATTCAAGAAGCTTTATGACATCTCAAAAGTAATTATTGGGATCCTTCCATTTGTGGAAGTATTTCAAGAGATTCCTGGTCCTACTAAGTACTTGAAAGATTTGATCACGAAAACGAAGACCATCAAGAATGAAACAGTGAGTTTCACCCACCGGATTAGCTCCGTCATTTCAACAACCATCCTCCAAAAGAAAGAGGATCCGGGGGCATTCAACATTACATGCACTATTGGATTGGGTGACTTTGCACGAGCTCTTTGTGGTAATGGGGATAAAATAAACTTAATTCCTCTTGCTATCTATAAGCAAGCGGGATTGGAAGTGATTAGGCCTATGAGTATGAGGTTGCAAATGGCCGACCGTTTGATGAAGCGACCATTAGGGATAGTGGATGATGTGCTTGTAAAAGTGGGAAAGTTTCTCCTCCCCGACGACTTTGTTATTCTTGATTGGGCTGTTGATAAAGAGATCACTATTATCTTTGGGAGACCATTCCTTACTGCCAAGGAATACTCATGGACTCGGAACGAAATGAAATTAAATTCCGGGTTAATGACGAAGAAGTTACCTTTCAACCAAGTAAGGGCATGAAATTGCCAAATGCATATGAGAGTATCTCCGTACTTGATGTTGTTGATGTGGTAGAGGATGTCATTGAGGTAAATATGGAAGAGGAATGCCTTGGTGAGGCATTGGCGGAATGTTTGATGAATTTTGATGGTGAGGACATAGAAGGATATGTAGGGATGGTGAACGCATTGGAAGGGTTGGGTTCCTACACTTATGCACCGTGGAAGCTTTCTCTTGACTCGGAGAATATAGCCACTCCTCTTGCTAAGCCTTCAATCATTGAGCCGCTACAACTTGAACTCAATCCACTACCACCACACCTAAGGTATAAATTTCTTGTCTCTAATGAACTCTACTCATAATTATTTTCTCTTTGTTAAATGATGTTCAGGTTGAACAATTATTGGAGACCTTGAGGGATCATAGACGAGTCATTGGTTGGACAATAAAGGATATTCGAGGGATTCCCGCCGGTATTGTTGAGCACAAAATCCGACTTGAGGAAGATAGTAAACCTACTGTGGAGCATCAAAGGAGGTTGAATCCCTCCATGCAAGAAGTGGTGAAGAAGGACATTATAAAATTGTTCGACGACGGGGTTGTTTACCCCATTGTAGATAGTCCTTGGGTGAGTCCGGTGCAATATGTGCCAAATAAGGGAGGCATGACTATGATTCAAAATAACAAAAAGAAACTCATTCCAACAAGGACAGTGACAGAAGTGAGAGTTTGCAAGACTACCGGAAGCTCAATAGTGCTACTTGGAAAAACCATTTCCCTATGCCTTTTATTGATCAAATTCTTGATCGACTAGCGGGAAGATTGTTTTATTGATTCTTGGTTGGTTACTCCGGATACAACCAAATCAACATAGCCCGGAGTAACTAGAGAAGATGACATTCACATGTCCTTATGGGACCTTTGCTTTTAGCCGGATGACGTTTGCGCTATGCAATACCCCAGCTACCTTTCAACGGTGCATGATGTTGATTTTCTCAGACATGGTGGATGATTTCTTGGAAGTATTCATGAATGACTTCTTTGTAGTTGGTGATTACTTCGAACATTGCACTTGATAATCTTAGGCAAGTACTCAAAAATGCAAGGAGACCAACCTTGTGCTCAATTTGGAAAAATGCCACTTCATGGTGGATGAAGGTATTGTTCTTGGCCACAAAATCTCCAAGCAAGGAATTAAGGTTGATCGAGCAAAAATTGAAGTAATTTCCAAGCTTCCTCCTCCCACTTCGGTCAAAGGTGTTTAGAGCTTTTTGGGGCATGCCGGTTTCTATCGGCGATTTATCAAAGACTTCTCAAAGATTGCAATCCCCATTTGCAAGCTCGTTTAAAAGAATGCTAATTTTTTGTTTAATGAGAAGTGCCTCAAAGCTTTTGAGAAATTGAAAGAAAGGATAACCACAACACCTATTATTGCCACACTCTATCGGTCTCTTCTATTTGAGCTTATATGTGACGCCAATGGTGGGGCTATTGGGGAAGTACTTGGTCAAAGGCACAACAAGCTTCTTGTCACGACCCAAATTTTTCTCCATAGAATGTCATGATGTCACCTAGTCTCTAAGATTAGGTAAGCCTAACAAACATGCAAAGTATAACAGAAATATCAAATAAACTCTCAAATACTCAACATCTATATAGAATAAACTTCGCTGCTCAATATATACAATTTCCCCAAAACCTGGTGATATCGAGTCACAGGCTCTACAACGGTATCATAGTCATCCCTATACAACTGTATCTAATAAAATAAGGAAATATAGAAGTAGACAGAGGGTGACTCTGAGGCCTGACGCTGAAAGGTGAAGTCTCCGAGTACGAACTCAACTCACTGATGCCTGGACTGGTAGGAGGTACCTGGATCTGCACAAAGAGATGTGCAGAAGCGTCGCATGAGTACACAACAAGGGTACCTAGTAAGTGCCAAGCCTAACTTCGATAGAGTAGTGATGAAGTCAGGTCAAGGCCCTACTATGATAAATAAGAAAAACTGTACTAGTGTAAGGCAGTGTAGTAATGAAAGAAATGAAATTGAAACAAAAAATAACAGATCAAGGTTAGCTACATGGAACTAAAGCGAATAATGCAACACAGAGAGAACAAGGAATGATATGCTAATGAAATAAAATAACCAAAGACAAGTGCAACAATAGAGAAATATCAACTAGAGTCACTACTGAGGTACCGCCTCATAGTCTCAAATCACAAGAATAAATCACAATCTTTCCTTATATCACCACGGGAGCCTTGCATTTAGTTTTGAAAATTATTTTCCCAAATTATCACCCCGCGTTTTAGCCCACCTTATCACACCGCATGGCTTCTAGTAATTCCCCTACTAGCCATGCGTATCAAGCCCACCTTATCTCACTGCATGCGTTTCAACCCCAAAACCTTATATCACCACATGCGTATCAATAGCACAATGTATCACAAATCGCACCTGAATTGCCCAATATCATAACTTGCCACAGAAACCAATAATAACAATGTCTTCACAATAAAGAGCCCATGACTCAACCACAATATACATAAGAGTTTCAACAATAATAATCAGTAGTGAACAACTCAACAAGAATAGCATTTTACAACTTAACACCTTGCCTCAATGCGAATCACGGCATTTATAACTCAATACCAATTTCAACAACAAGATATTCCAAGAATAACATCTTTAAGCAAAGAGTTCAATGGTTAAATAATGAATGAATATGGAATAAACAAAACAAGAACTTCAACTAAACATGCAGAGCAATTAGCAAGTAAGGGATAAGACAAGTAGAACATGTGAAAATAGATTAATGATGATGAATATAACATGTTAAGATAACTCAATTAAGGCATAAAAGGAATCAACATAGTTAAAACCGGTAAATTTCTACATTTAACCCGTGTACACACTCGTCACCTTGTGTACACGGCTTCCACACTTCACAATTATCACAGCACAACACCAATCCTAAGGGGTAATTCTCCCACATAAAGTTAGGCAAGACACTTACCTGAAATCACGCTACATCAATCCACTAGTAGGCCTTTCCCTCAATTATCCAACTCCAAATGGCTCAAATCTAGCCAAAACAACTTCATACTATGAATTTAAACAATAGGAAACTTATTCGAATAACAAAGTTATGATCTTTGCAAATAAATATAAAGTCAACTTGGGCCCGCATCTCGAAACCTGACCAAAATTCAAAAATCCGAATACCCATTCGATAACGAGTTCAACCATACAAGAATTACTCAAATATGACCTCAAATTGCCTTTCAAACACAAAAATTTAGTCTAGGAAGTTTTCAAAAGTTTCCCACAAATTTCCAAATCAAATCCCTAATTAGATGATGAAAATAGTAATAGATTCATGAAATATAGTCCAAATATGTTTAGAATCACTTACCCCAACGATTGCCTTGAAAAACCCTAGAACATTTGCCTCACACCGAACTCTCTATGTCAAAAAAATGAAATATGAGATGAGCCCTTGATTTTGAAACTTAAATTCTGCTGCCCAGGTGCTCTTCTTCGTGAATGCAGAATGTGCCTCGGGTTCATGAAGCACAAAATTTTCAGCTACCAAATTCCTATTCGTGAACGCAATGAACATTGAGCCCAGGCCTACACTAACGCGACTCCTCATACAGGAACGCAGTGAACACCTCCTTATACCCTCGCAAACTTGTGGCTATCTTCACGAATGCGAAGAACAAACCTCACTTGTCTCCTAGATACCCTACACAAACGCGAGGCCTCTCTCGCGAACGCGAAGAAGGAAACCAGTCTTCAGAAAATGCAGCAGTCTCACAAAGCCAAAAATGAAGTCGAACTTGATCCTAATCACACCCGAGGCACGTAGGACCTCAACCAAACATACCAACAAGTCCTAAAATATCATACGAACATACTCTAAGCGTGAAATAACATCAAACAATACTAGAACCACGAATTGCGTATTGATTCAAGCCTAATGAACTTATGAGCTTCCGAATTTCAAAACTAGTGCTGATTCATACCAAAACAACTCCGATTGACTTCAAATTTTGCACAAATGTCATAAATGACATGATGGACCTATTCCAACTTTCGGAATCGGAATCGGAATCCAACCCCGATATATATAAAGTCAACTCCCGATCAATCTTTCCAACCTTCCAAACCTTCAACTTTCCATCTTTCGCCAATTCACGCTAAAACGACCTACGGACCTCGATATCAACATCCGGACAATCTCCTAAGTCTGAAATCACCATACGGAGCTATTGTAACTGTCCAAACTCCATTTCGGATTCATCTACACAAAAGTCAAATTTTGGTTAACTCTTTCAACTTAAACCTCCAACTTAGGGACTATGTGTCCCATTTCACTCCGAAACTCACCCAAAATCGAAACCAAGCACCTCGGCAAGCCACATAACCACAATATAACATAGAGGAGGAAACAAATAAGGGATCCGGGATAAAATACTCAAAATAACAGGCCGGGTCGTTATATCCTCCCCCTCTGCAAAATAGACGTTTGTCCTGGAACAAGTATAGAGACATACCTGAAGTGGTGAAAAGATGAGGATAATAGATACGCATATCATGCTCGGTCTCCCAAGTCGCCTCCTCAACTAGTCCTCAACTAGTTGACCCCTCCACTAGACCTTCACTGAAGCAATGTCCTTTGACCTCAACTTACGGACCTGCCTGTCCAAAATGGGCACCGACTCCTTAACATAAGACAAATCCTTATCCAACTGGATTAAGCTGAAATCCAAGACATGAGACGGATCACCGTGATACTTCTGGAGCATAGAAACATGAAATACTGGATGAACTGCAGCTAGACTAGGTGGCAGTGCAAGCCTGTAGGCCCCCTCTCCTATTCTCTCAAGAATCTCAAAAGGTCCAATATACTTGGGGCTCAACTTTCCCTTCTTTCCGAACCTCATAACACCCTTCATGGGTGAAACCTGGAGCAAGACCCGCTCCCCAACCATGAATGCGACGTCGCGAACCTTCCGATCTACATAACTCTTTTGGATAGGTTGGGCTGTGCAAAGCCGATCTTGAATCAACTTAACCTTTTCCAAAGCATCCTGAACCAAGTTTGTACCCAATAGCCTAGCCTCACCCGGCTCGAACCAACCCACCGGAGACCGACACCGCCTCCCATATAAGGCCTAGTGTGGAGCCATCTGAATGCTTGACTAGTAGCTGTTGTTGTAGGCCAAATCCACAACCAGCAATAACTAATCCCATCATACACGCACGGAGCATATCCTCCAATATCTTAATAGTGCACTCAGACTATTCGTCCGTGTGAGGGAGAAATGTTGTACTCAACTCCACCCGAATGCCTAACTCACGATGTAAGGCGCTCCAGAACCGCGATGTAAACTGCGTAGCCTGGTTAGAGATGATGGATACCGGCACGCCATGAAGCCCGATAAACCACACAAACAAAAACTCAACTCGATTCTAAAACATACAATATAACAAACTGGTTGGCCAAGGCCTGAACATCAAATACTAATGGCCTCTCCATTGCCGATAGATATGCTAAACTGCCCAAGCTCTCCGCCTTGCGACTCAAATCATCGGCCACTACATTGGCCTTTCCGGGATAATATAGAATGATGATATCATAGTCCTTAAGAAACTCTAGCCATCTCCGCTGCCACAAGTTAAGATCCTTTTGCTTGAACAGATGTTGTAGACTCTGGTGGTCGGTATAAACCTCAGAAGGGACAACATGCAAATAGTGCAGCCAAATCTTCAAGGAATGAACAATAGTTGCTAAGTCAAGGTCGTGGACAAGATATTTCTTCTCATGCACCTTCAGCTGTCTAGACAAGTAGGCAATCACCCTACTGTCCTGCATAACCACTGCGTCGAGGCCAACATAGGATACATAATGGGCGACCTGAGACTTGGGAGTGGCCGGAATACCACTACAAGCTGGAAGTGCTGAATGAACAGGACGACTCGCAAATCCTCTACCATGACGGGCTGCAACTAGGGCACAAGCACTACTATATGTGCCAGAATCTCGAGGTCTCTTGGCCTTTGTCTCCTCTCTCACCCAAGCCCACATACCCTCCAATATCTGAGCGATCTCCACAGCCTGCTGGTATGGGATGTCAGTCTCCAAATCTCGAGCCCTGCTGAATCTAATACCAGGGTTTAGCCCCTCGATAAATTGACGTACTCACTCGTTGACCGTAGTTACCAAGGCTGGTGCATGGCTGGACAAATCACTGAAACAGACTGCATACTCCGACACAGTCATAGCACCCTAGCGCAACTCCTCAAATTCTACGTGCCGTGAATCTCTATGACTCTGGGGACCAAACTCCCTCATAAACATCTCTGAGAACTGATCCTAGATGAGTGAAGCTACCTCGACCAGTATACCTAACACATACGCTCGCCACCACTGATAAGCCGCTCCCTTAATCTGGAATGTAGTGAAAGCAACCCCACTCGAATCCATGATACCCAAAGTATAGAGGATACAATAGAACTCCTCAAGAAAACAATATGCGTCCTCTGAAGCCAAACCGCTGAAAGTAGGAGGGTTGTACTTCTTGTACCTGTCGAGCCTGAGCTGCTCTCCCTCACAAGCTGCTTCCCTAATCTCGCACTCAATAGGGACAACCGGCTGCACTAGTGTGACCTCTAGGACCTGGTCAACCTTGACTCATTGCTCTGGGGTACGGGCGGCAGGAGTCTGTGCTCCTCCCCCATCCTGAGATGTGGCAGGAGCAAGTGGAATCAACCCCGCCTGAGCTAAAGTGCCAAACATGGTAAAAAACATGGGCGAGAGTCTCCTAAAGTGCAGGGGTAGTAGCAGGCATCTCATGTGCCTACTCCTCAAATGGAGCTACTGGTGGCTTCTCTGTAGTAGCTCGAGTAGGTGGTCTGGCTGCACCACATGGCCTTCCTCGGCCTCTGCTGCGGATCCGACCCTGGCCTCTTGCGGCTCTGGCAGGGGGTGCAAGTGTTTGATCATCAAATCCAGTTGTGCGTGTCCTCACCATCTGTGAGAGAATAGAGAGACATAGATTTAGAATTTCGAAGTCAACAAAGTCTCACGTTAAGGAATCAAAGAAGTGAACCTTTTCCCTAACAGTTTCATAGCCTCCCAAAGATAAGTACAGATGTCTATGTACCGATCCATGAGACTCTACTAAACTTGCTTGTGACTCATAACACCTATGAACCTAGAGCACTGATACCAACTTGTCACGACCCTAATTTCCCTCTATAGGATGTCTTGATGGCACCTAGTCTCTATGACTAGGTAAGCCTAACAAACATGAGGAATATAACTGAAATAGAAAATAAACTCTCAAAAACTCTCATCTATATAGAATAAACCTCGCTGCTCAACATATACAATTTCCCCAAAACCTAGTGATATCGAGTCACAAGCTCTACAACGGTATCATAACCATCTCTATACAACTGTATCTAATAAAAGAAGGAAATATAGAAGTAGATAGAGGGTGACTCTGAGGCCTGCAGATGCTGGCAGTTGTACCTTGAAGTCCCCGAGTACGAACTCAACTCATTGATGCCTGGACTGGTAGGAGGTACCTGAATCTGCACAAAAAATGTGCAGAAGCGTAGCCTGAGTACACAATAGCAGTACCCAGTAAGTGACAAGCTTAACCTCAGTAGAGTAGTGATAAGGTCAGGTTAAAGCCCTACTGGAATAAATAACAATAAATCACAATCTTTCCTTATATCACCATGGGAGCCTTGCATTTAGTTTTGAAAATCATTTTTCCGAAATAGCACCCCGCATTTTCACCCACCTTATCACACCACATGGATTCAATTACTTCCCCTACTAGCCACACGTGTCAAGACTACCTTATCTCACCGCATGCGTTTCAACCCCAAAACCTTATACCACCGCATGCGTATCAATATCACAATGTATCACAAATCGCACCTCAAGTGCCCAATATCACAAAATAACACAGAAACCAACAATAATAGTGTCTTCACAATAAAGAGCCCATGGCTCAACCACAATGTACACAAGTGATTCAACAATAATAACCGGTAGTGAACAACTCAACAAGAATAGTATTTCACAACATAACACCTTGCCTCAACGCGAATCATGACCTTTATAACTCAATACCAATTTCAACAATAAAATATTCCATGAATAATAACTTCAACCAAAGAATTCATTGGTTAAATAATGAATATGGAATAAGGAAAACAAGAACTTCAACTAAACATGTAGAGCAATTAGCAAGTAAGAGATAAGACAAGTAGAACATGTGAAAATAGACTAATGATGATGAATATAACCTGTTAAGATAACTCAATTAAGGCTTGAAAGGAATGTACATAGCTAAAACCGATAAATTTCCACATTTACCCCGTGTACACACTTCTCACCTAGCGTACACGACTTCCATACATCATAATTATCACAAAACAACACCAATCCTAAGGGGTAATTCCCCCACACAAAATTAGGCAAGACACTTACCTCAAATCACGCTAACTCAATCGACTAGTACACCTTTCCCTCGATTATCCAACTCCAAATGGCTCGAATCTATCCAAAACAACATCATACTATAAATATAATCTTTAGAAAACTAATTCGAATAACAAAGTTACAATCTTTGCATAGAAATAGAAAGTCAACTCAAAAAGTCAACTCGGGCAACCTAACCAAAATGACAACATCCGAAAACACATTCGATAACGAGTCCAACCATACAAGAATTACTCAAATTCGACCTCAAATTGCCTTTCAAAACCCCAAAATTTAGTTTAGGAAGTTTTCACAATAGTTCCCCAAATTTGTAATTCAAATCCCTAATAAGATGATGAAATTAGTAATAGATTCATGAAATATAGTCCAAACCGGGTTAGAATCACTCACCCCAATGATTTCCTTGAAAATCCCTCGAAAAGGCTCCTGACACCGAACTCTCTATGTCCAAAATATGAAAAATGAGAAGAACCCTCGATTTTGAAACTTAAATTTCGCTGCCCAATTGCTCTTCTTCACGACGTGGAATGTGCCTCGTATTCGTGAAGCACAAAATTCTCAGCTTCCAAATTCTTCATCGCGAACATGAGATCCCCTGTGTGAACGCGACGAACACTAAGCTCAGGCCTTCGCGAACGTGACCCCTCATACACGAATGTGGTGAACAACTCCTTATACCTTTGCAAACGGGTGGCCATCTTCACGAACGTGTGGACATCTTTGCGAATGCAAAAAACAAACCTCACTTGCCTCCCAGATATCATATGCGAACACGGGACCTCTCTCACAAACGCGAAGAAGGAAACCAGACATCAGAAAATTCAACTGTCTCACAAAGCCAAAAATGAAGCCGAACTTGATCCGAATCACACCCGAGGCTCCACGGAGCTCAACCAAACATACCAACAAGTCTTAAAACATCATACGAATACGCTCGAATCATCAAATCATATCAAACAACAATAGAACCATGAATCACGCTTTGATCCAAGCCTAATGAACTTATGAATCTCCGAATTTCAAAACTAAAGCCGATTCATACCAAAACAACTCTGATTGACTTCAAAATTTGTACACAAGTCATAAATGATATGACGGGCCTATTCCAACTTCTAAAATTGGAATCCGACCCCGATATCAATAAATTTAACTCCCGGTCAAACTTTCTAACCTTCCAAACCTTCAACTTTACATCTTTCACCAATTCATGCCGAAGCGACCTAGAGACCTCCAAATAAACATCCGGACAAGCTCCAAAGCCTAAAATCAGCATACAAAGCTATTGGAATTGTTAAAACTCCATTCTGAAGTTGTTAACACAAAAGTCAAACTACGATCAACTCTTTCAATTTAAACCTCCAACTTAGGGACTAAGTGTCCCATTTCACTATGAAACTCACCCGAAACAGAAACTAAGCACCCTAGCAAATCACATAACAACAATATAACATAAAGGAGGAAACAAATAGGGGATCAGGGCTAACATACTCAAAATGACCGGCCGGATCGTTATAATTCTTCACCATGTCTACTATGCAAGAAAGACACTCAATGGTGCCCAAATGAACTACACTATGAATGAGCAAGAATTGATTGCCATTGTCTATGCTTTTGAAATATTTTAGGCCTATTTGTTGGGATCCAAGGTTATAGTCTTCACCGATCATGCTACTCTCCTCTACCTTATGGCAAAGAAGGAGGCCGAATAGAGATTTATTAGGTGTGCCCTTTTGTTATAAGACTTTGACTTTGAAGTCAAAGATCGAAAAAGAACAAACAATAAAGTTGCGGATCACTTATCTAGGCTTGAAGAGGCAGGTAGACCAAAGGAACATCTTGAAATCAATGATGTCTTCCTAGATGAAAAATGTTTAGCAATATCTAGAACTTCAACTCCTTGGTATGCCGATATAACTAACTTCTTGGTTAGTGGCCTTGTCCCCGACTAATTGGAAGCTTATCAAAGGAAAATGTTCTTCAAGAATTATAGGCAATACTATTGGGAGGAACCCTTTTTATTTTAGATATGCACCGACAACATCATTCGGCATTGTATTTTGGAAGATTAGGTGACGCCGATTCTCAAAGCATGTCATGACTCTCCTGTTAAGGGTCACCATGGTGAAAACCGTACGACGGTGATAGTGCTTGAATGTGGCTACTATTAGCCATCGATCTACTAAGACTCAAATCTAATGGTCAAGGCATGTGATCAATGTCAAAGACAAGGGTCATTTTCTAGAAGGCATGAGATGCCTATGAATTTTGTGATACAGGTAGAGACTTTGATGTGTGGGTGATCGATCTTATGTGTCCCTTTGTGAGCTCATACGGTATGACATATATCTTGGTAGCAGTGGACTATTTCTCAAAATGGGTCGAAGTATTTTCCTTGCAAAACAATGAGGCAATGAGTGTAACTGCCTTCATGAAAAGAACATATTAACTCAGTTTGGAACCCCAAATGCCATCTTAGTGATAGTGGTTCTCACTTTTGCAACAAAGACTTTGCGGGGTTGCTCGAGAAATATGGACTTAAGCAAAGGGTGGCCACCCCTTATCATCCTCAATCAAGTGGTCAGGTTGAAGTCTCCAACCGAGAAATCAAGAACATTCTAGCAAAAACTATTAATGCAAATAGGACTGATTGGTCAAGAAAGCTAGATGATGCTTTGTGGGCTTATCGTGCTGCATTCAAAACACACATTGGAACATCCCCTTACCTGCTGGTGTTTTGGAAGGAATATTACTAGCCAATGGTGCTAGAACACGAAGCCTTGTGGGCGTTGAAAAGGTTAAATCTTGGTTGGGCCGAAGCTGCTAATCTCAGGATACCACAACCCAATGAGATAAATGAGTTCCATTTCCAATCCTATGAAAATGCTGCCATGTATAAAGAAAGGATGAAGTCTGGTCATGATAAGAAGATCTTGAAGCGGGAATTCAAATCCACCAACTTGGTCTTATTCGTCAACTCAAGGTTAAAGTTCTTTTTGGGAAAATTCATGTCCAAATGCTATGGCCTATTAAAAGTTGTTAGTGTGTCTCCCTATGGCGCCATTGAATTAGAGTCCGAGGATGGGACTCGAAACTTAAAAGTAAATGGCCAAAGAGTGAAGCACTACTTGAGAACTATTGGAGAATGGTAGCTGGTGGAACAATTCAAACTCAAAGATGGTCCTGTACCAACCTCCACAACTGATTAACAGCAAAGAGGTAACATCTTCATGTGGCGACGTTAAATCAAGAGCTTCTTGTGAGGCAACCCATGTATTAGAAATGTTTGTTGTTAGATTCTTTGTTTTGTATGTTTCTATCTTTTAGTTGAACTTTTTGACGCGTGTTTTAGAGTACAGGGTACTCTAAATGTAGAGAAATGGGATGCAAAGGCAAAGGAAAAGTGAAGAGAAACTAATTGAGCTTCAGATGTCTCTCTGCGACCAAATATGCGACTGCATATTGGTTTCGCGGACATCATAATGGTCGCAAATAAAAAAGTGGTGGAAGGCCAACTTCGCGAATAGCAGAACAGTTTTGTGGCTGCAGGTTCGATGGCACATTGGACACGCCCATCCGATGTAATAGTTCATCACATAACGCTTATGCGACCGTGATTGCTATTTTGCGATGGAATCTATACCGCCGAATACACACTTATTAAAACTTCAACCCTTTTGTCACTTTCCCTTTTCTGCCCCTCCCCCCCCCCCCC